>JANBXA010000734.1:4095000-4445000 GCA_030556225.1 Cricetiscus sungorus
GTTGTGCTCAGATTTGACATTAGTTTTTGTTAATGAATTTTGGAAGTCATTGCACTCCTGACCTGACTATCTAAATCTTTGCCTAAAGAATTACAGAGAAATAACCTGGGCTTTAAGTTTACTTGGTTCCATTAAATTATATTTGGACTTCTATTCTCAGACCCATTTTTGGTATTAACTATTGACCTAGACATTTTTCTGGCTGCTGGCCACTGATTTCTCTTAAACTTTTACCATTTGTATAAATCTTAAGTTTGTCATCTTTGTTTTTCTTCATTTTACATCTTCAGTCTGGGCTACTTGCTTTAAAAGAATTCCCTTTATTTCAATTAGGGCCTTTATTTCCCAAATTGCTTGTTTTGGCATGTTTGTCTTCCCATAGTGCTGAGACCTAGCTGTCTTCAACCCCATATTTGCATTCCTAGTTAGGCTGAATAGAGAGGCTTGGTGAGGGAGTTCATTGGTATTTGAATCTAGGTCTTACATGAAGTAGGATTTACCTTGGCCCTAAGCTGTGTAAGCAGTCAGTGGCCTCTACTGTGCAGACTTACTCTTCAGTTCTGGGAAATGTTGATGAACTATAAAGTAAAGAACTTCCTGGGATCCCCTCACCACCTTTGTTTCTTTGTCCTTTGTAATGAGCCCTGGGTAACTTTTTTCCTACTTTCCAGTTTCTACAATTTGAAGAAAAAACATTTCATTTTAGAATTCCTCAGACCATCTTCTCCAAGCTCTTATAATTAATCTTAAGTGAGTCCTTCATCTTTTTTCCTCCTCTAAGGCTTTTACTGATAGGCTAATCCTGTAATCTCAATTCTGGGAAGGCTGAAGTGGATGGATCACTTGAGCTCATTTCAAGGATGACCTGGGCATTGGGAAGAATCCAGCTTAGAACACCAAAGGCACTTTATATCTTGTTGCTTGGACTTCTTACTGTTCAGAATTTTCATCGGGTGCTAAGCGATCCTTGACTCACACTTTTAAAAATGAACTTCTATGTAGATATTTTTTATTCTCTGGTCAGGGTTTCCCACCCTGCCAGCAGAGTAAAAGTCTGGGATGCAGTGTTTTCATCTCAAAGAGGGAAGAAGGCAGATGGATGTGTCCACAGAACCATCACAATCGCTTCAGAGACACTCTAGATTCTTGCCAGGATGGAAGAGTCGGTGGGCTGCTGGAAGACCAGGCAAGCTTAATTGATATTGGACTTTAAACTAGTCCTTTTGTTCATTACCCATGTCTACAAGTTACTGCATCTTATGCCATTGGGGACTCTGCCAGGGGTATTTTGAAATCCCTTCCATGCTCATAGAATATTGATATTGGACTTTAAACTAGTCCTTTTGTTCATTACCCATGTCTACAAGTTACTGCATCTTATGCCACTGGGGACTCTGCCAGGGGTATTTTGAAATCCCTTCCATGCTCATAGAATATTCAGTTTTCTTGATATTTGCTCATAAATTCTTACATTTATAAAGCTTGTTTCCTCTTATTTTATGCCCTACTGCCCAACGTTTAAAAAAAAAAAGTCGATGGTATTTAGTAGAATTTCAGAAAGGTTAACAGGTCTCTGTAGTGTAGGTATAGGGTGGTCAGGTAAGTTAACATTTTGGCAGAATTGTAGTTCACTGTAGGAACACTTTGTTGTTAGACTTAGGTAACTTTGATTTTAGTTCTGGGTCGACCTGTTAGTACTGCCAGTCCCACCTATCCTCAAGCAAAGAGCTTTCTAGTTGTGCTGTCCTGAGTCAAGTTTGTATCTTGGTTTACTGGGTATCTACTACCAGGTGAGTTTACTTCTCTTCCTGGAGTTCTGTTTTCTCCTTTTAAAGATTCTTTCCCTCAACTTAGGTTGCATTACAGTCAGGTCTTGTCTCCAAATTTACTCTTTGTATACTGGGATGACAATTGCTGCATTGTATGCTGCTGTTAACAAGGTACAATTCAGTTGTGCAGATCCTAGTTCATCCCCATTAAGTTTGTTATTAGGTTTTGTGTTCTGTATATTAGAAACTGTTTAGTTTGTGTGCTTTTATACTTGGAACATTTCTTTAGTTAAGACTACCCTCTGCTTTGTATTCTGTGTTTAGGATGTTGAGGTATTAGGATTCTTGGCAACCAGCAGGATTAAACCCAGTATCCAACACAGTATTTGTGTTGATTTATAAACATAATGCCTGTTTTGATTTGGGGGTTGTTTAAATCTGCATTATTAAACTCTAGGTCCATAGTTAACACAGAAATAATGAAGTTGATTTATTTTAGAGCAATTTCCTAATAATGCTATGGGTTTCCTTTGTGTGTGTGTGTGTGTGTGTGTGTGTGTGTGTGTGTGTGTGTGTTAGTTAAACCAGTTTTTGGCAAGGCTGAAAAAGAAGGTACGTCTTTTATTCACTGTTGGCTATATTAAAGCTGTTAACAGTTTAGCATTGTTTAGAACTCTTGCCTGAATATTTCCTTGGGAAAAATGATTCTAACCAGCTAAATACACAATTGTGCAAATTCAATTTGCTGTCATTGAAATTTGCTCTCAATTGCCTGTAATCTAATAATTGGGGGAAGGTTGATTATATAATGCACTTCATAGAGGTGTATAGGCTGTCTACATCTGTGAATTGTAAGACAGTGTTTGCTGGGATTCTTTATTTCACATAAATTCCCATTAGCAATGCTAATGTATTAAAGACTTTTGCCCAGAGATAGAATGAACATGTTCTGTATCTCCTAGAAAGACGAAGGTACATACTATATAAATGTTTTCCTTCCATGTAGCTAACCATCAGAAGATGGTTAGCATTCTAGTGAGTATACAAGATGACAGCAGTATTAAGTGGCCGTAGTTGGGAGCACACTTTTTAAATTCTCTGCAGGCAGTATACAGTCCTATTGTTTGTACCTTGACCCTCTTAACCAGTGACATGAGTCATCCATTGCATTATGAATTGATTAACAACTAGCTGACTGAAATTGTCTTTATTGAAATCTTGAGTTGTGCAGGTTATGAATTTACTCTGTTGTCCTGAACACCTTAGAGTCTTAAGGGTATCTGGCTGTGGCAGCCTTATTGTACATGGAGAGTCATGGGATCCTGGGAGCTATGAGACTTAGGAAGGTGAAGGATGTATTTGTAAGGGTAAGGGCAGGGGAAGACCTTAGGAAATGCATTAGGGCTGGGTATGTGCCTAAGGAGGGAAATCCGGGGTTCATTCCCCATTTAAGAAAATACTCAACGGTGTTTCAGGGTTAGATTCTGTGTAAAGCAAAGGTGTGAGGGCAGTCCAAATCTGTTATTTTAAACTTCAAATGGGAGGGATTTTCATTAACTACACTGATAAAGGTTTTAGAATTCTATTTTGGAAAACTGGATGTTAGCAACAACACTTCAAGGTTAATTTGTATCTATTTGTAATTGGATTGGTTGTATTCTGTTTGCACTCTAGAATTTGAAGGCAAGGCTATTTCCTTGGCTTTAATTTCTTTTAGAAAAAATACTGGAAGAAACTTAAGAGATCTGTTAATGCCAGTACTTGAATGTGACATTTCACATGTCATGGAAACTGCTTTAAATAAATACTTGAGAAAAGTGATTACATAATTGCCTTTTTTGTTGTTGTATGAATGGGCGTGGTTATATTGAGCTTAATCGCATTTTTTTATAAAACTGGTTTTAGACAGAAATGGAATCCTTATTAAAACTTTTGAAAGATGGCCTTTTGAGTATTATAGTAGAGATGGCTAAATCAGTAAATGAAATTTTGGAACAGAAACTTGTAAATTGCTTCTACAATCACTGATCTATAAGCATGCTACTACCAATTAGTTTTGTGTATTAAGACCTATCAGCATGTCTTTTAGTACTTGGTTGACTTATTTTAAATTATAAGACATTCTCTGTACCGTTTTAACATTTTCAGACCTTATTCTTCCCAGGCAAATTCCATTGGGACTGTTTGCCTTGGAGAGGCTTCCATAGAGACTTCAGATGAAGCTTGCAGTGGGGTTTTAATTTGCACTAAATTTTATTTTCTGAAAGATCACTTAATGTTTATAATGTAGTGCTTTTTTGTCTTACAATTAAACTTTGATGGCACTCATGCATGTTTCGCACTGTCTTTTTTCCCCCCAGTTTAAAAGCTTTCTCTTGGATGAAGGTCATTTTTAAAGACTTTGTTTTTAGTTGAGAAGGTAAGAGAACTGTAATGATTAAATGTCACATAAAATTTGAAATGATGGAGCAATTGAAAATTAGTGTTTATATACAAGTAGTCAAAAATTAAATTGCACATTGAAGAATCAATGGTAGAAAAAAAGCTGTTGCAGTTACCCCAGAAACTCAATGAGGGTGGCAGGATTTTTGTATGGAGGTGTTTGCTCTTTGGCTTTTTTGTTGCCAAATGTGATGAGACCACTATTTTAAAAAACAGTAAATTTAGTTAGATGTTTAATGGCAGCAACATTGAACAAGGTTATCCTGGTAGTATAAATACAGAAGGCATGGACATTTCCTTTCATGTCTTGTTTTTTTGTCTTTTTGAGATTGGTTCTTGCTGTGTGTTTTGAACTTGAGCCTATCCTGCCTCAACCACTGCCAAGCACTAGGATTGCAAGCTTGTACCAACTTCTCTTTTAGAGCAGTGTTCTCCACCTGTGGGCTGTTTCCTCTTGGGGGTGGGGTGGGAGATGGTGTTGAACAACCCTATGATGTGATGTGAGACCATCAGAAGACACATTTATCTTATGATTCATAACTAGCATCATTAACTATTAAGTAACAAAATTTTATGGTTGGAAGTCACCACAACATGAACTGTAGAAACAGTCCAAGCATTAAGAAGGTTGACAACCACTTTCTTTTTTCTTTCAAGAAAGCGTTTCTCTGTAACAGTCCTAGCTGTCCTGGAACTTAACTCTAGACCAGGCTGGCCTGCCTGTCTCTGCCTCCTGAGTGCTGGGACTAAAGGTGAGCATCACCATCCCTGGTGAGAACTGCTGTTTTTAGAGGAATGATTAGTGTTAACCTTACTAGCTCATGTTGCACGTTTTAACAAATAACTTTTTTGAAACCTTTAAAAAAGAAAAAAGGCAGAATTAATGGGTTTTGCCATAATTCACACAGAATGAGTTTCTCAAGGGTCTTGGGAGTTTTGAATGTGCTGCATTGAAGAGACTTTCTGTTTAGTAGATGGTCAAATTTGCAGTTTATTATATTGATTAGCACAGAAGATTGCAAACAAATCCTGTGCTAGTCCAACTGTTTGCCTACTGATATTGGGCAAATTCTCCAAACATCTATCTTTCCAGATATAATAACAGTAACTTCCTTGCCTGTGGGCATAATTGAGGCATGCTTAAATGCTTTGAAGTTTTAGCACTTTCCACCCCATGAAATTATAAAACAGCCATTGGGTCCTGTCCCAAAGTGTGACAGTATTTTCAGTGGTATCTAGCTTGCTGGTGGCATGTTCCTTTAGTCCTACTTCAGGAGACAGAGACGAGTTCAAGACCAGCCTTGAACCTGTCCCAAGATTTCTGATTCTAATGCTGAGGTTTGGAAGTCAAGCTTTGTATCTGCTATGTGCATCTATGAAGTTTATAAATGAGAAAGAAGCTGATAACATCTGCTGGGCACAGAAGAGAGGAATATGATGTGGTAGGGCCCTCCAGAAGGAATTCTACTGTAGGTCTGGGGTTCCCTGAGTTATGAAACTTAAGAGTACTTTGACAAAGGAGTTTTGTAACGTTATTCATTGAATTGGAAAGGACTTAAGGGAAGAGTGCAAGATTATGGTTTCAGATTACTGGAGAGTTGAAATTCCATGTACTGAAACTAGAAATGAAGTGAAGGAGGTTTGTGAAGAAAGGAAAATATAGTTGAGTTAGGTAATTTAAAATTTGAAGTGCTTGTATAATACCCAAGTGGCTGTAGCAATTCAGAGTTGGAAAACTGGTATTTAGAGGATAAAGGTGGGGAATTAGAAATAACGAGAGCCAAAAGTTGGGGTATGCTGTAGGCTGAGCGTTTGCATAATGGTGTTCAAGGCTTGCTGTACCTCCAGCAGCACTTAGTGTTGATATCCTTCCTGTTACTGATTCAAGGGACTCAACATGACATCTTGGGCTTCAGTCATTTTGGGTATACAATGGAAATTGTCAGTTGTTGGGAAGACTAAGAATCTAATTACCAGCACATCATGTGCTGATAAATGTCACTGTTGACTTGGCTGCTTCTGACTTGATACAAATGGAGCTGGGAGGATCCAGGTCCCAAGTCGCTTGTAACACAACATCCTCTAATGACTTAGCCTGTCTTGGTCATTCCTTGAATTTATTCTCTGCTGTGCACTATATGTGTAGGTACTGTTTGAGCTGTTGGTGTGATTTTTCTGACTTTCTGTAGGATTACAGCCACTCGTGTATATAGACATTCTGTTTCTGACGAGCTCTCCATGACAGGGAGGCAGCCACTTTGAAAGCCTAAATGAGGTGGTGGCGCCACACCTTTAATCCCAACACTCATAGGCAGGCGATCTCTGAGTTCGAGGGCAGTCTAGTCTACAAAGATACTCAGAGAAACCCTGTCTCGAATAACAAAATCAAACAAATCTTAAATGAATGAGAATGCCTGTAATGTCGTGATCCTTTCCTCTTTAGCCTAAGCAGATACCAGAGAGTTGTTTCTGAACTCCAGGAGCTTTCTTCAACTTGTGCATTCGCATTCTCCTGAAAACCTTCCATTCTGCTTGAGATTATGCAGGAAAGGAAGCATTTTGACTCCTTCAGCCTGGAACCAGGGCTGAACTCAGTATCAGGCAACAAACTGCTGATTGTGTGATCTACAATTAAGGGGTCAGACAAAACATTCCTAGTTCCCTTGGGTTTGGTGGCTGTATTATCAGCGAGTGCTTTATTCAATAAGTAACTGAAGTGCTGTGATACTAGGTTACGTTTTTTCTTATCTAAAATATAAATAATACACTTAATAGCTTTTATGTACCTGCCAGTGACCTTTAAACTTCACCTTACACTAATATACTTGAGTTTCTTATTCTCAGAGTACAATTCAGTGTCATACACCTCCAGGCCATTAGATTGTTGTATGAGTGGCAGTAGTATTGAGCTGCCTACATCTTTCTGTAGGTGTGTGAACCACCAAGGATGACTTACTGTGACTAGAATGTGCTCTTCTAGTTAGAGGAAGTGCTGTCCAGTGGTCATTAACGTAGTTCTTTGAAGCATCGCCAGCTGGTGTAGTTCTCCATCAATCACTTTGCCATTTAATTTGTATTTTATGTTTTGTTTCTATGTAGCCCTGGCTACATGGCTCAGAGATCAACTGTCTCTACCTCCTAAGTGATGGGACTAATGTGCCACCATGCCTGGCTTACTATTCTATTTCCTTTTTCTTCGAGACACTACATAGCCTAGGCTGGCCTGAAATAAATCTGCCTCAGTCTTCCAAGAGATGTACTTACAGAAATGAAATGATTTTTAAAACTTTGAAGATCTTGAATTAGAGACATGGCACAGTGGGGGAAGGTGCTTGCTGCCATGTTTGACCTGAGTTCAGCCCTGGAATGTTGTGGGAGGAGAGGTCTGGCTGTCATAGAGCTGTTCCTTGACTGCCATAGGCACACTGTCATTGCAAACATACACAGATACATGTGAGTATTGTTAGAGGGAAAACCCCACTCAAGCCCCTTTTGTAGCTGCACACCAGTGGATGCTGGGTCACAAGTTTTGGTGTTGTGAGGTTGCCGGATGAGTTATGATTTAAAGCAACAACAAAGGGCTGTCAGGTACTAGGATAAGGCATGGCCTGAGGCTGTTAGAATATGGTTTTATCCATTTTTTTTTGATCCCTACACAAGGAATTGCCTCCTATAAAATAATGGTTTGAATTTTCATTTCAAATGAAACAAGACTGTATGCTTGTTAGAATTCTTATTTCTAAGGTTGGTTATGGGTTTCAGTATGATTATCCATAATGAATGGCATTAGTTCAGTAACCCACTGTTAATAGATAATAATAGATAACCCACTGTTGTTAATAGGTGACATTTACTCTGTGGGAAACATCTGTTTAGTCAAAATTATCCACTCCCAGGTGAGGAACAGGATGTAGTGTAACTTGTCCCTGATCATGTGACAGCTGAGGTGAGCTTCAGTAGTGTAACCAGGGTTTGTGCTTTTGTAAGTTTTACTTTTTCAAACAAATTCTCACACTGTAATTACCTGGGGTTGACCTTTACTGTGTAACAGGGTAGCCTTCAACTCAGCAATCCTGCTTCAGCCTTCTGAGTGTTGGGATTACAAGCATGAGTCACCATGCTGCTTGTCTCTTGTTTGAGCCAGACTCTGGTCGAGATTGGTTAGTCTGGATTTGGTGTATAGATCAGCTGGCCTTGATGTCAGCTCTGCCCATCTTAGCCTCCCAAGTGCAGGGGCTAAAGTCGGGCAGCATCACTGAGTCTCCAAGGTGAGGGAGGCTGAAGAGGAAATGTGACAGCAGCAAGTCTGTGTCAGGGAAACAGGTACAGACAGCAGAGTCACAAGATGCTGAAGGTCAGGACACTTCACCCTTTCTTCCCTCGGTCCAGTTCTCTGCCACTGAGTGTGTGTTCAGAATCACTGGGTGCAGAACTCTAATTCCACAGAACAGTTTATTGGCTTGAGGGGAAGAAGGGTCAGGTAGGTATTGTGTGTGTACTTAAGAGAATGACAATGATGGAGAGGAGAATTGTAAGGGCGGTAATTACTATCTTCAAGTGTTTCCACCATACCCTCTTGGGGATCCTCCTTGCTCTCTCAGCTACTTCAGCCTGAAATAAAAATAAACACAAACTTAGAATCTTCTGTGCATTTCTGAACTTAATGGGACACTCAAATATTTAGGAAGGCCATTTCAGTTTTAACTAATTCCAAAAGCAGTCATCAGGACTTGGTGGATCTGTGAAGAGCAGCCCCACGGTTCTAGGAGCCTGTTGAGCTGTGACTGTTAAACGCTGGGATCTTGAGCAAGTTTCCATATTTTAATTTTCCTTGTGGTTTGATCAAAAGGATTCCTTATAACCTGATTTAAAGTTCTACCACAGTTCTGTTGGGTAAGTTGTTTTAAAGACTTACTTGTCTCTGGGTGGCATTGAATTCCTGGAGCTGAAGTTACAGGTGCTGGAACCCACTGGAAGAACCAATCACAAGCTGTCCTAACCACTGAGCCATCTCTCCAGCCAACTTGTTATTCTTTATTTTCTGGTTAGTAAGTAAATGTCATATGATGCTAGATAAGAGAAAATTATGGCATGCATCCTTGCCTGTTTTTCTGCATTCTCAGTGTGGGACAATGTCTGCAATACAGTGGACTATATATTTACTGGAGTAATGACAATTTAAATGGAGATAACACCTGTTGTGTAGTTAAGCAGATGATGAGGATTAGCTGAGGAAGTGAACATGACATATCTAAGATGACTGCCTTTTGTTATTTACTAGCAATTTTCTTAGATACTTAGATATTGTTAGGATTTGAGTCTAGTGTCCTTCACATACTCATAGTTGTTCCCCAGCTAGTGGAGCTACTTTAGAAGCTGTGTGGGGGTGGGAGGTTGGGGGGGTACAGTGTCTTTGGAAGGCATCTCTAGCTATTGGAAGAGGCGAGCCTATCTTCTGCTGCTGGCTCTCATTCCCAGTCCACTGGCACACATTACCTGAACTCAACTGCTCCACGGTGCATTCCTGGATGGAAACCCTCAAAAGCTGTGAGTCCAATCAAAACTTTTGTTTGTTTCAAGTAATGTGGTCACAGAGATACAGAAATACTGATGTGAATATGATCAAGTCAAAGAAGTGTGGCTTTTAAAATACATCTATTTTACATCCTACCACAGCCTTCCCTCTTCGTCTCCCACCTCCCTTCTGCCCCCTCCTAACCCATCCTTCCTCTATCCATTCAGAAAGGGACAAGCCTCCCATGGGCATCAGTGAAGCATGGCATATTGAGCTGCCATGAGACCAAGCACCACCCCCCCTGTATTCAGGCTAGGCAAGGGAAAGCAAGGCAGCATGAATAGGTTCTCAAGAGCCAGCCAAAGCACTAGAGACAGCCCCTGCTCAGAAGTTCCACAAATAGACCAAGCTACACAACTGTCACATATGCAGAGGGCCTAAGTCTGTCCCATACCTGGATTTTGGTTCAGACTCTTGAGTTCCCATGAGCTAAGCTGTTTCTGTGAGTTTCCTGAGGTGTTCCTGACTCCTCTGATTCATATAATCCCTCCTCCTCCTCCGCAGGACTCCCAAAACAGTTCAGTGTTTGGCCATCAGCCATTGGATGGATGCTCTCTGATGACAGGGTAGACATCAATCCAGTCACAGGATGGCCAGTTCAGGCTACTGCCAGAAGTCTTAGCTTGGGCCATCATTGTAGACTCATATGTTTTGGAATTTAATGATGGATACAAAGATGTGTCACATTCTTTTATGTATCATTTGCTTTAACTCTGTGAAGCTGTGCTACTTTGCCTGTCTGAAACACCTGATTGGTCTAATAAAGAGTGGCCAATAGCTAGGCAGGAGAGAGAAATAAGTGGGGTTGTCAGGCAGAGAAAATAAACAGGGGAAGTCTAGAGAACAGGAGAGAGCTGGATTAAGAGGAGAGGTCAGCAGCAGGAACCAGCCACAGAGTAAGAAGGGGGGGGGAATAAAAAGCCCAGAGGCAAAAGTTAATTGAAGTTAGAAAAGCTGGCTAGAAACTAAGGCTGGAAGTAAGAATAAGTAAGAATAACTCCATTGTGTATTTATTAGGGAGCTGGGTGGTAGGTCCCCAAAAGAGGTTTTTTTTTTTTTTTGTTTTTTTAAACAACAAAAAATAAAAACAAAAAAAAAAAACCAAGTGTGCTCGTGGGAGCTTCCCCATCAGGCTTCTACCCTACCCTGAAAAGTCCTCCTTTTCAGTCATCTCTTAGTGCCCTCCCCCTCTACCCACTCCCAAACCACCCAGGAGTGCTCTATTTCCCCTTTCCAGGGAGATCCATTTATCTCCACCCACCTTGGGCCCGTGTTACCTATTCTCTCTGGGTCTGTAGATTGTAGCATAGTTATCTTTTACTTTATAGTTAACATCCCCTTATGAGTGAATACATACCCTGTTTGTTTTTCTGGGTCTGGGTTATCTCAGGATGTTTTTTTTCTAGGTCCACCCATTTGCCTTCAAAGTTCCTTACATCATTGTTTTTAACAGCTGAGTAATACTCCATTGTGTCAATGTACCACATTTTCTTTATCCATTCTTCAGTTGAGGGACATCTAGGTTGTTTCCAGGTTCTGACTACTACAAACAAAGTTGCTATGAACATAGTTGAGCGAGTGTTCTTGTATGATTGAGCATCCTTTGGGTTTATGCCCAGGAGTAAGTAGTATTTCTGGGTCTTGAGGTAGATTGACTCCCAATTTTTTGAGAAATCACAATACTGATTTCAACAGCAGCTATACAAGTTTGCACTCCCACCAGCAATGGGGGAGTGTTCCACATCCTCTCCAGCATAAGCTATCATTTGTGTTTTTAATCTCAGCCATTCTGACGGGTATAAGATGGAATGTCAGAGTCCCTTTGATTTGCATTTCCCTGATAGCTAAGGATGATGGACATTTCCTTAAGAGTTTCTCTGCCATTTGGTTGGGAGACTTTTAACCACTATTTCTATTTCCTTAGAGATTATAGGTCTATTTATTTATTTAATGTGGGTGAGTGTTTTGCCTACATGTCCATCTACCATGTAAGTACAGTGCCTGTGGAAGCCAGAAGAGGAAAGTGTGCTGTGACTTGCTTCTTCTCTCTGATTTCTTAGCATTTCCCTCTATATCTGACTACAGCTTTTTATTATATAGACCAATTAAGAACTCCCTTTACAAAAAACAAAACAAAACCCTCCTTTTACATATTGGCACCCAGTGTGGGGCATGAACCCATGATCCTGAGATTAAGAGTCTCATGCTCTACCAACTTCAGAGATCTACAGAATATATCATTTAACATGTTTTAATAACATATGTTCTTTTGTTATGACAATGAGACATTTCTGTTCCTGGCCACACCAATTTATGTCAAGAGAAGATGATGGGCATCAAAGAAATTCCACATAGAGTTTGAGTTCTTTGTGGTAAAGGTAAGACACTGGGTAGGAAAGTGCCCTTGCCACAGCTGCTGACAGTATGCTGTCCAAACTGGACATGCAGGACACCAAAAAAGAGTGACTGCAAACTTTACCAAGATAAGGCAGTCTTGTCCTACAGGTTATCCTGGTTCACAGAAATGACTATCAGATAGTCTAGGCCTATAGGCTGAAAATGGATGCCCCAATGTTGCAGAGCAATCTTGGGTGACTGTCTAGGAAGCCAGCTGTTTCTCACATTTTTTTGCAAGTCACTTGCTTGCACTTCCTGTTTACCCAGTTAATATTATTTCTTTCTTGGTTCTCTGAGGGAGTTGAAGACTAAACAGTATAATTTTAGTTTTCCCTGATTACCAGAATCAGTAAAGAAACTTACTATAGACGTATTAAGTATAATAGATTTAAAAAGACATTAAAAGATAATGATATGCAAATTAGAATAGAAAGTAAATTAGGTACAAGACTTTGTACTCATCAAGAATAGATAATAGAGTATTTTCTTGGAATTTGTCATATGTGTATGGACTAGACATTGTTCATGTACTTATTTCCATGTATACATTGTATATAGTTATATACATAGTTTTTCTCATATTCATTATAACCTTTTTAAAATTTTAGACAAAAAGGGGGATATGTGGTGATATCTTTCTTACACAAATAAATAAAGCTTGTTAGAGAATGGAGCTTGCCACTATCTAACCAGAGAGGTCTGGAGGTCTGTACAGACAGACAGGAAGTCATGCAGCTGGGCAGAAACAGGATATAAGCAGGGAGAGACAGGAAATCGCTCTCTGTTCTGCTGAAACGCTTAGCAGGTAAGGTGTGACTTGCTCCTTTTCTCTGATTTCTCAGCATTTCCCTCTATATCTGACTCCCGCTTTTTATTATCTAGACCAATTAAGAACTCCCTTTACAGCATTGGGTCTCTTAAAATGGAGTTACAGATGGTTGAAAGCTGCCATGTTGGTGCTGAGAACTAAATTGTGGGTCCTCCAGCCCTGGTCTCACTGCTATTTAGTTATTCTTATTTAAATTTTTTTCTTTTAGATTTATTTTATGTATGTGCATGTGCATGCCTTGTCTGCTTGTACATATGTGCAATGCTTGTGGCTGGATTCCTCAGAGGTCAGAAGATGTCAGATGCCCTAGAACTGGCGTTACAGATGGTCTGACCTGCCACATGGTTACTGGGAATCAAACCCAGGTTTTCTGCAAGAGCAGCAAACACTTTTAACCACTAAGCCATCACTCCAGCCACAACCTCATATTTCTAATGTAGGAACAATTGGAAGATGCCAGGTTTATATACCCACGATACTATTGGTTATTTCCAAGGATCTGCTATGAAGAATCCAGGTGACCAATACAGTTTTCAGTATATTAGAAGTTATTGGGTGCTAAGCTGTAAGTCACATAATGTGCTCCATATGTGTTTTTGTACTAATACGTATTATTCGATAATCTCCCAAGTACTTGTATGTTATTGTGGGTGAAGAGAATGAACCAGAGGTCTTAGTTACATACGATTTTATAGTAAGTGATGGGGCTAGGATTCAAATCTAAAACTGCAGGACTGCCCACAAGTTAGAGAAAAGTGCTAGGATATAACTAGACTCCACATTCTCTTAGGTAATTTTCTAATTCATGGAATGTGTATGTATGGTTTGAAATTTGGATTCCATAACACATACAAGTAAAAGCAGCCTGGCAGGTGCTTTCTTGCCCTCCTGCCTCTCAGAAGACAATAACTGTGTGTGTGTGTGTGTGTGTGTGTGTGTGTGTGTGTGTGTGTGTGTGTGTGTGTGTGTGTGTGTAATCCTACCCCTCAAGACAGGGTTTCTCTGTGTAGCCCTGGCTGTCCTGGAGCTTCTTATGTATACCAGGCTGGCCCAGAACTTAGAGATCTGCCTGCCTCTGCCTCCTAAGTGCTGGGATTAAAGGTGTGGGCCATCACTGCCCAACTCAGTTTTGTTGAAGTCGTGTGCTTCTCAGTCTTGAATTTATTTTTTAGAGGTAATTATTTTCATTTGTTTTGTTTATATATCCCTCATATATAAAATATGGTTTTCAACTTGGAGGCAGTTTTTGCCCTCCGGGAAACATCTTTGAATTGTCACAACTAGAGGAAATGAGAGCTACCATAGAGAAGCCAGGGGTGCTGGTAAAAATCTTATGATGCAAACCCCCTGACCAGATATTCAGCCCCATATCCCAGGATTGTGGGAGCACAGCCTAGAACTGTGTCTGCCATGCAGACTGCATGGCAGAGTTGTAGAATGACCTAACTCGGTCATTTTCTCCTGGAGCCTGTTTTTCTATGCTTTTCTACAAAGCATGTGTTGTTCTCATTTCTGTTGTCAAGCACAGAAGTCACCTGTCAGTGCCGTATTTCCTTCCTGTACCTAGTCTGTTTTTCTAGGCAAGCAGAACTTTGTCAGTGTTTCTAGGACCACCGACTGTACTAACTTTAAGGTCTTTGGTTTTGGAGCTAATAATTAACCCATTATTAACTTGATTAGTGATACTTTGGTTTCTCTAAAGCTAACACTACCTATCATTAAATGATTTTGTTAGTTTTTCACTTGTCTTCCATTAATCCATGCCCAGGGTCTCCAAAGAAATAGACATCTCTCTTTTCTCATTCATGCATTGCTTCCTTTGCTCTATCTTCAATAAGTCCTTAGCTTTATTTGTTTACCTTTTAATTATTTATTTATATTCATGATCTCACATGTGCATGTATACTCTCCTTACATGTATGGGCTGTCGTGTGCTGGCATGTCTTTACTAGTGACTGAGTCACCCCACTGGGCCTAATGACATCTTTTGACTTGCCCTCATCTGGTAGCTTTGGCTAATTTGATCCCCTCCCCCCATTTCCTGTAACTCTGACTGGCCTGGACCCCACTATGTAGTGTTAGATGGCCTTGAACTCACACAGATCCAACTGTCTCTTTGTTCAAGTGCTGGAATTGAGAGGTGTGAGCCACCATGCCTGACATGTGGCTTTAGGCTTGGACTCTAACTCTACCAGTGTCCCAGGATTGCTCCTCTCTTGGGCTGGACCTTCTGTTTGCTTCATCTTTGATTTTTGTCTTTCGCTTCATTTATTCCTTCTTACTGGCAGAAACTATCCCCAAACCCTGTACAAAGAGTGATGGGGTAGGTTTCCAACTTCACTCCTAGAAATACCTTAATATTGAGTTGGTCAGTGTAGAACTTAGTTTCTTCACTTTCTATCAAAATTTTGAGTGCATCCTCCTTGGTCAGTATTACTACTGAAAACATAATGCCATTCTAATTAGTCTTTTGTTTTTGCTTCTTTTTGATCCTTAAAACCCTTTAAAATCTTTTTTCCCCTTTCTTCCTCTCCCAAGGCCTAGGATTAGAAGCACACACAACTTCTAGTAGCTCATGATTTGTGTTACTGGCTTGGTAAAGTGAAGACTGGAAAGTCAGTATGAGAGGATGAAGTCTGGCATTTTGTGAAATTCGCTCAAGGATGGTCTCGGGTGGGTCTGGTCATGTTGCTAGTGGTGCTTGCCTGGTTTTCCTTTGGTCTAATCAGTTCTCAGTGAGTGATCCTTTTGCCCCTGCTTGCATGAAACAGAGAGAGACACATGTTGGGAGTAACCACTCGATTCTTTTTCCATCTAATCTTAAAAGGCATTCACTCTGTTGCAACCACACTTGGTACCTGAACTTGGGATGTTTCTGGACTGCCATTTTTAGAGCTAGTTTCTTGTGCTCTGTTGGGGAAGTAGTCAGCTGGATAAAATAGGGAAGGTACTCTAGATGTTCCTTTTAAAGGCCATGCTCAGTCTCCTATTTCTAGACTCTGTCCACACTCATCTACTTTTAGAAGTAATGTATTTATGGTCATTCCTGCTTTATGTACCACTTTGAGAAGTACCACCTTACGGTCTTTCCCAAGGTTCTGTTACCTAGATCAGTCTGTGTGTTAATCTCTTCTTTTGCTATAGGCTTGCATTTCAACTTGTTCTCCATTACTGAGGTCAGAAACTACTCATTCATTTCTTGGTTTTAAAATTGCTGTTGATTCTTACCTACTCTTGTTTTTTATTCTAGTGGTTTATATGTGTTCAAGTTATTATTTTACCAATTTTATATTGGAGTTTGAGGAATACCTGGAAGTATACATGTAACCTACCCCCAAAATGTATGATTTATATTTATTTGTAGGAAAACTGACATTTTAATAGCCTACTTTTTGTTAAAAAGTCAAAAAAGGAAATAGGGAGATGGCCCAGCAATGTTGTGACTGTTGAGCAAACAGGATGATGTGAGTTCAGATTCCTAGCATCCATGTCAGGGCTGGGTGTGGTGGGTAGCACTGTCTTTAACATTAGTACTGGGGGCACAGAGACATGCTGGCTGGCATGTTGTCTCCTGATCACCACACACATTTGTGTACTTCCCATACCCACCCTCATGCCCAACCAATAAATAAAAGTTAAAAAAATTCTAGATGTAAGCAAATGAGATGAAGGGAAAAGAGCTGGAGATAATGAATAGAACTCAATGTGTGTGAACATGGCGGCCACATTCCAGAAAAGATGAGAAAAAATTAGTTGATGATGCTGGAAGGGAACTATCCAGATTAGTTTCCAAACTGCTGAAGAATTTGGGAGACATGCAAAAGTTGACAGAATGACATGATGAGGCCCTATCCCCTCAGCAACAGTGTTAGTAGTTATCAGGATACGATAAGTTTTGCTTTCTTCAGTTATCCTGGAGCAGATGCTCAGATATTATCTAATTTTAGCCACAACATTTTAGTATGAACATTTCTAAATGACTTTAAAGACCATAAGTACAGAATCTTTATTATGCCTAAAAGTTAATAATCCCTGAATGTTATTTACTATCCAACTATTCTTTTTAAGAGGTTATTTATTTTGTGTATACTCATGTACATGTATGTGTGCACCTCCATGCCACAGACCAGTGTGGGGGTTAGGACAGCTTGTTGGACTCACATCTTTACCTCTGCTTTTTTTGTTGTGGAGATAGAACACAAGTGGTCAGGCTTGATAGCAAGTACCTTTACCCCTGAGCCAGCTTGCAGACCTGAAATTATTCTTTAATATTTCTGTTGTAATCCATTTCCTTTCTTTTGGTTACAAAGTATTGTCTCACACTAGCTCTGTGTGTCTTTGCCTTGAGCAGGCTGTCCGGGCAATAACACTGTTTTTGTGCCCTGGAAGTCAACATCCATCCAAATTACTTACTGTTTCCTGGGGGTCATCTGCTCCTTTTGGGATGATGCTCACTGTCTCTGTTTCTCTTTCTAAAACTTTGTCCATGTTTCTCAGCATGATGTTTTTTACATCAGTCACTTGGCTTTTCACTGCAGACACTGTGTTGTCACTTTGACTTTTATTGTACTCCATCTACACAGATGTGAAATAGAACACAAACTTAATTTGTATTAGTGAAACACATTATTGTCAAGGGCACACCTTACTTTTACAAGGAATCAACTAAACCACAAATTGTCCTGTTCTAATCTTTCGAAACATAAAAGGATGCAGAACCAGGCGGGACAGAAACTTCGTCATTACAAACATGGGAGGGGAAAGAGGGAGTCACACCAGTGCATTCAGTGAGGAGGGGGTGGTTTTCTTTAAATGGTTTCTTTAATCATTTTTAAAAAGTACAATTTATTTTTAGGGATATTACATGTCTGCTGTAAAATCCAGCTTTATGGCTACTCCCTGGCTGCTCCAGGGCACCGTGTCATCTACTCCCAACACCCTACAGGGAGGGAGTAGGACAGCTGTCACAGCTGACGGCCAGAGTCCAGTTTACACTGCTGGTATGAGTAGGAGGTAGCAAGTGCTGGGCAGCTTCAGGCACAGGGGCCTTACTGCTTGTCCATGGACAGACACTGGAAATGTCTTCTGATCTGCCTGGAGGACAGAATTGCTGTAGTTGCTGTGGACTTTAATTCCTCCACTGGTTTCTTGTTCTTTCTCCTTTTGCCCAGCTGCCTGGAAGGTATATGTGAAGGTAAGGTGCAAACTCCACTTCAGATACCTGGGATGGACAGGCACACAGACACCTTGTGGGTGGATCAGCTAGAATGACCAGCTCACCCCACATACCTCAAAATAATAAATAAATAAAAGGGCTTGTTAATCCCTAGACAGCCACTGCCAGTGGGAAGTCATTTTTTGGGCCCGACCTCTGCTGACAGGAGCACTGCTTGCTTTCCTTCTCCTGACCTCACCCTTCCCTTCTCTCACTATCAACTTCTAACTATCACACTCCTTTCTACCACATGCCCTCCCATTGCACGTTAGATTCACTCTTGGTCTGGCCTGGGGTGGCTTTGGTGACTGCTGATCACCTCAGACCCTGGCATCCCCAGCTATGTTTCCCCAAGGCAAGAAAGCCACACACAACTCCTTCATCCATTCCAGTTAGTTCATCCTCAGTGGTGTACATCTGATGGGTTTGAACAAACATGCAACCATTATTTATAACAACCACTACTTCATTTCATGTGAGTGGGTGTTTCACCTGCATTTATGTGTGTGCTGTGTTTGCATATGTGTGCCAGGTATCCTTGGAGACCAGAAGAGAGAACTTCATTCCCCGAAGCTGAGTTATGGACAGTTGTGAGCTGCCATGTGGGTGCAGGAACTGAACCAGAGTGCTCTGCAGGAGCCTCGAGTCCCCTTTCACTGATGCGCTGTCTCTCCGGCCCCGGCACATCTATTATTAAGGTGGCATACAGGATAGTTTTATGGCCAGTGAACCCTCCTACCTGTTTTACTACTTACTTCCCACAGTCCTGGAAACCGTGGGTACTGTGTTGCACACAGTGTGGCGATTTCTAGAGTGCCACATAATTTGAGCAGTAGAGAATGCAGTCCTTCTACACTGGCTCCCTTCACTTACTAATTTCACATTTTAAGTTCCTCCATGCCATTTCCTTTCTCCTATTTCCATCAAAAACAACTAGTGTGGGTTTTAACTTGATGTTTTCAGAATGAATCTGACCTCATGCACTGTTCTGAGACAAGACTTCGAAGAATCATTGCTGCCTCTGCATCAGAGAGAGGTTTGAGCACACAAGTCAGGAACTGATGTGTCATCTCGTAGCTTCCTTATTGTCCTTGATCTTCATGTAACTCAAATGCCCCAGCTTTTTTGGCCTCTACAGGGGACCTCCTAACACATATGCTAACAGTGGAACCCATGGCCTCCTTTGGCTGATGGATTCCCATCTTCATTGCCATTTCATAGTTAAGAGAGCCACTTGCTTTCTCCCATCCAGTGCCTTGGTTGTCACTCTCTGCCTTACACACAGACAGGTCCCCACGCCCAGGCAGAATGGCTCCTGTCCCCATACACATGTCACTGTTGCAAGCATTACATGACCTCCTGGTGATGAGGCGGACTTGCCACATCTATTCCTTTGTTTGGAATTTTATTTTTTTTAATTACTGTTGAGATAGCATACAAAGTTGGGCTTCATTATAACATGTTCATACATACGTGTCATTATACTGTTGTTATTTACCCTGTTCTCCAGCAGCCTCTCCCGACTCCTCTTCCCCAATGCATTTGCTATCCTATTACACACCCTCTTCCATTTCCTCCTTTTCCAGTACCCTTTCTAATGTCATGACCTACAAATGCAGGTATGCAAATAGGTCATTTATTTGTAATAATTCTTCAAGTTTTAAACTACATTTTTGTTTTCTTAATGTGAGAGCATGCACCATAGACATGTGTGGAGTTCAAAGGAAGATGTGTAGGAGTTTTACACAGTGGTTTTCTCCTTCCACTGTGTAAGTTTTTGGGGACTGAACATGGGTTTATCAGTTTTGCTGGCAGGTGCCATCATCTACTGAGCCATCTTACTGAGATCTGACTTTTCAATGGAAGCACACAGACTTATAAACATTCCTCTTAGTCTCCATGGAACCAACCTAGGCCGGTCCCATGTGTGTGACGGTTGTGTAGCTTGGTCTCTTTGTAGGGCTCCTAGCAGTGAGTTGAGGACTTGTCCCTGTAGCTTAGCTGGCTTTTGGGAACCTGTTTCCCATGCTGGATTACCTTGCCCAGCCTTGACGAAAGGGGAGGCGCTTGGTCCTGCCCTCAACTTGATGTGCCATGCTTTGCTCAAGCCCATGGGAGGCCTTCTTCTTTCTGAATGGAGACAGAGGAGGAGTGGATGGGGATGGGGTAGATGGGAAGTGGGGCTGGGGAAACTAGTCATTAATAAAATAAATGAAAAAATTATTTAAGTAAAATTTCTTAAAAAAAAAAAAAAGTTGGTTCACTGCTCAAGTGCTTGCCTAGCATGCACAAGTCCCAACACTGATAAACATAAAATTAAAAACTATCTTAGCTATATCCCAATGGTTCTGGTAATTATGCTTTGATTTTGATTTTTTCTAAGAACTTTAAGACTTCCTTTATGATTTCTTCAATGATTATTCAAGAGTATATTGTTGTGTTGTTTCTGTATTTTTTTTTTTCCTTCTTGTTACTGACTTCCAGATCTCACTGTGACCTGTGAAGATGTGAGAGATTCCTTCCTTTGTATTTGTTAAGACTTGGCTGTAGTCTAGAAGATGGTGTGTTTTAGAAAAGATTCCGTGTGGTGAGCGTGTGCTGTGCTTGTTGGATGGTAATGTTCTGTGCATTCCTATTAAGTATATTTAACCTGTAGTGCAATGACATCTGAGGTGTCTTTGTCAGTATTTAGTTTGGATGGCATATCTAGATAAAAGTGGGTAACAAAGTCACCAGTATTATGTCTATTAATATTTACTTTATAAAATTGGGACTCCTAACATTTGGAGCATATACAATTCTTATATTCTCTAGTGATGAATTGATCTCTTCATTAATATTTGGTGTCTTATCTCTTCTGGTTACTTTTGGTCTGAAGTCTGCTTTAACAGAATAGCCATGCCAGCTTGTTTTCAGTTTCCATTTGCTTGACCAATTGTTTTTTGTCCATTGCCTCTGGGTCTGTGAGTGTCATTACTAGTGCATGTGATTTCCTGGAGACCACAGAGAGTTGGACCTAGTTTTAAATCTAGACTGGCAGTCTAAGCAGAGGCAATTCACATTTAAGGTTATTACTGAGAGATGTTTACTAATTTCTGTGGTAACTTTATTGGTCGCCATTATCCTTCCTCTTCCTCCCCCTCCTTTTATTCTTCTATTGTGTAACTATTTCACGTGTGCAGTTTGGTGGCACTGGTACATTTTACTGTTTAGTGATGGATGTCACTGTCCATCTATACATTTCTCATTTTCCCTGAACTGAACATACAAACATATATATCAACATCAACTGCCTACTTTCCTTTTCTCCATCCTCTGCACTTTATACCTCACTTTCCTTCTCGAACAATTTAATTATTGTAAATGGAATTATAGAGTATTTGCCCTTTAGTAACATCTTATTTCACCCAATAAGGACAAGTTTTAAAATTTTAATAGTATTTTATAATTATACAAAACATTCACATGATTAAAAAGTCAAGTTTTTGACATAGATTTTATTTTTTAAAAGATGTATGTATTTTATGTATATGAGTGCTTTATCTGCACAAACAACTTTATGCGGGAAGAGGGCACCAGGCCCCACTACAGAAGTTGTGAGACTGTTGCTGGGAAGAGAACTCAGGACCTGTGGAAGAGCAGCCAGGGATCTTGAGCCATCCCTTCAACTCTCAGCTCAGGTTTTACACAGAAAGGCCTACTTCCTCTCTCTGACAGCTCAACCCTGCTTTCTTCCCACAATCCCATCCAGGCATCCATTTAAGTATTTTCAGTTTATCCTTTTTCTTTTCAACTAAAACAAGCAAACACATGTATTTGTATTTATTCCCTTTTTCTGAAATGGTTGCACAGAAGAATGGTGAATGATCCAGCAGCATAACACTTGTGTTTTCTGCTGCTCTGCACACACCCCCAGTGTGACTCTTCGCACCCTACAGACAGTTCTCACCCTTCCCTCCCACTCTTACGACCAACTCATCAGAAGCATCGATGAACTTAGGATACAAGTTGAGGTACATACCATGTGCTGTGCTAGTATTTGTTGAAAATCTGTAGCAAGTACATTTGAAGGGGAAAAATGTTCCTGTGACATCAAAGGATTTCTTGTAAAAATGTCACTAACCTGGGGAAATTAATGGAAATATGTAACCTGTATGGCTAATTCCAAGTGGAGAACGACAGAGCAAATATTCATTCGAAGCAAAACATGGTAGAAACTTGAAACACCAGGGGCTTTCTGGTGGCAAGGCATCCTTTCTACTTTAAGACATGGCAATTGTGAACACCATGTGTGGCATCGTGTGTGGCACAGGCTTATCTAGGGTTCTAGTACAAACTAGAGACTCACATAGTTTGGCTGTAGCCTTGATATATCTATATCTATACCTCTATCTCTATATCTATCTATCTATCTATCTATCTATCTATCTATCTATCTATCTATCTATCTATCTACAACAAGAACATGGGAAGTATGACTTGTGACATTTCCCAAATCTTGTCTGCCCTTGTCTTCAAGATTGACTCAGAAATCATAAAACAATACCAAGTGCCATACTATGTGTCAAATGTTAGTTATAAGAAGTTTTAACACCTCAAAAAAAAGAAGAATCCTGACATTTGTCTGTACTTAATATACATCTCTCAGAAGTACTGGTAAAAATGACCTAGTTGGCAGTTTTGTGTCACCTGGTTTTCAGAAGTGTGGCAAAATTGGGATGTTTCGTTGTAAAGGGCAGAGAGAAAAACACGTTAGGGTATATTCAGTAAGATTACTCTCTGAATTCTAGCAATTGTCAATGCAGAGAGAATTCCCCTCCAACTTTATATACACTAACAATGGGAACTGTGTCAATGTTACATGTGCTCTGAACAGATGAAATGTGTGCATGATTCATGAATGTATGAATTATTAGTAACTATCATAGGACTGATGGAGTCAGTGTTTTTTATTAAAGTATTTATCTTGTTTATATATTTGTAACACATAAACTTGAAGATTAGGAACATTTCCTTTTAAAAATAAGAACCATGGGTTAGAGAGATGGCTCAGCACTTAAGAACACTTGCAGAGGACCCAGATTTAGTTTCTAGCCCCCACATGGTAGCTCACAACCATCTGGAGTGACAGTTCAGGGATCTGGTATCCTCTTCTGACCTCCATGGACATGGCACACATGTGTACTTATATACAAGCAGGCAAAAGATGGACACATATAAAAAATAAAAATGAGAAGTTCCCATAGAAATCCCCAGGACAATGGCTTAGCTATGTCTTTACAATGTCTCCTATTGGATGAGCTCAGACTTTGGAGTATCAGGTGGTATCTATGGCAACTAGCCTCTCAGATATGTATGAAGTCTCACTACACAGTTTATATTTGCTGGAAATTCTGTTAAAATTTTTACTAGAGATAACATATCTTTACTTAAAAACAGTATTTCTTATGAGTAAAGTTCTGGGGGATCTAGGAGTGGCTGGGGAGGGTGGGAGGTAAATATGATTGAAGCACACTGCATGCAAGTATGAAATAAAGACACCCAAATTAGTATTTACTCTCATTTAGCTCTTATAATTGATTTATATACTATATCAGAAGTATTTCTAGAATATTGCTCTAAAAATTTTGTCATTGACATCCCTCTTTATATAGTTATTTGTGAATTATATGTGCTATTATAATTTCTAACGTTTAAAAAGAAAACGAGTATAAGGGGTTCTAATAGATCTCAGTGGAGGTTATTTGTCGACCTTACTTTTGAGTTGGGGGCTTTAAGGAACCAGGGGACAAAGAATGGGGTAAGACCCTGATGTCAACAAGGGCTCTGCAAATCTGCTGGAGATGAGTGGCTTGTTTCTGGTCTGTGACACTATTGCTAATGACCCATAGAACAGAGACCTCATAACTTCAGCAGCTTAATGCCAGCACAGCAGTGTCAACAGTTACTTACTTTTTTAAGAAATGCAGATGGCGCCAAGGTATCCAAGCCATCGTCTGTAGCACATAAGTATGTGATTCCACCAATAAAGAGAGTGTGGTAGACATAGCTTTGAAAAGAATGCATCTATTTATAATGCTGGAGAAATTCAGCACAACACACGGAATTACTTGGTTTTCACTTACAAGCAGTCACCCCGGTATAAAAACTATATACATAATGTACATGTAATCTTTGTTTTTGAGATAGGGCTTCACTGTGTAGCCCAGGCTGACCTTCCTCTTCACTGTGTAGCCCAGGCTGACCTTCCTCTTCACTGTGTAGCCCAGGCTGACCTTCCTCTTCACTGTGTAGCCCAGGCTGACCTTCCTCTTCACTGTGTAGCCCAGGCTGACCTTCCTCTTGTGCAGCCTATGTCAGCCTCAGACTTTTGACAGTGTTGCCTCTGGAACTCTGGGGTTATGGGCGTGTACTATTGCACCAGGTAAGACAGATGACTTTTTGGTTTCTCAGGTTTCTAGCATTTGAGAGGCTAAGGCATGACGACTGCCATGAGTTCAAGGCTAGCTTGGGCTACCCTGTCTCAAACAACAACAACAACAACAACAACAACAACATCGATCTAAAATAAATACTCTCGATTCACCCACCTATTTATTAACTAGTGTTTCAAGACTGGTTTAGAAAATATGTAATATCCCAAGTAAAATTTAATGGTAGTGTCTCTTCTTATTGATATTACTAAATATACTTTAAAGTAGAAGTTTCTTTTTCTCTGATGAATGAAATGTTTTAGGTACACCAGAAAAACATGGCGAATAAGAGGACCCTCTCTTAGCCCCACTGCTCAGTTAGGACACTGCTGATACAGTGATGTCCCTACACACCCTTCCTCACTTGCTTGCTCCACCCTCCCCTCTGCACATGTAGCCATTACTCTGACTTGGGCACCTATTGTTTCCATTCATGATGTTTTATTTTCCTGCTTCCTGTGAGGCCAGGCAATAGTGTGTACCCATGCCATCATAGAAGCATTGGCTGGAATTGCAATTATTAAGAGAAGACTCATGACAGAGTACACCTTACCTTCCTATTTGGATTATGGTCACCGGTTCAGCTTTCAGAAGTACCTGCCTAAGTACCTTTGCAGCTGCTTCCTGGGAAAAAAGACAGAACTTACTTTGTAGAAGACTGTGGTGTCTCTTCAGTATTTGCCTCCTAAGATTACCAATGTTCTGATTGATTTATTAAGAAAAAACCCCTTTCCTAAGAGAATTAATTGGTATGACTCCAGTGATGAGGCAAGATGCCATAAAACATTTGTATGAATTAAAAAAATTGTATGAATTAAAGGAAAATATTTTTATATGTGCATATGTAAGTACATGAATATAGGCTGCATTAGAGAATCTTTATAAGATTCTCTTTATAAGATAGATCTTATGTTTGGCTTTAAGACTGGGAAGCAGTAGCCAATCAAGTATCAGTTTTTTCCCCCCTAGAGCTGAGGACCAAACCCAGGATCTAGGCAAGTACTCTATCACTGAACTAAATCCCCAACACCTCAAGTATCTTTCCAATGTCAGTTGATAAAAACTATATGTAAAATGTCCTGGGGCTGGAGAGATGGCTCAATTGTTAAAGCATGAGGACATGAGTTCAGATCCCAGTGTTCATATAAGAAGCCAGGAATGATCTCAGGTATGTCATTATATGGGGTGATATATTGTTTATGCTTTATTAAGCCACTGGAGATCAAAATAGCAAAGAAGTTGCAATAGTTAGCTATAGAAGCTAGGAGGTGGTGGTACACACCTTTAATCCCAGGATTCAGGATTAAGAGGTAGACTGATCTCAGTTAATTCAAGTCCACACTGACCTACATGAAATTGATTCAGTCCTAAAGAGAAACAGCTAACACAAAGATGATCTCAGCACTTGGGTTTACACGCCTTTAATCACAACATGAGGGTAGCTATAAAAGGCAAAGGGTCTCATGTGGAGACTGTGTCTCTAGATATGGTGAGGAAAGCATAGCAGTCCGGGTGAATCTGAGAAGCAGTGAAGTTGGGAACAGTCTGAGGATCACCAGACTGCTTTGCTTCCCTGATCTTCAGCTTGAAGCTTGAACCTCAATATTTGTCTCTGGGTCCTCAGCTACACATATGGGTGTTGGTGGAGAAAAGAGGGAGGAAGGGGGGGTCCCTATGGCTTGCTGGCTGCCAAGTTCAGGGAGAGACCCTGCCTCAAAAAGAATATGGTGCAATCTTCTTCTGGCCTCCAAACACTCACACAGGTGAGCATACACCTCACACATACTAACCCCCCCATCCCCCCACACTCTTAGGCTGTATATGTATGAAAGCACTTGTGTGTATGTAAATACCACAGCATGTGTGTCAGAGACACACATGAGCTTCTGGGGATTCTCCTGCCTCTGTCTCCCATCTCTGCAGAGGTGCACCGAGATTACAGATATTCTCAATTCTCAATTTACTTGAGTTATGGGGATTTGAACCTGGGTTTTTGCATTTACATAGCAAGTGCTTTTTATCCACCGAGTTGTCTCCTCCGTCCCAAACTTTAGTTAGTGGATTATGAACATTCATGTCTTATTCTCTGAATACATTTATCAAATGTTTATTTACGATTGTCCCCTTGATACTTATTTAATATCTGTGTACATCTGTGGGGTGCATCCAGTTATTCTGAGTGACTTTCATGCTGAGTTCAGAGGGCAACTTTTGTGAGTTGTTTCTCTCCTACATTTAGGTGGGCTCCAGGCACCTAACTCAGGCCATTGGGCTTGACGGCAAGTGCCATTACCCACTGAACCATCTCCCCAGTCTTACTCATCGCTCTTTAAAAACTATTAATTGCCATGAACTAATGTAGCTACCTTTCTTTTTTTTCTTTCTTTCTTTCTTTCTTTCTTTCTTTCTTTCTTTCTTTCTTCCTTCCTTTCTTCTCTTTCTTTCTTTCTTTCTTTCTTTCTTTCTTTCTTTCTTTCTTTCTTTCTTTTTCTTTTTTGAGAAAGGGTTTCTTTCTCTGTATTGTTTTGGAGTCTGTCCTGGAACTTGCTCTTTAGACCAGGCTGGCCTTGAACTCACAGAGATCCACTTGCCTGTGCCTCCTGAGTGCTGGGACTAAAGGCATGTGCCACAAACACCCGGCTTGCCTATTTCTTATAAGGGTGATTCCTTGGGGGGAAAAATTCTAAGGTACTATAATTATTCACAACACTTAAGGTTCATTAAGTGGAATCCCATTATGTTGCTTTAGAAGCCTGAAAGGAATCTGTTACCTAAGAAGTCCTAGATAGCCACACTCCTAATTAACTTCCTCATTTTTCACAAACTAACACTTAAAATAGAAATGGCTATGGACGAGTAAACCCTATTAATGGTAGAAAGTAATTGCTACTGCCTGAGATGCTAAGGTGACATTTTCTAGGACAGAATTTCTAAGACACTTGAAAAATTAAAGGACTATAACATTTTCTGTTGCTTTACTATAGTAATGAAACACACTTCTATAGTTTTTCCCCTTAAGTGTTTCTTTTGTGTAATATAAACTATGATATCACAGCAAGACTGAAAACAAATGACAACATGAGGCTGAGTATGTGACAAAGTGGGCTCTTGTATTTGGAAGCTGGTATGCTGCAGAGCCACTGACTTGCCTGGGTCTGTTTCCTTTCAGGGAGAATGAAGACAGTGAACATGTGACTTCCAGAGTTTGGTCTAACCTTGGAACCCTGTAACAGCAGTTGCTTGGCTCCTAGGATTAAGTTTGGTACTATTTCTTTTTTTTCAAATGAATTATGTGTGTGTGTGGGGGGGAGACAGAAACACACACACACACACACACACACACACACACACACACACACACACACACACACACACAGAGAGAGAGAGGGAGGGAGGGAGGAAGAGAGGGAGGGGGAGGGAGGGAGGGAGGGAGGGAGGGAGAGAAGGACTATCTTTGGCACCAAGAGAAGCCATATTATCATTTCTTTCCTTCTAATCCTAACCGGCTCTTAAAGCCCTATGCTGTAGTTTGCCTTCTCTGGCTAGCTTTTTGCACAGCAGGCATTCTGTACCTGTAATTTACTCCTGGGTTGCAGACTGCCCCTCTTGTGTGTTTTTACTTCCTTTGTGCTTCAAAAGACAGGCCACTTGACTTATGACCTCTCTGACTGCTCTCCACTCTTAATAAGACATGCTGAGAACTTACTGTGTGTTAGGCTTTGGATTTGACGGGGTAGACAGAGATGAAGCATTCCCTGCCCTGAAATTTGATGGCAGAGACAGCAAGGGAAAGAAGATTCCAGTTCAGCTGGGTTGTTTGGTAGAGAGATGCCAGTTAGCGTAGGCATGGAGTCTAGGAAAAAGTGGGAAAACTCTCAAAGTAAAGATGAGAGTATACTGCCTCAAAGTAGAGAAAAGTGGTCTCCAGGGAGAGTGGCAAGAAGTACAGAGGTGACCTTGGGGGTGGTGGTGAGAGTTCAGGGTAGCAGAGAACAGAGCGATTGTATAAAGGAAGAAGAGAGTCATGGACAAGCCCATCCATTCAGGGACAGGCTGACTGCCAAGTGGAGGAGTGCTTGCTTTATTCTGAATGTAATCAGAGGCCACCACGTGTGCTAAGTGGTAGAGTGGCACAATTGTAGGCATTTTGGGGAATGATCACGTGAGCAGCCGTTTGGCAGCAGCCCTGGAGGAAGACAAGTCAACAGGCATTTCTGTGGGTGTGGTGAGAAGTAATTAGGGCTGGAATGAAAACATGGTTGGGGGGGAATTGAGCATAGAGTGACAGAAGTTAAGGTGAAGACAAGAGAAGACGGAGGGTGACTCCCAGTCCCCACCCAGAGCATCTCATCAGGGAATCTCAACAAGATCGGAAGCACATGCAGAAAAAACCCATAGGAAGGCAACTCAGTTCTGTGTGGACTTCTGTTAGGAGCCCATCTAAGTCTGGCAGTGGAAAGGTGCCACAGGCGTGCATGTGAACTTGGAGCCCAGAAGGAATTGCAGGCTGAGAGGGGCTGGCAAAGAGAGGACCTTCAGAGGGTTACGTATTTGCCCACACTCCCTCCTCCGCTCAGAGCAAGAGGCCTTCCTCTGAGTAAGGCTCACGCCTCTCTTGCTGGCCCTCTGTGCCCCTTCAGGCCCTGCTCCACTAGCAGCCCCCACCTGTCTTACATGCATACTTTCATAAGAGTAGCAAACATGGGGATGTCTCCATGTATGAACAAGTGAGGAGCCTTCCTGGGTCGCGCTTCATCTAGCTTCTGCTCCTCCTCACTTCCTACTCAGCTAGCCAGAAGCTGCCTCTAGTATTTCTTCTAAGGGCAGCATGGTATGACTGACAAACATCTTCCTCCTGTCTAACCCAGTGACGGTAACCTAGGTCTTCACTCTGCGTTTTCCTTCCTTCACTGCACACCTCCTGGGCAACCTCACACACTTATTTCAGTTGCTGGACCCAGTCTTTTGGGCTCTAGACTAACACACCCATGGCCTCCTGGGCCTACTGTGGCTTTCGGAAATAAGGCAGAAAAGCAAACAGAAGCAATGTGTTGAATTTTTAACAAGCTACACAATTCAGCATGTCTCAAACTGCAACTTAGTCTTCCTTCTGCATTCCCTTTGAGTCCCCTAAATCCTATCCTATATATATTCACTATTGTTCAGTGCTGCCAAAGAAAAACATTGTGAGAATCGTCCTGTGAAGTTACACTACTCATTCCAGAGTCAACCAGGTGTCAAATGCTAGAGGGCATTCACCAACTTTCTTCCTCCTCTTTTTACACCTGTACCTTGATTGCTCAGAGCCTTAGAGTTTATTTATAAACTATAACTATGTCATCTAAATGGGTTGTTTCTCTTCCAACCCACACTTTATGCTGCTCGTACTTTGATTTGTATTTTAGTTGGTCCCCAGTTTTTCTAGTACACAGGCACACATACACAGCCACCTACCCACACCCTTTATTGTCCTCTGCCAGCTTTCTGGCATCATCTCCTGCCACTATGAAGAGACCCCCTAGCTATAATGAGGTGTTTGAAAATCTCCAAATACCGCGCTGTTTTCTCTGTGGCATCTTCATCTCCTTTCCTATGTTAGGCTAGTTAGGCACAGGGACACTACAGTTTTTTCCAGCAAAGTACTTAATACTCTGGGACAACTGTATGGATCTCAGGTCCAGATACAATGACATCTGACAAGTTTTAGGGGAGGAAGGTGTGTGTGTGTGTGTGTGTGTGTGTGTGTGTGTGTGTGTGTGTGCTGGGGACCCTGCCTCAAAAAGAATATGGTGCAGTGTTAGGATACCTGATGTCTTCCTCTGGCCTACACACACACACACACACACACACACACACACACACACACACACACACACACACACACAGATGAGCATACACCTCTCATATACACATTTGTACACACACACACACACACACACACTTGTAAGCTGTATGTGTATGAATGCATCTCTGTGTATGTGAACATCACAGCATATGTGTATGAAAAACACACATGAGCTTCTGGGGATTCTCCGGCCACACACACACATTCCTGGCAAGTGCTCTAACACTACACTGCACTCCGCGCTCTCACTTTTTTAGTAGTCCACGCTGACTCAAATTGTTGACTCTCCTACTTCGAGTGCCGGGATCCTACGCTGCGCTGTCAGGGTGGCCCTGGCTTTCTTTACTCTGGGGATCTGCAAGTACAACCTGCTCAGCCAGTGTGTGCTCAACTGCCTGCCGGTTATTTCTGGGCAGAGAAAAACCTCCTTAGAGTCGTCGGTTTGCAGACAGCGGCCCGAGTGCAGTACCAGTCCTAACCCCCGGGGGGCGCATGCGCAGCTCCCACCCTGGAGCCTGCGCTTCTGGCGGGGGCGGGGCCTCCCGACCGCAGAGTCATCCGAGGTCACCCTGCGTCGTGACGGAGGGAGGCCCGGCGGGCGCCAGCCTCGAGAAGCCGAACCCGCAGGTACCTGATAGGAGCCGCCGGTCAGGGCCAGCTCCGCCAGGACTGCTCGGCCATTAGCAACGCAGCTATAGGTGATCGTCATAGCCGGCGGCCAGTGAGAGACGGGGTCCGCCTCTCCCAACCGCTCGCCGCAGCCTGGGCACGGCTCTGCGCAGGCGCGAGGAGCGGTTGATTGGCAGGGAAAGAGGCGGGGCCACCTGTGGGTCCTGGCGAGCTGGTGAGCGGAGGCGAGCTCTCAGAAGATGCTTTGGGTAGCCGACGTCTCTGTCCGCGTGGTGGTCCGTAAATCCGTTCAAGAGCTGTTTAACTGCCCAAGTATGATTCAGGCACAGTCTAGGACACAGGGAGTGAAGACCTGGTTTTATAATACAGTTAACTCTGGAGCGGAGCAGGGAGTAGGTAGTCACCTACAGAGATCGGAGTTTGGATCCCCAGAACCCACGTTAACATATAAAAATTATAAAAAGAAAAAAAGAAGAAGAAGGAGAAGAAGGAGAAGGAGAAAAAAGAAGAAGAAGGAGAAGAAGAAGTAGAAGGAGAAGAAGGAGAAGAAGGAGGAGGAGAAGAAGAAGAAGAAGAAGAAGAAGAAGAAGAAGAAGAAGAAGAAGAAGAAGAAGAAGAAGAAGAAGAAGAAGAAGAAGAAGAAGAAGAAGAAGAAGAAGAAGAAGAAGAAGAAGAAGAAGAAGAAAGAGGCATGGTGCCTGAAGTGTGCATCCCATTGTAAGAGTGGGAGTGCTGGAGGCAGGTGGATCTTTGAAATTAGTTGGCCTACCTGAATCAATAAACTTCAGGGCCAGTGAGTCTTGCATTCAAAGAATGTGGAGAACCACCTTGGAAGATGCCTCAACATGTGCACACAACACACACACACACACACACACACACACACACACACACACACACACCATGCAAGCATGCGAGTGCCACACAGGCATCAGTGGGACGTTTTGTGCACCGCCTGCCTTTGGTTGTGGGGGGATATGAAGGTTATCTATGAGCTGTTCCATAACTGTTCATAGAAAAGCACACCCTGGATAAATGTTAGTCTTTAGCAACCTGTGTGATCTGTGCGTGCTGTGACACAAATGTTCACAGCACTGAAAGAAACGCTTCTACGCAGTGTTTCTCAACCCGTGGGTCACGATTCCGCTGACAAATCTGTATCTCCAAAAATAATTTACATTATAATTCTTTACAGCAAAATTCTGGCGGGGGCGTGGCCTCCTAACCCCAGAGTCCTTAGTGCTCATCCTGCAACAAAATAGCAATGGAATTATAAGACCCTCAGAAGGAGGAGTCTCCCCGTTTAGGTCGGTACTCAATGTCCAGTCCAATTGATGCAACACGCATCAACTTTAATGAATGGGAAACATTTGTGCAAACTTTGCGCAAACGGGCCCTCTCAGCACGCAGGCTAGAGAGAGGCCACATTCTCTGGGCACAGGTATTTTTAAAGGCAAAACCCCACAAGCTTAGGGAGGGGCTGTGACCCTCTGTCCATTGAGTATGTGACCAGTGTCATGGGTTCTCTTTTTGAGGCTAGATGGTCTCACTGTTCAGGTTAGCAGACCTCAGGGTGTGCTAATTAATCTTGTCTAAGCAAACCGGAGTTGTAGCTATATCTTTGTTTCTTAAAGACCCTATTTACCACCTGCTCGTGGGAAGCCACAGCCCCAAGATGGCACCTGGCTGGATGCCAGGCAGTTTGCACTTAGCTTAGCTGTAAACAAGCCTTATTTGGAAGTGCTTGATGGATCTGGTGGGCTTCCTCCTTCTGTGGCCTATCCGGGATCTCCAGGTGGCATGAGCTGATTGGGCTGTGAGCACATTTAAGGGCTTGCTGGGACTAGGAGCAGAGGAAGCTGATGGGAGAAACAGAAGCTGATGGGGGCAGAGGAAGCTGATGTTCAATGATCCTGAATAAACTGCATGAAGAAGAGTTGTGGTTTCGTGTTTCCTTGCCGGTCAAGGTAGGCGCGCAACACCTGCTGACACACTGACCGGAGGGGCAGTTTGAATTCTTGGTATCCGGCTATCTTAGGCCTTGTGAAGGAGAGTTGCGGGTGGTTAGCAAGTTCCAGGGAACTTGAGTCATAGTGGCCTGGGTTAGCTTTCCGGGTCAGACTGCCCTGCATTCCAATTGGGGGGTTTCCTTAACTGGACTTTACTTTTTGTCTTTCAAAATAATTTTATATTTGGGGGGTGGGTGTCATGATAACATAAGGAACTATACTAAAGGGTGGTAGCATTAGGAAGGTTGAGAACCACTGATTTAGAGGATGTTGCTTCTCCCAGATGTGGGAAAAGAAAAAATGTTTAAGTGGATGGAATCTGTAAAAGACGGTTAGTTTCAGGGAATGAGTATACATCAGCAGAGAAAAAGAAAATGAAATCCAAGAGAAAAGTTGAGTGGGAGTACTCTTTCCTTCACTGTGTAGAACTTTTTGGAGACTCAGTATCCTAATCTGAATAATGGGGACAAGTTTAAATGAAGCAGTGTTGCAAAATTCCAGCATACCTTGGGTATCATGTTGCATCATTCTGGCTTGTGATATGTAGTCATGAGAATTCCTTTTTTTCCTTTTGAGAATTTCACATATGTGTCCACTGAAATATGACCATTTCTAATTCTCATTTCCTCATTCCAGACCTCTCTGTGTCTCCCTCAACATATCCCCCTTCCAGCCAGCACTTCCATGTGTGCATGGGTGTGGGGCCATCAACTAGCATATCTAAGTTCCATCAGTACCTACATCCTTAACATAGAAGGAGTCAGTCTCCCTAGGAACACTCTACTGATGTTAGCTCCCAGTAAAGGGGGAGGGGAGGTCTTGAGGCCATCTGTCCAATCTGTGCCAGAATTTTGGCTGGCTTGATCTTGTGCAGCTAATGCTATGCACTGTGAATTCATTAGAGATAGCCATGGCACGTCCAGAGGACAGCACTCCACTGCACTCCCCCTCATCTTTCGGCTCTTACGTCCCCTTTCCTCCCCGTCTCTCTTGGGTGATGTTCTTGGTTTGGAGAGAGGTTGCTATAGATGTCTGGTTTAGTACTAAACACCCCGGCTCCTGTTCTCAGTTATGTGTGTTTTGGCTGATTCCTGCCTATTGCAAAGAGAAGATTCTCTGACCAAGCAGCACAAGTCTACAGGTTTGAACTCAAATATCTAGAAGGCATTTTCAGAGCATGACCATTTAGCAAAGTAACAATAGTAGTTTCTATCCTAGAGCTCATGACTTCCCTAGCCATGGACTTTTGACAGGATTATAGCACTAGACATGAAATTCTCACCTGTGGAGAAAATTAAACCCAATTTAAAGTTGGTTAGTTACCCCATAACAGTCATGCCACTATTGCAGCAGTAGGTAAAGCTTACCTGGTGGGCTAATATTGCAGCATCCAGGGCCTTTCCCCTACAGCAGCTCATGCAGGACCTTGAAGCTCTGTGAGAGCTAGCCAGCAGGGAGGAAGTTTCATGGTCACGTTGTGATTGATTTCTCACTATACCCTGCAGCCAAATGTGCAGTGTCTTCAGCAGTAGACTCTTACCATGCAGTATGGTGGATAATCAAGTACAATGGCAATAGCTTGTGTGCTTTGGAGCCCTATAGGGCTTCCCTGGTCACTAACATTTAGGGAGGCATCCCCTGCCTTTATGGTGTGATTCCATTGTGAGTATATTTGTCAGAATTCATGTAGACGTGACATATCTGTGTATATATATATACACACATATACATATATACACACATATATATATATACATATATATACATACATATATATGTAATGTATATTTCAATGTAATTACCTTGAATGTGTAGATAGTGATGCTTACAGAATACATGGATGACTAAATGAAAATTGAATGCAAGGCATGGGATACTGCCCTACTAATCCAACTTTTTTTTTTCTCTTTAAAAATAAAACATCCCCCCCCCAAATGAAAATAAAGACCAACTAGAAAAAAAAATCTCGATAAGACAAAAAATACCAAAACAAACTAAAGTCTTATTGTGTTGGTTGACTATTCCTGAGAGTGGGGCCTGCCCTGGAGTGTGGTTGATATACTCAGTGACACTCCACTGGTGAAAAAATATTTTCCCTTTCCCAGCAGGCATCTATCAACTGTAAATAGCTACATGGTCAGGGGTGAGGCTTTGTGCCCACTTCCCCTTCTCAGTGCTGGGACTCCATGTGTTGTGCAGATCTTGTGTGTGGGTTTATAGTCTCTGTGAGTTCATATGTGCATCAGCTCTGCTATATCTGGAAGATGCTGTTTCCTTGGAGTCAGCCATCACTTCTGGCTCTTAGAATCTTTCCACCTCCTCTTCTTCATAGATCCCTGAGTCTTGAGGGAACAGGTTTGAGAGAGACATAATCATTTAAGGCTGAGTTCTCCAAAGTCCATCACTCTCTGCACATTTTCCAGTGTGATATGTGTTAATTGTCATCTACTACAAGAAAAAGCTTCTGTGACAGGTTTGAGCAATGCTCTGAGATCTGTGGGCATAGCAATCTGTCATCAGGGGTCATTTCATTTCTGCTACTTTAGCCAACAATAGTATTAGGATTTCCCCTAGGCTCCTCATGACCTGTCTAATCTCAGGTTATTGACTGCTTTAATAGTGTCACATACGAGCTCTATCTCATGGAGTGGGCCTTAAATCCAACCAAAAAGTGGTTGGAGGGCTGGAGAGATGGCTCAGTGGTTAAGAGCATTGGCTTCTCTTGTAGATGACTGGGGTTCAGTCTCCAATACCCACATAGCTGCTCACAACCATCTATAACTCCAGTTGCAATGGATCTAACACCTTCTTCTGACCTCTGTGGGTACCAGGTGTTATAAGGTACACAAACATACATGCATGCAGAATACTCATGCAAATAAATCTTTGGAGTTGTAACTTTGGCTCAGTGGTTTAGAACACTTGTTGCTCTTGCATAGGACCTGGGTTAAATTCCCAGTACCCACATGGTGGTTTACAATAATCTGACTCAGGGAATCTGATGTTGCTTCTGATCCTTGTGTATGTGAATACATGCAGACAAAGCACGTGTACAATTCAATAAAATCTAATAATGTTGGTTGCTCTTCTAACATCTGCGCTCCCATTACACTGGTTTATCTTGGGTGGGGGAGTTGTCCTGTGTTATAGGTTGCGTGGTTTGTAGCTGGGTGAAATAGTGTTCTCCTTCAGTAGCATGCAAAGTACTTTTCACTATTGTGAGTGCTAGTCAGTAGGGGTGAATCTTCTATTTGGGCATCAGTTTGATGACGTAAGTAAATTGTCTTCAGATTATGGGTCAGCTTGCTGTCTTTTAAAGTTTTGAGATTATAATTACAGCATTTCTCCCTTCTCTTTCCTCCCTCCAAGCCCTTCCATATGTCCCTCCCCTCTTTCCTCCAAATTCATGGCTTCTTTTTCCACTAATTGTTACTGTATGCATGTATTATGTGCATCTACATACCCTGTTCACTCTATGTTGTTCCTTGTATGTACATTTTCAGGGATAACTGTTTGGCACTGGGCAATCAGTTGGTGTGTCCTTCCTTGGGGAGCGCCACCTCTCTTGCTTTCAGCTTTGTTCAGTTGCCTATAGTTCTTTGTAGGGTTGAGGCCTCATGGGCTTTTCCCCATCCAGTTTGGCCTGTCCATCAGTGTTATCCTTGTTCTGCTCATGTTTGGCCAGTCATGGTGGTGAGACTTTATAGACATCATCTCATAGCATGGCCTCCCTCCCCCAGGACCCTCTGGCTTTTAAATTTTTCTTCCCCTCTTCCACAATGTTCCCTTAGCCCTAGGTGTGGTGAGCATGTTTCAGAGAGGTGTCCACTGGGGCTGGGATCTACACCTCTGCATTTTGATCAGTTGTGGTTTTCTGTAGTGGTCTCTGTTACAAGAAATTTCCTTGGTGAGAAGTGAGGACTACACTACCTATGGGTGTCAGGACAAATGCTTGTAGATTGTTGTTAGGGATTACGATGACTTAGTAAATTAGAGGTTGAAGATTCTCCTTCAATAACCATGACTTCACTAGCACTAAGGGATTAGCTAAATTTTCAGAGAAACCAGACATGATTTCTCTTTTGTTGAGTGGATCTTAAGTCCAACTAGAAATCTGTTGGTTATTGTCAAGATATGCATGCCACTGCTGCACTTTTAGGATTATCCTGTCATGCTGGTCATTGATGTGGTTTATAGGCATCATAGCTGGGTAGGGCTACTGGCTGCCTCCCTCCTTTGGAAGCTTTTATAGTGTCTTCTGGTACCATGAAAGCTAGTCCTCAGAGAGTGGGGACTCAGGTCAGCTCCAGCTCAGGAGTCTCTGGGCCCTGTTTCTGAAGTATATGATGTCTTCATCAGCTGGCTTTCTTACATATCCCAGGACCTCCTTCCCAGGAAATGGTACCACCCACAGTGGACTGGGCCCTTCCTACATCAGTTAACAATCAAGAAAGCCTCTTACAGACATTCCTACAGACAAATGTAATAAAGACTCAATTGAAACTTCCCCCCACCCACCCCAAGAAATTCTAGGCTATGCAAATTGACAGTTGCCGTAAACTATGACAGCTGCCCATTTCTCCCTCATTCTCCCTGTCCTATTCTATCCCATCCAGGCTTACTCCTTTAACCCCACCTCACCCCACCCCAGTAATCCATCCTCTTTTAAAAACGTGTATATATCCTACTATTCATCCAATTTTTAAAAATTGGTTTGTTGGGCTGGAGAGATGACTCAGTGGTTAAGAGCACTGGCTGCTCCTCCAGAGGTCCTGAGATCAATTCCCAGCGACTCACAATCATCTATGATGAGGTCTGGTGCCTTCTTCTTGCCTGCAGGCATGCATACAGGCAGAACACTATATATATAATAAATGAATAGATTTTAAAAAATTTTGCTTTGTTAGATAGGCTTCTGTATTGTTTTCATGTTCTTTTCCTTTGGCTTAGCCATTTTATTGCTGTGATGAAACACCATAGCCAAAGTAACCTGGGGAGGAAAGGGTTTATTTTGCCTTACAGCTTGTCATCCATCACCCAGGGAAGTCAGAGCAGGAAGGGAAGGCAGGAACCCTGAGAAAGAGCTGATGCAGAGACCTTGGGAGAGTGCTGCTTAGTAGCCTACTCCTCGTGACACATTCACCTGTTAATTCCACCAAATGAGAGTAAAGACCACCAACACAAATTTATTGGTCAGATTGAGTAAGCTTTATTTTCTGCCAGACAGCACTATGTCCCTAAGAAGGATTTGGGCAAATAGCATTGAACACAGGGGAAAATGAGGTGTATATAGCTCAAAAACTGAAAGACTGGGGGGTTTCCCAAGGGTTTTTGTAGCGCCCAAGCTACAATCTGTTCTATGAATCAGGTGAAAGCCTAGAGATTGAAATAAGAGACAAGACAGTGAGCAGGTCATTCATTCAACAGCAACGTCGGAATGCAAAATGCTGAATGCTGTTTATTGAGGGGATGGGGTGGGCTTATATACTGACTCACAGCACAGTGGAAGACAACAGGGTCAAGAGTACAAGTTTTCAGGCTTAGCCCCTCCCCAGCAGATATGTGTTAGCAAAACAAGAAGATACCAATGACAACTTGGGGGAGGGGCGGAGGGGGGTGGGGTGGGGCAGGCGCAAGATGTTCCAGCCAGTTGAGAGAAATGGTAAAAGGTAGACAAAGGAGAAAGAGAGAGAGAGAGAGAGGATCTAGTGACCTCTGAGTCCCCCCCCCCCTTCTCAGGACACTGACACACGCTTTAAGTTTAGATAGATGAAGAACTGGGCAGAGGGCCAGAAGGTCTCTATGACAGAGCAGTCCTGGTCAAGGCACAGTCTGGTTGATCACTGTCTTAGTTTTATTTCTTCAGGTGATCCAAAGAAGTGCTATTGCTGGAGGGGACAGCTGGTTTTCACAAGATGAATTCTGCTGTGGGTACAGCCTTGTGTTGGGGTGGGACTGAAGGTGTGTGGAGTGGGTGTGTGGCCTTTGTTTATTGTGGAAGACCCTGCTTCTGGAATCCAAGGTGACTTGAAGTTTAGGGCAACAACTGACATTTAGATGTCTTTGGACATCAGAAACAGGACTTGTGTAAAACTGCCAATAGGATTCATCCCTCGTCTGAGAGGAAGGGACCTCAATTAAGAAAGTACCTCCATGGGATTGGGCTGTATTTTCTTAATCAGTGGCTGATGGGGGAGGGCCCAGCCCATTGTGGGTGGTGTCACCCCTGGGTTCTCTAAGCAGGCTGAGCAAGCCATAGGGAAGCAGCAGCACTCTGCCATGGCCTCTGCGTCAGCTCCTGCCTCCAGGTTCCTGCCAGGTTCCTGCTTTGACTTCCTTGACAATGAACTGTTATGTGGAAGTGTGGGTTGCTTTTCGTTGTGGTGTTTCATCACAGCAACAGTGACCCTACGACAGCTGTGGAGGGGACTGAAACAGGGTAGGTGTCACTGGATTTGAGACCAGTGCTGCTTGAGTCTATGTGCAGAGGTCAGTAGGTGACCCAAAGTAAAGGAAATGAAGGCAGAAATGCAGGTTTTGTCCTGCTTTTGGTTATCTGGTAGGCTCAAGTGCGGAATTCATGCTTTAATCAGCATTTTCTTTTTGTTCTTTAGAGAGCATGTGGAGGTGAAAGGGCGGCTTTTGGGAGGTGACCCTCCTTGTTCGGTCATGGTCTCTGTTGTTTTGTTGCTCTGCATCCTCCAGGCTTTTCCTGTTTCTACCGCTGTCTCACTGGAGGAGTGCTCTGCTTGCCCGTCTGGGTTTGAGAATGGAGTCTGTGTCCTCTGCAAGAGCAATAAGTGCTCTGAATCACTGAACCATCTCTCTAGCTCATAGACTTTGAAGTAATTACATTTATTTATTTATTTGCGTATTTTGCTTATTTAGTGTGTATGTAGGAGAGGGAGAGGGAGAGGGAGAGAGAGCAATTGTGGAGGCCAGAGGACATCTTTTGGGAATCGTCTCTCTCCCCCCAACCATGAGGGTCCCTGGGATTGAACTCAGGATGTTAGACTTGGTAACACCTTTACCGGAACCATCTCATTGGTCCTTTTAAGGTTAGGTAGACCCTAGGAATTATTCATCCCAACTCCGTAGTTTATTGATGAAAAGACCTAGAGAGAGGACGCTGGCAACCCAAGAGCTGGCTCTGACTCGAAACTAGGTGGTTGTTGTTGTCATCGTCATCATCATCGTTGTCTTCTTGAAAATAGATTTGAGGGCTGTGTGGAGGGAAGAAGTTGACATTGACTTTGCATCCCAACTCTGCTGCTTTCTAGCTATGTGGCCTTGACTTTTCCAAACGTCATCCTTGAACCTGCTTCATAAACAGACTAGAGTATATAAGCACTGTGTGTAAGTGTGTACACATAAGTGCATTGCAACTGGCTCCTGTGCATCCTGCTATGATCAGAATTTTATACTGCCCTGCAACAAAATCTTCCCAACGAGTTGAATGTTTCCTGAAGCCTGCCCTGTGTGATGTGAGTGACTTCTTCACTCATGCAGTGATCATACCTGAGTCATCATTTAAGGCACATGCTATAGAAGTTTCCTAGCTTTTTGAGAATGTGTTCTATGCCAGCCACTCCCTTTCACCTCTAAGTTTCTAAGTGCAGAGGCAAGGATTCCAATCTTTTCAATCCCCAGGACACCACACCACGGTGGGTACAATGTAGGTGGCTGCATTTCACAGAGTGCAGTACAGTGATTTTTCAACCATCCTCCTCTGACTCCATTTAAAAAACAACAGGGAAAAGGTCGAGTTCCCATCTTTGCTGGAAAGTATATCCGAGAAGTGCAAGCATTCTTGAGGCCACCGGGGGTGGGGGGGGTGGGGGGGGGTGGGGTGTGGGGGGTGTGTTTCACTGTAGTTGTTTTAAATCCGACTGCTGTGTCAGAGCCGGCAGGGGGCGCACAGAACACAGTTTTGAAGCAAACCCAAGCTGGCTACTAGGGCTTCTGTCAGGAAAGAAGATGATCTCTGGGAGGAAGGTCAGTCTTCAATTCCCTCCTTGCAGCCGGTGTTCTCGGTGCTCTGGTCTGTCTCTCATCCCAGACAGCTTGTACTGCTCTCACCTTCTCTGTAGGTCACCCAGCCATTCCTTTTCCCCTGGTCAGGCAGTCTCCTTGATCTCGGCTGCTTTCCCTTTTGCTCCGGCGAGGTACTTGGCTGAGACTGAGGGGATGGATGCTGTGAGAGTTCCAGAGTCAAAGCAGTCAGTAACCCACTAGTAAATCGTTTGGGCACCCTGAAGGGAGGCGTTGAGGGCGGAGCGTGCTCCTTGGTGCCTCAGAGTTAAAGAGCAGCTGAAGAGGAGCAGGGTATGCAGGAGTGGGCCGGACATGCAGGGACGGCTCCCTCCTGCTTCATTGTCTTCCACAAACAAAACTCTGTGGTGAGTGGATGACTCCAAATGTGCAGATGCTAAAATGAACCAGAGTTCCTGCTTTATTAATACTAGGATGTCAATTGGTAGTATGTGGGGGTAAATTTGTTACCACATAAATGTGTAGAAATTATGGAGCAGATTTCTTTCTTCTTCTTTTTTTCTTTTTATGTTTTTCTTCTCTTACTCCTCTCTCTCTCTCTCTCTCTCTCTCTCTCTCTCTCTCTCTCTCTCTCTCTTTCTTTCTTTCTTTCTTTCTTTCTTTCTTTCTTTCTTTCTTTCTTTCTTTCTTTCTTTCTAGACAGGGTCTCTCCACATAGCCCTGGCTGTCCCAGAACTCACTATGTAGACCAGGCTGGTCTCAAACTCATAGACTCAACCATGTGCCCACCTCTGCTTCCTAAATACTAGGAGCAGATTTCTTAACTGTGGTAATTCTTAGCTCTTTAATAAATTAATGTGGTGTGTGAATCTCAGATAGAAAGGGGGCCAGACTGGTGGTCTTTCTAATAGGTGGGATGAGAGTTGTTGGAAGGTAGAAAAGGTTTCTGGAGTGGTGAGTGAAGGCATTTCAGAGCCTAGAGTGGGACTTTCTTGAAATCCCCATATCCCTCATATCCTTCCCTAACTCAGGGTCTTGGTAACAGTCTTACTGCCTTGAGTAAGGAGCCTCCTGTTACAGGAATGGAGTAACCCTCTTTCAGGGATAGCAGAGGAGCCACACCAGCTGCCACCCCATCTCTGTGGATGGGATTAACACCTGCGTGTTCAGTCTTTCATTGCCTTTCCCAGCTCCATTATCTTTCTGACTTTACTCTATATTAACTGCTATGATAGCCAGTTACAGTCTGGTGATCTTTCCCAGATCATTTTATGGCAAGTATAAGATGGCATCTGAATGTATAATCTTTACCACATTCTTCTAATCCCTCTCCCATCCAATTTAAATGCCACTCCCTTTAAAGTTGACGGCTCCACCAGGCCACACTGCTCCCTTTCCTTCCCTTATTGGTCCCAGCCATTAACTGTGTGCAACCAACTCTTTGTCAACTTCCAACATTTATGACTCGATGGTTTGAAATGTAAAGCACATGTCTCTGAAGAAAATGTTGTAGTTGAGTCAAGGCATGTTTGCAGTAAAAAGTAGTAGAGAACCATCTCTAGTATTAAATAAATAACTGTCATGAGAGAACAGAGTAGGGAATCAATGAGACTGAGTTAGCCTCCTTTTTTATCTTGGTGCTGGTGTTTAAGAAGGGCAGGTTTAATTAAGGCGGGTGGAGGGGTGCTGGGAATCGGTGCACTTTCTGAATGGCCTTAGGGGCCAGTTTTGCTGGAGACACAGGCTCTCTATACTTCACAGCCCCTAGATTCCCATTTCTGTGATAACAGTGATTGGCGGGCTTCTAGTGCTTTTGTTTTTAAGCTATAAATTTAGGTTATTTTAAGCTTAAACTGAGCAAGAATGCCAGAGAAATGGCAGAATGAGGAGGGACAGAAAAATTTCTCTCTAAAGGAACAGTGAGAAAACTTGCAAAAAGTTTTTTAGGGCTCTAGAAATTGACCAGTGGCTTTTAGTATCTCAGGGATATTTTATTCAAGAAAAATGGCTGTGTCTCTGTGAACAGTGAACTCCATGGCATTCTGATCTGTTCTAGTCTCTCCCACTGCTTGCCAGCATTATTAAAAACTGTAGTCAATATTTCAGGGAAGCTTGCTAGCCACCAGAGAATAAAGAATGCCCCTGCCACTGTTTCTCTCTGGGCACAGTGTCACACATATGTCATTCCAGTACACAGGAGGCAGAAGCAGGAAGATTACAAGTTTGAGGTCAACCCAGGTGTCTCAAACATAACAGGTGTCTCAGACATTACCCAGACAGTCTCAAAAACAAACCAAATACAATGCAACCCAGCCAAACCATACTATAAGCTTGATCCATTTCTCATTCAATGCCAGAAACTCATGCCTTGCCCAGGGGGAGGAGACCATTGTCAAAACTGGCTATAGGCAAGTATGTTTTCTTTGTAGAAGCTGAGTTAACCACTGCTGTAAATTTCAGATTAACCAAAAACTAGAGGCACAGCTGTAGAATGACCTCTTTATAAGGGCCCTGAAAAGTACTGACATATTTCTGTCATGTGGGTGGATGGGCAGTGAGTCTGCCAAGCAAAGAACCCTGACAATTCTAAGTTCTCACCTCAGGGCTTGCTTAAGATTCTACAAAAACAAGAAGGGAAGGTTAAGTTTTAAACAGTTGAAGTTTAAAGATCCATGCCCACAACTAAACAAAATCATTCAGCAATTAGTTCTAGGCCTTTAAGGAAATCTCTGTCTAGTCATTGGCTGGCCGTTAAGTTAACCAAGTAGGGATGTGGACAAAGAATACAGGTTCTACAGAATTACTTCACAGAAGGCACTAAATAGATTGCAAAAAACCCTGCAGGTGGAGCTGGGCATCTGATTGCAAATGTTCTTACATTATTTTAATTTTACCTGTTAAGTGTGTGTGTGTGTGTGTGTGTGTGTGTATAACTTCAGATCCCTTGGAGTTGCCTAATATGGATGATGATTTTGAGTTGCCTCATATAGATCTCTTAACATCTCTCCATCTCTCCAGCCCCACACTGTTTTATTTTTAAGGTCAAGTTTTTGAAAAGAAAAAATGAAGCTTACATAGAAACAAGAGAGTGTTATCCATTTAAAGAAAGAAAACAACAAATAGGAATGGTTCTAATGGCACATGTTAGGTTTCTTAGACAAACTTCATGCTAAAATAGCTTTAAAAAATATATCTAGCAAAACCAAGCCACATTTGGAGGGTTAATATGCTATAACATCTAACCAAATAGAGGACATTACACAAATTATAAATTACAAAAATTATAAAAAAATATGATTTTTCGATCAGGTAGTAACTGATAATGTATCCACTGTGATTTTGGCAGGTCATTAATTTGGCCTTTTGATTCTTTGTCAGGAACAGTGAGGTGGTTGGGCAGGCTCATTTTTTTAGGTTTTGAAATTCACTGTGCTTGTAGGTCTAAGCATGTCTAGTCCTCTCCTGGGGATACCCATCTTCAGGTCCCCCTGCACTCATCTTCGGGCTGTCATGTGTTCTGAGCAGTGCTAGTATATACCAGTTGTTAAATTGTTGAAATATCTTTATCAAATGATGTCTGTCAGGAAGAAACTAGGTACTACAAACTGTTAAGAATGTTACACTATGGATTCCAGAATACTTTCTTATTATAGATTGAGATACAGGTAATTATGAAGCTGAGATGCAAGGAAGATAAACATGTATGAGCAAGAGTGAACAGTTAATGCATTTCAAATAAGAAGCAAACTGGACAATTAAAAAGCAAACCAGAAAATACTAACCTATAGGTTTTAAGTAAGATTAAAAATATATTATTTTAAGTTTCCATAGTGCATTTTCATTGTACATGTTGTATTAAGGACAGTTTCATATGAACATGTATTTATGTTAAGCATATTCCACCCATACTTTGCTTTCCCACCTTTCCTCCCTCTCATAGTCTCCTTTGTCCCACTACCAGGCAGCTCCAACCTGTGTGCCATGGGTCATTTGTGGCTTCATGCCACCGAGGACAGCTATAAATACAGCCTAGGGCAATATCTCAAACTTAAAACATGAGACGTCTTGTGCTTTTCTTTTGGAACTCGATTGCATGGCTCTTGAGCACGAACTCTGTAGGTGACAAGGCTCTGTTGTAGTGTCCAAAGGTTAGAATGCTTAATTGGCTTCTGTTTTCTTGCCATGTATATGACTTGATATATAATCTAGAAATCAGAAACAAGTGAAAAACACCTAGTATTTGTCTTCTTCAAGATTGACTCAATTCACTTAATATGATTATGTCCAGTTGTAGACATTGGCTGTAAATGACATAATTTATTCTCCTTTATGGCTAAAATGATTTCACTGTGGACAACACTAATTTGGTGTACTGGTTATACCTGAAAAGGGAGAAAAAAAGAGAAAATGACATTGGAAGGGAGCTGTGTTGAAGGGCGTTCTGAGTGAGCTGGAGAAAGGGAGTGGGTAGATGTGAACGAAGTACATTGTATGAAAGTATGACATTTCCAAAGAATTAAAATAGAAAAAAAAAAAAAAAAGGTGGGCTGCAGTGATGGCCCAGAGGTTAAGAGCACTGGCTGTTCTTCCAGAGGTCCTGAGTTCAATTCCCAACAACCACATGGTGGCTCACAACAACATGTAATGAGATCGTGTGCCCTCTTCTGGTCTGCAGGGACACATGCAGGCAGAACACTATGCATAATAAATAAACAAATCTTTAAGAAAAGAATTAAAAAGGATTGTACCATATAATGTAAACTGAATTTTCTTTGTCCATTTCTCTGTTGTTAGATACCTCGTTTTGTTCCATAAAATGTCTATTGTGAAGAGTGCTGCAATACATTTTGGTGTGCAGACATCCCTGTGCCTTGTTGACTTGGGACCCTTTGGCTAAATACTCAGCAGGTGTATAGCTGAGTCATATGGAAGATCTATTTCTAGTTTTTTTTTTAAAGAGTGTCAAGACATTTAATGTATTTGTATTCTTTGAGTGTTTCATGTACCATAGTTGATACTGCCATCCCCTACTCTTCCTCCTAACTCCTGGATTCCCCTGTTTCAGCTACATGTCCTCTCTTTTAAAAATAACATCTGTAAATATGTATACTTTTGCTTCTTCACTATTCCCTCTCATTTATTTACCCCTCTCATCTGTATGGCTCTGGCTGAGACTTCAAGCACTGATTGAGTAAGAGTGTCCTTGACTCTGTATATGATGCATCACTCTTACTGATTTGTGCATATTTGAATCATCCCTGTTTTGCTGGAGTGAACCCAACTTGATCATGATGAGGGATCTCCTCAATGTGTTCTTGAGTACAAGAAATAATTTCTCGTGTTTGTTAAGGCTTGCTGTATGTCCTATTGTATGGTCTACCTTAGGGAAAGTTTAATGAGCTGTTCAGAAGAATGTGTGTTTGCAGTGCTTGGATGGGATGTTCTGTGAACTTCTGTAAGGTCCATTTGATATGTGATGACACATAACTCAGAAGTTCTTTGTTTATATTTCATCAGATGACCTGTCTATTAATTAGGGTAGGGCATTGCAATAAGCCCCCATATTGTGTCGATGGTGATCTGTGTCTTTTACACCCTGTGTATTTGTTATATTCCTACTCTCTCACGAGTCTGTTCCTTTGTAGACTCTGGCTCCAACTAGATTTCCATCTTTCTTAATACTGCATGGTTCTAATTCACAGTTTCTTTCTTACAGTATAGATGTATTCTTCTGGCTTGATTTCATATACAGTACCATAATACTTGTTTGCATTCTCTAGAAGTTGATATTGCTTGCTTGCAAAACACCATGACCAAGGCAATTTGCAGAAGGAAGTGTTTATTTTGGGCTTATAGTTCCAGAGGATTAGATTCTACCACCATTAGATTCTACCACTGATTTGGAAGAGTGGTAGCAGACAGACATGGCAACATGAGCAGTAGCTAAGAGCTCACACCTCAAACCACAAGCAGGAAGCAAAGAGAGCTAACTTAAAATGGCTCCTGTCTTTTGATGTCTCAGACCTGGCCCCTCGTGACATTGTCTAATTCTCCTCAAACAGCCACCAACTTGGAACCAAACAGCCAGATGCCCAAGACTTATGGGAGACATCTCATTCAAATTGCTGCAGATGTCTTCTCTGACATCGGAATGTAATTGAAAAGTAGTCTTTATATTTATATAACCCTTTGAGATATTTCCTGAGATCTAAGATTAAAATATAAATTCAGCATGTTTTATTGACTCTCTGAATACCTTCCTGTGATACTTAATGAATCTTTGTTGATACTTACCCAATATAATTGATCAGAACTCTATCTGATAAGAAGCTTGCTGTGGTTTGGATAAGTGTCCTTCAAAGGTATTAAAGGCTTCTTAGATGAGAGCTGATGGCACCAATGGGAGGTGGTGGTCAACCCCAAGTGCTGAAGATACAGTGTACTTTGGACTTGGAGAATCTGAGCTGGGTCTGACCTGAAAGCATCTTCTTTGAGGTCTGGCTCTCATGGCCTGAGGGCACCAGTTACTTGGTGGTAGCCAACAGCTCTCCAGTTGTACTTAAAGCTTGCTGGATGTGGTAGATTGAATGAGAATGCCCTGCAGGCATTGCTTCCTAGTTGGTGGAACTGTTTGGGAAGGATTAGGAGGTGTGGCCTTATTGCAGTAGATATAGGCATGTTGGAGGAGGCATATTACTAGGGCTGGGCTTTGAGGTTTCAAAAACCCATGCTAGACCTAGTCTCTGCCTGCAACTTCAGATCAAATGAGCGCTCAGCTACTGCTCCAGTGCTATTCTGGCCTTCCACCATGTCCCTGCCTTTATGTTCATAAACTCACTCTCTAATCATAAGCAAGCCCCTAATTAAATGCTTTCTTTTAAAAGTTGACTTGGTCACAGGAATAGAACTGTCACTGAGAAGGGGGACATCATGCTGGGTACAGAAATGTAAACAACTATCCAGGGCTAGTGAAATCATGTACCTTGGAGGAAAACCTCCAACTGCCATTTTACTAAATCAGCATAATCCCTAACTACATTATAAATATTTATTCTTACACCCACATAGAACTTATTTCTCATCAAAGAAAGTTTTCTTCCAATAGACAGAGACTATTACTGAAAACTACACTCATCAAAAGACAGAGAACGAGTGACGTGTGGTGCCAGCTCCCACTGAGGCATCTACAACACAACCCCTGTGCCCATGCTAAGGGGTAGAAAAATTGTAAAAGCCAAAGGAACAAGAAGTTTGCTGTAAGATTGTCTCCTACAAATGTGAGAGAAGCTACACTCATGAAGTCTCATCAACATGGCTGCCTAAGCAAGACCTGGATACTAATAGACTTGGAGGAAATCTCAGGGTGCCTCATGACAAAGAGCTGCAGGCAACTAAGGAATGCTGAGAGGGGGAGAAATAATCTTCCCCAGGGAAGAGCTTCTAAGTTGGTTATTCAACAACAAATGGTCAACCCTTAAATCAGATACATACAAATAACATGGATTGGGCAAGCTGTATTTATTTATTTAAGAAAAAATGTATGTAATAACAACTAAAAAAAATAGAGGCAATGAATTTGAGAGAGAGCAAAGAAGGGTAAATGGGAAAGGTTGGACAGAGAAAATGGAAGGGGAGAATGATAAAATTATATTTTAGTTAAAAAAGTGGGGTTCTATTGGGAGGAAGTTAATACCCTAGAAGGAGACACTGGAGTCCTGGTCCTTTTCTCTTTTCCCTGGCCACCATGAAGTGAACAGGCTTCCTTTAGTGTATGCCTTGATGTACTGTATCATGGTAAACATGGAGGTATGGGGGCTATGAGTCCAGGAACTGAAACCTCTGAAACTATAAACCAAATATAAAATTTTCTCTTACTCTGACCTCAGGCGTTTGTCACAGTGATGGAGAAATGACTAACACAGAGCTAAAATATTGATCATCTAATACATGAGTTTGAAATACACATCTTTATGAGAAGCAAAGCCCTTTGCAAAATTGTGTTTGTATTCATATTTACAGGTTTTGCTTTCTTTTAAAAAACGTGGGGCTGGGGATGCAGCTCAGTTGGTAGAATGCTTGCCTAGTGTATATAAAGCCTGGGCTTGGTAAACAACGTACACCTTTAGTTTCAGCACTCAGGAGGTAGAGACCGAAGAATCAGAAGTTAATATTTGGCTCTACAGTGTGTCTGAAGCCTGTCTGGGATAAACGAGATATTGTGTCTTCTATAAAAACAGTTATGAGGCTTTTTGTGCAGAAGTAGTGGATGTCTCACAGTCTGAGCAAAATGAAGTGATCCTTTGTCATCTCAAAACACAATATTTGAAATACATGACAACTGCCATATGTTTTATCTTAAAGCACTTTACAATGATTTGGGGGGCCAGCAAAATGGCCCAGTGAGTAAAGGCACCTGCTGCTGAGTCTGATGATCTGAGTTCAATTCCCAGGACCCACATAGTGGAAGGAGAAAACTAACTCCCACAAGTTTTTCTCTGGGCCCCACATGCACACTGTGGTGTGTATGCAACCATCCACACCAAATAAGATGTAATAAAAAGTGAACTTTAAAATAATCTGATTCTGGAAAGAGAGACTTACTAAAGTCCATCCAATCTTAAAAGTAAAAGGAAGCTAGAAGAAGTGTTCAAAATCACAGATGTGGGGTTTAAATTAATTTTTTTTAGAACCTCAGTATTTTCTCTACCTTCAAATATAACACTGCCCGACATTTGCCTTTATTAAATGATAACTTGGGTAATATGGCTTTGGAGATTAGTTTTGAAAATCTGGCATATATTTCTGCAATTTTTGCTTATTATTGCATAACTTTCTTATGTGGAAGCCAAGGAACAGTTTAGAACTGTTAATGTGACATATTAGATGTGGCCTGATGAGGGTGCTCTTACTCAATGCATGGCTTGAAAATTGAAGTTCAATCTAGTTAATGTCAAAAATTGCTAAAGGAAACGAGTGTGTGAATATATTGCTTTCATGCCAAATAGGATATTCCAGGTTAGTCTCTTTTTAAAAACAACCATGGAAAGAACTGTAGCTGTACCATTTCCCTTGGTTTGAAGACCCCACTGTACACATTTAAAATAGTAAGGAAACTTCCAAGGTTAGCATGGGCTTCATTCTGCTTCTGGAGGGAAGATGTTGTGGTGATATTTATGATTTATAAAAGCTCCCCTGAGGATTCAGAAAAGCAAAGTCAGTTACAAGCCATAGAAGCCAGATCTCCGGGACTCCTTTGGGCATGCACTCAGTTCTGAGATCAGCTTGTTGAAACTTTTGTCTGATACCCAAACTGAACTTTACCTTCCTTTGTCTTGACTTGCTGATGGAGAGTTATCCCTAGACTTTGCTTTTGTGTTTGAACTGCACATTTATGGGCTGCCATGAGTAATACCTTCCTGGGTAGATTCACTTTGCCCATATCATATTGAAGCATTGAATGCATTCATTTTCTCACCACTTAGATGCCAGGTAGCTGTGACTGCTACTTTCTAACCTGGGATTGGTGTAAATTATCTACTTCCTCAAATTTTAGTTCCCGCACAGAACATGCTGTAGGGCAGCCATGTAGTATATGGCCTGACCATTTTTTTTTTCCTGGAATGTCCTTGGATACTAAGAATCATCTTTGACTTTAATTGTTAAAGAACTGAATGTTTATAAAGAATTTTCATTTGCACTTATCATTATATGATGATTATTCATAAGTCCTCAGTAATATCAGTCAGTGGGTTATAAGATCCAACTTTAATTTTTTTTTTTTTTTTTTGTGGGAGCTGGGGGAAATGAGGTGGGGTAGAAACATGACTAAAAAGAAAAAAAAAACAGTAGCTTGAGATAGAGACCACAGAACAATTCCCATAAATGGACTTAGGAACATAGAGACCACAGAACAATTTCTATAAGTGGATTTAAGAACAAGAGACCACAGAACAATTTCTATAAATGAACTTAGGAATACAGTGACCACAGAGCAATCCCTATGAATGGATTTATGAAGGGAGGTGTCATTCTGTAAATAGGTTTCTCTTATTGGTTAGTGAATAAAGCACTGTTGGCCAATAGGAAAGCAAGATAGATGGGACTAGGAGAGAAGGAGGATGCGGGAAGTAGTAGGGAGGAGATTCAAGATGGAGGACGGAGAGAGCAGAATGCTGGGCCCTCTCTCCGGTAAGATGAGACCACGTGGAAATAAATACTTAGATTAATAGAAATGGGTTATATTTAAGACAGAGCTAGCTGATAAGAAATTAGTAACTGGCCAACAGCTTTATATCAAATACAGCATCTCTGTGTGTTATTTGGGGCTGGTGCGATGGTGGGACCAGACAAGCAGGAAAACTGCTCATAACAGACTTAGGAACAGGAATTTTTGTTATAAGCTTTCCCACCAGCCTGGTCCCAGAGCCACATCAACCCCAAATAACAGAGATGGTATATTAGATATAAAGCTGTTGGCCAGTTACTAGTGTTTCTTATTGGCTAGCTCTGTCTTAAATATTAACCCATCTCTAACAATCTCAGTGTTTCCACGTGGTCTTATCTTACTGGAGAGGGGATCTGGACTTCTCTCAAGTCTCTACATCTTGGATCCTCTCTACTACATCTCCAAGAATCCCCCTTGTCTCCTAGTCCTGCCTATCATGTCTTCCTATTTGCCAACAGGGCTTTATTCATTAACCAATAAGAGAAACATATTTACAGAATGACATCTCCCATCAGGAACTTAACACAAGAACTTAGTGAGAAGAGATCCTAAGTATACATGAATTAGTGGTCATGAGGGGGATAAAGCATCCTGGTCATGTGTGTGGTAAATGGAGCCTTGGTTACATGAGGGTCCAATACCAACTCACAGGATGGATAACAGGGAGAAGGTCTGCAGGTCCAGTGAGGGGGCTGCTTGGGCTGATTCATATTAGCCCACCAATTATATGCCCAGGAGGCATTTGAAAAATGGACACAATGGCATCTGAAATGATGTTTCAGTCTGTTGTAGTTTATTTTCATATGGGAGATTACTTAGATAACTAGGATCTTGCTAGTAGAAATTATGCTAATTTGGAGATTTCAGATAGTTTTTTATTTGCCCTGCTTTCTTGTGTCATTGGATTATGGGATCATCAGCAGAGCATTGACAGTGATCTGATGGACCCCTTGAGTTTTAGAGCTGAACAGAGCTCCCTCCCAACAGACATGTGTCAGCCGTTTGGGAAGTGTTTTATTTTTCTCCTTCTCCTTTTTTCTCCTTCTTCTGTTTTTTCAGATAGGGTTTCTCTGTGTAGCTCTGGCTGTTCTGAAATTTGTTCTGAAGACCAGGCTGCTGGCCTTAAATTTACAGAGATCCATCTGCCGTTTTCTCTTGAGTGTTGGGATTAAAGGTGTGCACCAACATTGCCCAGCTCAGGGAAGCATTTTCTTAATGTTATTTAAACTTATGTTTTAAATTTATCCCATGTTCTTTCTCTGTTTTTAGCTTTTTAAGTACTATAGAGGACGGAAATAGAGTCAACATGAATAAGACTTTTTGAGAAAAGCTACCTATTAGATAAGATGCCTAGTAGACTCAAGGGAAGATTCCCAATAGTAATATGTATTTCTGTCAATGCTTGGGAGGTAAATGGAGCATAGGTATATAAAAGGATGTGTCCAACTTGTAAGAATCAAACTGTAGTCACCTGTTGTCTCAGTTAGGGTTTCTGTTGCTGTGAAAAGACACTGTGGCTACAGAAACTCTTACAAAGGAAAATATTTAATTGGGTGACTTACATTTTAGAGGTTTAGTCCATTATGACGGGAATCATGGCACCATGCAGACACACATGGTGCTGAGAAGGAGCTGAGAATTCTACATCTTGATCGGTAGGAAACAGGAAGTAAACTGAGACACTGGGCAAATCTTGAGCATAGGAGACCTCAAAGTTCTCTGCCATACTGACACACTTCCTCCAAAAAGGTTATACCTATTCCAACAAAGCCACATCTCCTAATAGTGCCTCTCCCAAGGAGCTTTATGCAGGCCAATCACATTCAAACTACCACACCTATCTTCTTTGGACGATTCTCTTGATTTAATGCTCTTAGTAGAATTGAAGTCCTCCCTGGAGACTGTAGCAGTCCAGCTAGGCTGAGATGTACTGTGGGGTAGAGAGGCTGAAAAGTACAATGGTTCTATACAACAAATACTCCTTTTCTAATGTCACAGTGTGAGGTGGGGTGGGTGGGTCTCCTGTTTGTCTCTCTGCCAGCTGATGACTCATAGCCAAGAAACTTTTGGCTTGCAACTCTACCCATTATTTCCAGGTGCCTGGACAGAGGAGTGAGGGTGTGGAGGTAGGGCATCCTCTTGGGTCAAAAGTCATGCATCATTTAGCTTGCATTTTATTGTTAAGATTTGATCTTTCTGGGTGCACAGGGGCTGGGCAGAGGCAGGAGCACACCGGGATTTGATGGGCATTAAACAGCTGTACCACAGAGATCCTTCTTATGTTGTCCAGTCACGATACATTAGAATTTTCTCTTGAAATAATCTGTACACTCTTTCCTCCTGTGTTGTGGTCAGAAACTTTAACATTAGTGACTAGAACTTTACCATTGATGGCATCTTCTCTTCTCTTCCTGAATTAGTTAGGTTTCTGTTGCTGCAATAAACACCACGACTAAGAGCAACTCCCAGGCTGGATTTCTGACTTTTTAAATACTCTGAATTATTTTTTACTTAAAAATATTAGATTTGTAAAAATATTCAAACCAGAACAACAACAACAACAACAAAAAAAAAAAACCAAAAAACAAAACAAAACAAAACAAAGACCAAGTAAGATGCCTGTGGTTAGGAGCTGGAGATAAGTGTGGATTATGTGGAGAGATCCTGTCTTAAGTGATGAACAAACAAACCCAAAGAGGAGCAGCAGCAGCAGCAATGAAACAGAGAAAGGGCAGACCTGTCATCTCACTACACGAGGAGCACACTCACTCATAAACAAACCTTAATGTTTAATGGGGCACAGATCCAGCTTCCTTTTATCCTTGATCCCACAGTGACTGAGTTATTCTTCCAGAAATTTTCCATGAATGTGTTATATCCATACCGTCTACTTGAGCCCTTTATACAGAGCAGTTCCTTGTGTAGCATGAGTGGCTTGGATACCCCCTACTCTCTATGAAGAGATTGAAGACTTGATTTATATGTCATATCACTGATGGCTGTACCATGTGTGGGTGTGTGCGCACACACGCACGCATATCTGCATCTCCTCTTAAGGTGTTCATAAAAAGAATCATTATGTTCATTGGAAAGACATATGAGATTTGGACCTGGTGGTGCAGGCCTATAATCCTAGCTACTCAGTCAACTGGGACAAGGGACGGACAGTTAAAGGCCAGCCTGGGCTATTTAGTGGGAGACTATATCCAAGGTTTTTGGTTTGTTTTTTAAAGTAGAATGAAGGTTAGGGTTACAGCTTAGTAGACGAGTTTCTCATTTCCTATATGTGAGTTTCTGTGTATACTCTCCAGTACTGAAAGACACAAGCAAACAGATGAAACACAGTGTTATATATATATTTTGAAGGTATCTTTAGATCATTATACATTTCTGTCCTATTCTTGTGAATGAATGTTCCATAACACAAATGTTTCATATTATATTAGTCTGTCTCCATGGATGAACATTTAGGATATTTCTAGATTTTTTTTTCCATTATAAAACATGTTAAGCTTTCGTGAGTCCCCCAGGTAAATCTGTAGGGTTGGGATTTTGGCATCAAATGGTACCACTTGTTCCACAGCCGTTTTCTTTTGTGTGGTGCTGGGTGGGAGCACAGGGCCTTGTGTGCTGGGTAGGTGTACCACCCCTGAGTCATGCCCTGGTCTCTGTTTCACAGTCTTTGTTCTTTTGCCTTTGCTTTTCTTTTTTTGAGATTTGATAGTACCGACTAGAGTGCTAGTTTATAATGTATAAGAAAATAATATATTTAGCATTTTAAAAAGTTTTAGTATTTTAACTAAACTGGTCCCAGATATGGTTTAATAGCCAAGAGGCAAACTAATTTTGATTTTATCAAACATGTCCTTGGTTAGACAACCTGTGCCATCTAACATTTTGAAAGTTCATTGGACAAGCATTTGACTTTCTCATACCAGTTACTTCCCTGTGTAGCACAAGTGTCTTGGACATCCCATGCTCTATTACAAAAAGACCGAAAACCTAATTTATCATGTCACTGGTGGCCCATAGTATATGGCAAATCCTGTTTGTCTGAAAAAAGGAGCAGCCTTGCATTTTGCAGCTCATCTTCCAGACTCATAGTCTGTATACACTTGCTCTTTCTTGATTCCGACCTAGTGCTACAACAAAAATGAGACACTTTGGTGTTCTGGTCTGAATACCTCCAAAGAAGCCTGTGTTTTCCTTGGTCATCACATCCACACTGTGAAACAAATGTCCTACTGTTTCCACACTAAAGCTGGTGGTAGGAATAGTGGTTCCCCCCTCCCCTCTTCACCACATGCAGCCCACACAATATTGTTTTGTAAATGCAGAGTTGGATCTTCCCGAGGAGGTGGGAGAAGGTAGGTGATGGGGAGCCCCATGGTGGTACTGGCAACTTGCAGTAGACACAGGAAAGAGTCCTGGAGCCTTCTCCCTTCGGATGCAGAGACACTGAGTAGAGAGGAAGAGAAAGAGCTGAAGACAGATCACTTGATGGCCAGCATGTCAGTGAAGCCACAGGACACTACTTAGCAGGTCAAGGAGCTGCTGGGCTACTGGAAAGTGTCTAGCATTTTGCACTGTCTTGTGTTTTACATATATTATTCATTGATACTTACAAAGGCCCTATGAAATAGGCAGTGTTATTATCTGCTTATGCTTGGTGGGAAAGATGGGGTCATTGAGAAGTTAGGCAGATTGTTCCAGATCATACTACTGAGACATGTGGAGCCAGGATGCAAACAATACCAAATTGCACATAATGAACAGTTGCATAAATGGATGGTCTATTTGCAACCTTTGCTCAGTTTCTGATTGTGTTGGATTTGCTTCTCTTTTTTATCAGTAGGAGTTTTTTATTTATTATAAATGTTAATTCCTTTTCTATTCTGTATGCTTCAAATATTTCCCACAGTCTGTCACTTAGCTTTAAATTATTTTTTTTGCTGCCTTTTGATATTCATTTCTTGTTCACCTTAGAAAACTCCCAAAGCAGCAGTTAAAACTATGACCTTAGATACTGTTGGTAAACTTACTTTTTGAGAAAAGCAATAATCACAATGCAGAGGAATTGCATTATGAATAACACTGAGTCTCACTTAGTTAATCTAAGTATGAAAAATAACCACAAGGGAATTAGTTGCTTTATTCACACCAAGGCACTTTAAAATTACAACCCCCCTGTAGGCATATTTGTAATTGGAAAAGAAGGAGTTGGGGTCTTTCATATTTATTAGATTGACATTTGGGAAAATGAATTTTTACTTCATCTGAAACAAATGAGTACTAATCAGTTAAGTGGCTTTGGGCTACTGTGACTTCTTTTTCTCATTTTCTTTCTATTTTTGATCTGTGACACTCTCCCATTCCCTGAACTGGTCACATTTGGCTTCTGTGGTTTCAGGATATCTGGTAGCAGATTCTTTTTTTCTCTTCTGTTATGAGTCCTAAACTTGTATGGGCTTTCCCTTTTCACTCTGTTCTCAGGCATGTAAAATTACCTCTAGCCTAAGCGATCCAAGTAGAACTGATCTAAACCTAAGCCATGGTTCTTAAATTTCAACAGATACTGGAAGACTCCATTAATGCAGTTTGTGAGTTCCAAACTCCAGAGTTTCTGATTCAGTATGTCCAAACTGGTTGATGTATCGAGGCCTGCAGAATACGTGGAGGGTAGTGAGGGCCCTAGTTCTTCTTGTTATTGTGCCACTAAGGAACCAACTCTGGAACACATTTAGCCCTAGGCATCTTTGTAGAGATATTGTGTTAAGAGCAGTTTTTCCCGCCAGCCTGGTCCCACAGCCGTGCCAGCCCCAAATAACACACTAAGACATTGTATTAGCTATAAAGCTGTTAGCCTGTTACTAGCATTTCTTATTGTCTAGCTCTGTCTTAAAAAATATTAACCCATTTCTATTAATCTAAGTATTTCCACGTGGTCTTATCTTACCGGAGAGAGGATCTGGAGTTCTACCCTGTTGATCCTACATCTTGAAACTTCTCCCTACTTCTTCCTCTCTCCTCCTTGTCTCCTAGTCCTGGCTATCTTGCTTTCCTATTGGCCAACAGGGCTTTATTCATTAACCAATAAGAGAAACATATTTATAGAATGACATCTTCCATTAATATTGTAAACACTTTGAGTTAGATAGATGGCTTGTGACATGTAAGCCTAATGTTTGTAAACTAGAGAGAGTCATTGGGGCCACTCACTCCCAGAGAGCACAGCATATGAACTTGTCACCCTCACGTTTGGGTTTCCCAAGGAGAAGAGTGGGAGCTGGAGGTGATGGTGGTAACGAGGCATCTTACTCGTCACCCCTCGTTCCAAGCTAAACTCACCCCAACTTTTGTGTATATCTGTGTCTATTATTCCACGACTTTTATTTGAGTATCTCACATTGAACCTGTAACTTACCTGTTTGGCTAGACTAATTGACCAGAAAGCTCCAGCATCTTCCTGTCTGCCTCTCCAGCTTGGTATTACCAGAACATGCTGCCGTGCCTCCCTGCCTGCCCCTCCATCTGTGTGGATGCTGAGAATTCACTCTCAGGTCCTCATGCTTGCATGGCAGGCACTTTACTAGTTAAGCCATCTCCCCATACCTTACTTATTAAATATTTCCTATCTATTTGTTGGCAGTTAATAGAAATGCAGTAGATTCTTATGCCTTGACTTTATATTATTCAGCCTTGCTAAGACTCTCTTACCCATTAAATGGTTTACTTAATTTCATTAATTCATTTATTTTATTTATTTTTTAAGGAAAACACTTTATTAAATATTTATACATTAACAGAGGATCTTAGGTTATTCATCAGATAAAATTATTATTATTATTTTTTCTTATCCCAGTTCCCTCTCCCTCCTTCCTTCCCATGCCTCCTGATCCCTCTCCCATCCCATTCCCCACTCACTCCACAGGGAGGGTGAGGCCTTCCAGGAGGGGTCATCTAAATCTGTCAAGTCATTTGGAGTAGGGCCTAGGCCCTCCCTCCTGCCTCTAGGCTAAGGGAGTATCCCTCCATGGGGAATGTGCTTCCAAGGTCCTTTTGTGCACCAGGGATACATCCTGGTTCAACTGTCAGAAGTCCCTTAGACTGCTTAGGCCTTCTACTTGAGACCCATGTTCAGGAGATCTGGCTTCCCAGCTATCAGTCTGGGGTCCATGAACTCCCCTTGTTCAGGTCAGCTGTCTCTGTGGGTTTCTATAGCCTGGTCTTGACCCCCTTGCTCATCACTCCTCCCTCTCTGCAACTGGATTCCAGGAGTTTGGCTCAGTGTTTAGCTGTGGGTGTCTGTTTCTGTTTCCATCAGCTACTAGATGAAGGCTCTAGGATGGCATATAAGTTAGTTTATCAATCTCATTATCAGGGAAGTGTATTTAAGGTAGCCTTTCCACTGGTGCTCAGATTGTTAGTGGGGGTCATCCTTGTAACTCTCTGGACATTTCTCTAGAGTCAATTTTCTCTTCAATCCTATAATGGCTCCTTCTTTTATGGTCTCTCTCTCCCTCCCTCTAATATGGTATCTCTTTTCTTGCTCTGTCTATTCGTCCCCTGACTCAATCTTCCTGGTCTCTTTCTCCTAACTCCCTCTCCACTCACTGCTCCCCTCCCAATATGCTCAGGAGATCTTGTCCCTTTCCCCTTCTCTGGGGGACCTTTTGTGACTCTCTCAGTGTCCTCCCTGCATGCTAGTTTCTCTGGCGGTGTGAATTATAGGTTGATGATCCTTTGCTCTATGTCTAAAATCCATATATGAGTGAGTACATACCCTGTTTGTCTTTTTGTGACTGGGTTACCTCACTCAGGATGGTTTCTTCTAGTTCCTTCCATCCAGTTGCCTGTAAATTTCAAGATTTCAGTGTTTTTTTTTTCTGCAGAGTAGTATTCCTTTGTGTAAATGTATCACATCTTGTTTATCTATTCTTCAGTTGAGGGGCATCTAGGTTGTTTCTAGGTTCTTGCTATTACAAATAATGCTGCTATAAATATAGTTGAACAGATGTCTTTGTTGCATGGATGTGGATCATTTGGATATATTCCTAAGAGTGGAATTGCTGGGTAATTGTGGGAATTGTGGTAGACGGATTCCCATTTTCCTGAGGAACCGCCATACTGATTTCCAAATGGCTGTACAAGTTTGCACTCCCACCAGCAATGGAGGAGTGTTCCCCTTTCTCCACATCCTCTCCAGCATAAGTTGTCATTGGTGTTTCTGATTTTAGCCATTCTGACAGGAGTAAGATGGTATCTGAGAGTTGTTTTGATTTTCATTTTCCTGATGGCTAAGGATGTTGAACACTTTCTTAAGTGTCTTTCAGCCTTTGTGATTTCCTTTATTGAGAATTCTCTATTTAGTTCTGTACCCCACTTTTTAATTGGATTATTTGGTGTTTTGGTGACTAGCTTCTTGAGCTCTTTGTATATTTTGGAAATCAGCCCTCTGTCAGATGTGGTGTTGGTGAAGATCTTTTCCTAGTCTGTAGGATGCCATTTTGTCTTGTTCATTGTATCCTTTGCTTTACAGAAGCTTCTCAGTTTCAGGAGGTCCCATTTATCGTTGATCTCAGTGTCTGTGCTATGTTCAGGAAGTGGTCTCTTGTACCAATTCATTCAAGGGTACCTCCCACTTTCTCTTCTTAGAGGAAATGTAGCTGGATTTATGTTGAGATCTTTGATTCATTTGGACCTAAGTTTTGTGCATGGCGATAGACATGGATCTGTCTGCAATCTTCTACACACCATCATCCAGTTATTTTAGCACTATTTATTGAAGATGCTTTCCTTCTTCCATTATATACTTTTAGCTGTTTTATCAAAAATCAGGTGTTTGTAGGTGTATGGGTTAATATCAGGATTTTTGATTCTATTTCATTGGTTTACCTATCTATTTTTGTGCCAATACCAAGCTGTTTTCAGGACTATAGATCTATAATAGAGCCTAAAGTCAGGGTTGGTGATGCCTCCTTTTTGGCTATCCTGGGTCTTTTGTTTTTCCATATAAAGTTGATTATTATCCTTTCAAGGTCAGTGAAGAATTGTGCTGGGATTTTGATGGGGATTGCATTGAATCTGTAGATTGCTTTTGGCAAGATTGCCATTTTTTACTATGTTGATCCTACCTAGCCAAGAGCATGGGAGATCTTTTCATTTTCTGGTATCTTCTTTAATTTCTTTCTTTAAAGACACAAAGTTCTTGATATATAGGTCTTTCACTTGTTTGGTTAGCATTACCCCTAAGATATTTTATGTTGTTTGTGGCTATTGTAAAGGGTGATGTTTCTCTGATTTCTTCCTCAGCCCCTTTGTCGTCTGTGTATAGTAGGGCTACTGATTTGTTTTAGTTAATCTTGCCAATTTGCTGAAGGTGCTTATCAGCTGTAGGAGTTCCCTGGTAGAGTTTTTTGGGTCACTTATGTAAACTATCATATCATCTGCAAATAGTGAAAGTTTGACTTCTTCCTTTCCAATTTGTATCCCCTTGGTCTCCTTTTCTTGTCTTATTGCTCTAGCTAGAACTTCAAGAACAATGTTGAAGAGATATGGAGAGAGTGGACAGCCTTGTTTTGCTCCTGACTTTAGAGGAATTGCATTGAGTTTCTTTCCATTTAGTTTGATGTTGGCTGTTGGTTTGCTGTATATTGCTTTTATACAATGTTCCTGTTATCCCTGATCTCTCCAAGACTTTTATCATGAAGGGGTGTTGGATTTTATTGAAGGCTTTTTCAGCATCTAGTGAGATCATATGATTTTTCTTTTTCAGTTTGTTTATATGGTAGATTACATTGACAGATTTTTGTATGTTGAACCATCCCTGTATCCTTGGGATGAAGCCTACTTGGTCATGATGGATGATTTCTCTGATGTGTTCTTGGATTCAATTTGCCAGTATTTCATTGAGTATTTTTGCATCAATGTTCATGAGGGATATTGGTTTGTAATTCTCTTTCTTAGCTGTGTCTTTGTGTGGTTTGGGTAGCAAGGTAATTGTAGCCTTGTAAAAAGAGTTTGGTAATGAACCTCTTCTTCTATTGTGTGGAACAATTTGAGGAGTATTGGTATTAGTTCTTTGAATTACTGGTAGAATTCTGCACTGAAGCCATCTGGCCCTGGGCCTTTTTTTTTTTTTTTTTTTTTTTTTTGAGGCTTTTGATGACTGCTTCTACTTCATTAGGTGTTATAGGTCTATTTAAGTTGCTTATCTCTCCTTGATTTAATTTTGGTAAGTGATAGCTATCTAGAAATGTGTCCATTTCCTTTGAACCTTTGAATTTTGTGGAGTACAGGTTTTCAAAGTATGACCTGGAAGAGTCTACGGATTTCCTTAGTGTCCGTTGTTATGTCCCTCTTTTTATTTCTGATTTTACTGATTTGCATGTTCTCTCCTTTGCTTTTTGGTTAGTTTGGATAAGGGTTTGTCTATCTTGTTGATTTTCTCGAAGAACCAACTCTTTGTTACATTGATTCTTTGTATTGTTTTCCTAGTTTGTGCTTTATTGATTTCAGCCCTGAAATTGATTATTTCCTGGAGTCTACTCCTCCAGGGTGAGTTTGCTTCTTTTTGTTGTAAGGCTTTCAGTTGCTCTGTTAATTCTCTAATGTGACTATCCTCCCTTTTCTTCATATGGGCACTCAGTGCAATAAACTGTTTTCATAGCACTGCTTTCAAGGTGTCCCATACGTTTGGGTATGTTGTGTTTTTCATTCTCATTGAATTCTAGGAAATCTTTAATTTCTTTCTTTCTCCCTTGACCCAGGAATGGTGCAATTGCTCATTGTTCAGTTTCTATAAGTTTGTAGGGTTTCTGCAATTTGTGTTGTTGTTGAATTTCAACTTGAAAGCATGGTGGTCTGATAAGATACAGGGGGACTATTCCAGTTTTTTGTTTCTCTTGAGGTTTGTTACATTGCCGAGTTATGTAGTCGATTTTAGAGAAGGTTCCATGTGAAGCTGAGAAGAAGATATATTCTTTTGTGTTTTGATGGAATGTTCTATAGATGTCTGTTAAATCCAATTGGGACATAACTTCTGTTAGTTCTTTAGTTTCTTTGCTAAGTTTTGTCTTGTGGTCTTGTCTAGTGGTGAGAGTGGGGTGTTGAAGTCTCCCACTATGAGTGTGTGAGGTTTTTGTGAGATTTGAGTTTTAGTTATGTTTCTTTTATGGATGTGGGTGCCTTTGTATTTGGGGCATAGATGTTAAGAACTAAAACTTTGTAGTGATGGATTTTTCCTGTGATGAATATGAAATGACCTTCTTCATCTCTTTTGATTGATTTTGGTTTGAAGTCTAACTTGTTAGATATTAGGGTAGCTACACCTGCTTATTTCTTGAGTCCATTTGATTGGAAGATCTTTTCCCTTTCCCCTGAGGTAGTGTCTTTCTTAATTCATTTATTTTTGAGACAAGATCTTAACATAGAGTCCTGGCAGACTTGGAACGCACTATGTGAACCAGGTAGGCTTTGAACTCAGTGATATCTGCCTGCCTCTGCCTCCTAAGCGATAGGATTAAAGGTGTGCATCATAGCACTCAGTTCATTATTTTTACTCTTAATATAGCCACATCATCTTTCAACAGATTGTTTCTTCCTTTGGATTCTTAAGCATTCTGTCTGTCTGTCTCTTTACTGTACTGATTGGGATATCTAACCAGTGATGATTAAGGGTGCAAATGGCAGGCATTCTTGTTTTAATATAGTTTTTTGAAATCTTTATGATTTATAAGATGTTTGCTAGAGGTTTTCAAGGTTATTCTGTGTGACTAAGGATTTTTGGCCTCTTACACCTGTCTGAATGGCTAAGATCAATAATGCAAGTATCAGCTCATGCTGGAGAGGATGTAGGACAAGGGGAACATTCCTCCATTGCTGGTGGGAGTGCAAACTTTACAGTCACTTTGGAAATCAATATGGCAGTTTATCAGAATATTGGGAATTGATCTACCTCAAGACCCAGCTATACCACTTCTGGGAATATACTTAAAGGATGCTCAATTATACCACAAGGACATTTGCTCAACTGTATTCATAGCAGCTTTATTTATAATAGCCAGAATGTGGAAACAACTTAGATATTCCTTAACCGAAGAATGGCTAAACAAAATGTGGCATATTTACACGATGGAGTATAACTCAGCTGTTAAAAACAACATCAGGAAATTTAGGCAAATGGATAGAACTAGAAACAAACAAACAAACAAACAAGTAAACAAAAACAAAACAAAACTTCCTGAGTGAGGTAACTCAGACCCAGGAGGACAAGCATGATATGTACTCACTCATAAGTGGAGATTAGCTGTAAGGTAAAGGACAACCATGCTGCAATCCACATACCCAGAGAGGCCAAGTAACAAGGAGGGCCCAGAGAGACACATGGATTTCTCTGGGAAGGAGAAATAGAATAGAATTTGTGGGTGGGCTAGGGGCAGATGGGGATGGGAACAGGAGCCATCGTGTGGAAAGGGATGGAGGGAGAGAGCATTGGGAGAGACGACTGGAATTGGGAGCATTTCAGGGACAAGGTAGAAACCTAGTACAATGGAAAGTCCCTGGAATCAGTGAGAGTGGCCCTAGTGAAGGTCCCTAGTAATGGGGGACACAGAGCCTGAACGGGCCATCTTCTGGAACCAGGCAAGTCTTCTAGTGGAGGGACTGGGACAACAACCCAGGCCCAAAAACTTCCACTTACCAATGTGTCCTGCCTACAAGATGAGCTGGGGTAGAGGTGGTTCAGAGCTTGTGGGAGTGGCCAAGCAGTGGCTGCTCCAACTTGAGACCTATGCCAAGGGGGTGGGTCCATGTGTGAGAGTGCTGGGAGAGCCAGGAGCTAGAGGCTGGATAGTCCAGAGACTAGTGTAGAACCAAACACGGCTGGCAAAAACGTCATTGTAATGATTCCTAATGATATTCTGCTATACACGGATTGATGTCTAGCCAACTGTCATCAGAGAGGCTTCATCCAGCAACTAATAGAAACAGATGCAGAGACCCACAGCCAAACATTAGGCAGAGCTTGGAGAATCCTGAGGAAGAGAGGAAAGAAGGTTTGTAGGAGCCAGAGGGGTCAAGGACATCCCAAGAACCAACTAACTTGGACTCACAGGGGCTCACAGAGACTGAACAGACAACCAAGAAGCCTGCATGGGACTGACCTAGGTCCTCTGTGTATATGTTATGGTTGGTGTAGCTTGGTGTTCTTGTGGGACTCCTAACAGTGGGAGTGGGAGTGTCTCTGACTCTTTTGCCTGCTTTTGGGGCCCTTTTTCTCCCACTGGGTCACCTCATCTAGCCTTGATATGAGAGTATGTGCCTAGTCTTAGTTATGCCGTGTTTGGTTGATATCCTTGGGAGACCTGCTCTTTTCTGAAGGGAAATGGAGGAGTGGATCTGGGGGCATGGAGACGAGGGGGAGGGAGAGGGAAAAGAGGAGGGAGGGGAAACTGCAGTCAGGATCTAAAATGTGAGAGAAGAATAAGTAAATCAATTAAAAAGAATTTCTGGCTTGCTAAGAGTCGTTACTATAACCTTTATCAAATACTTATTGATTCTATTGAGATGCTTAAATAGTTCTGTTATTCTTTAATGCGCTGAGTCATATTTTTAACCTTCTAATGTTAATTCAATGCTTCATTGCTGGGGTTAATCCAACTTGAAGATGTTTTCTTTTTAATCTAGTGTTTTGGTAATGATTTCTCTAGGATATTCTCATCTGTGGTGCAAACACTGGCTATGATTCATTTTCTCTTCTGACTGTTGTTAGAACTGGGTTTTGGTGGACTCATAATACAATGAGTTGATTTATAGATATATCACTCCAGGCTCTGTGTCTGTAGTCAAATGACATTTCTGGGTATTAGGAAGGATTGTGGCCCATCTGGATTCAATGTGACCTCACCTTAACTTGATTATATTTACAATGACCCAAATATTGTACATTTCGTTATCTTCGGTCCATGAACCTCTGGCACTCCTGTAAGAGGGCATGTTCATTTGGAGGAACCGGCTCTGCAGTACTCTGATTCTTCTACCCTCCGACACCACTCCCGGCCTGTCTTCCCTGACGTTCCTTGAGCGTTGGAGGGTGTGACATAGGTGCATGGTTATTTTCTTCCACTAAGGCTGCACATCAGGCATTTGTGCCACAGCACTTTTAGTGTCTTGAGCAGTTCCGAGTCTCCGCTGAGACCCCACCCAGTGAAGAGGGAATTTATGTCCACGACCAAAGCTGATAGTGGGAATACACTGTAGGCAAAAATACAGATGTTTAGAAGGCAATTTGACAGCCACACTGTATCTATTTAGGAAAAAAAAAAAGCAGCTTGCTTCCCTCTGGGGCTCATGACCTCCTAAGATATGAGATTTTTGCAGTGGCTTATCATACCAGACACGAGTTTTGTCCTGGGGACTTGGATCTAGGCCCAAAGCAGTGGTTGCACCTGTAGAGGCTGTGCACATCTTGCCTGGCATGGCAGTAGTATGGCACACAGAGTGAACACCTGAGCAGATGTTGGTGACAGTTCTTTTCCAGCAGCCTACATTGTGTGACCCAAGGGAACATATAGCTCAGTCCCAGCGCTCAGTCCCAGCTTGAGTTTGCTGTGTTGGCAACAAAGTGTGACACCATCCACCAGACTAAGTCAGGGACCTTTCTGGCCAGTAATTCAAGGAGGGCAGCCCACCTAAGGCATTGGAATTATCATTCAACAACCTTATGGCTTCTGGAAGTGCCCTTTTCCACCAGTACATGGTGCCTTTGTTCAAACTCTTTAATTCCCGTTTTTACTAGTCTTCCAGAAGGCTTTGCAAATCTCTAAGACACTCAAAGGTTAGTATTACATAAGGAAATACTTTTTCAGATGGGGAGCAGGCTCTCTGAAGGCTTCACCACCACCTATTCTAAGCAAGTGCCTTACCCTTTCTCAGGAAACTAAGGGAATATGAAGGGGATGACTGAAGTTCAATACCACAACAGAGCCGTCTCTTCTGTTGGTTGTTTTCTCAAAAGGGCAGTGGTGAGTAGACTGGCATGATGGAAGATTCTATCCTATCTAGTCCTTGGTAATATGCAATCACTTCCCATGAGACATCACCTCTTCATCTGGGACACTGCTGCCACCACTGGGCCTCTGTATCTCTTGACCCATAATGGTTTTGGTGGATTCGGCTTACACAGCCCAGGCAGGGTCAGGCCCAAGCAGGAGGAGGGCCACTCTCTAGCCTGATGTGAGTGCTGCTGGTGACCCACATCCTACGAGTAGGAATCCAGCACCATGGTCCTTGATTACCATTGGTCACACAAGGCCGCTCAAAATGATCCCAGGCTGAAAGAACAGTCTTCACTCAAGTTATTTTTCTTTCTTGGAGAAATCGCGCTCTGGGGAACAGCTGCCCAGCCCTAGGATAGCCTTAACCCTTCTCACTCATACAACTCTGTCATTTTTGTCTTCAGTGAACAGTTGCTCAGCTTTTAAAAGCTTTCTGTTAACCTTCTCCTCATAACTCTGGCTCATCACCAATGTTGTTTTCAAGTTTCCCAGACAGACTTATTTGTCTACTTTGTATCTTCTGGATTGCTTTATCACTTATAAACCCAATTTACCTGCCAGTTTAAGTAATTCAGATCTGCTAGAGCCTCTGCTATCTCATAAGCATCACATCCCACCACAGGACTCAGCAGAGTGAGTGAGGCCTCACAGCATCCCGAGGACCCTGCGTCGTCTGGTCCCATGTGTTAGCGCTGTCCCAAGGACCCCTGTGTGTTAGCACCTTCCTGAGGACCCTGAGTGTTAACTTCCTTCTTACCTGTCCTGTGGGCAAGGCCTGCTGTCCAGTGAGTTGGTTATCAAACACTCTTTTCGTGTCCTGTTTCCTCAGAAGATGGTGCTTGTCTCTGGTCTTCCAGTCCCTGGTATTCTTGGGGACATTGGCCAGTGACAACCAAGTGTCCCTAATGGCTCACAGGAACTAGTTTATCCAGGACTGATTTTTCATGTTTGCTCATATTACAAACTTTTGTCTAAGAGAGGGACGAGTGGTTACATTATTCAGTTTCTCTGCTTCCCTAACACTCAGACTGGTCCCTTCTGCCCAGACAGCCCACAGTCTAACGCAGTGGTTCTCAGCCTTCCTAAAGCTGTGATCTGTTACTACAGTTCCCCATGTTCTGGTGACCACCAACCATAAAATTATTTTTGTTGCTACTTATAACTGTAATCTTGCTACCTTTATGAATTGTAAGTATTTTTGGAAATAGAGGTTTGCCAAGGAGGTCATGACCCACAGGTTGAGAACCACTGGTCTAATGCATCGGGCTATGAGAATCTGTTTCATTATTTGCTAAGTCGGGCGTAGATTTTTCTCTAATTCTCATAGCTTTCTCATCTCCTCTTTTTTTAACCTTTCCTGCCCAATTGGTGATCAGCACAGAGGGCATGCGTCCACATGCATTTGTCTAATTCCTCCCTTATGTGGGAAAATTGTTTCTGAGAAGATCTGACCCTCAGTTGCATGTCCTTTTCCCATGGCAGAGGTTATTCAACAGTTGCCATAGTCTACTTGAGATCCCACCCATAATTTTACCTTTACAGTTGTAGTGCATTTTCTGGTACATTGGCCGTTTGGGAGTGTCCCTGTGTTCCCGAGCTGGACCCCATTCTTTAAAGTCATGCTCTGTATCCTGAGACTGCCACTTTGAGATCCCGCCTAGAGACGTTTCACTCTCAGACAGACTGGGGTTGGCTGCGTGTCTTTAGTGAGACATGCAGGGAGCATGTAGGTGTCTCTATAGCAAAGGGACACTCTGTCTTATACTGTAAGGGGAAAGGTAGTCCTATTGGGATTAATCCCAAAGACACTCCACCCTCACATAGATCAACCTCTTTTGTGTCTTGTCACGCATTGCTGAGGCCATGCAACTGCATCTCTCCAAAGCAATTGGTTTAATGGGACTATTTATAGGAGTATGAGTGAGTAGGGATGCTACAAAGGCTACTCTGTCATGAGAAAGCTCATGCCAGCATGGGTGACAAGTCACAAAGGTGGCATGGCTGGGGCTGCCTGCTTAAAAGCTCCAGGCAGCTCCATGGGAGACGGCCTCATTGTTTATTGCTCACACAGCTGAAGGGAGGAGGAGACTTAAGGATCCTATAACTTTCTGTGCCCCCCCAGGAGGGACCGTGTTAATGCAGAGGAAACACCTATACAACACACCTCTTTTCCAGGATGTTGTGTTGTTTCCATGTGTGTTTGGTGTCTGTTTTGTTCTCATCAGGAATGCTTGTTGGGATTTACTTTTGACAGTTTTTGGTAATTCAGGTTGAAGGCAGATTACTTCAAATTATTCGTCATTGTGTCTGGCAGCTGCAGTTACAACCAGCTCGATCTATTTTAAGTCTTAGTGATGATGAATATTTTAGATGAGACATTAAAAATTTAGGCAACTCCAGGGCCAAGTTGAGGACTCAAAAATTTCATGGTGCATAGTCTCTTCTTTCATTTAGCACAGACTTGGAATGGGTCATTTTCATTTCAGAGGTTTGTAATACCTCATTGGCCATTCTTCAGCATGCAGATTTATTTTTTCTAATTGCAAGAAGGAATTCCTACTCCATGTGGAGCCATCTATATTTTTCCTCTCTTGGGGATGCTTTGATTCCTGCTTCCTGTGACCCGTGAAGCCTCAACAATTCCCTGGCTCAAGTTTCTGTGTCGCCCTCAGAGTAAGAGGCAGCCTCAGTGCATCCTCTGTCCTTGGTGTCCCTTTCACAGTATGATTCTCAAGTGTTCGTTGCCAACTGGGGCTCTCAGCCTGTCATTCAAAGGACCAACCCTGTTTTATTAATTGCTTTGAAAAGTTGCTTACAGTAGGAGGATCAGTCATAAAGCTTAGTATGATATAACACCGTAATATAACTGGCTCTTACATTAGTTGGCTACATTAAGTTGGTATATGTGAAATGCAGAAGAAAACCAGTGTAAGTAGACTTTTAGTCACTCATATACTGTTACTTACATGCTATGTAATAAGTAATACATAAACCATTTAACATACTAGCCATTTAGCATACTAAATAACTTAAATGGAACTTAGTATTTTATTTAATTCTTTTGTGAATTTATTTTTTTTTGTGTGTGAAAATATTATACAAACAGGGACACTATCTTTTAGACCTCTCTTCTGTTTGACTTTATTGTCTCCTTAGTTGTGAACACCTTTGTGAGCTGTCACTCGTGCTGGGGTGGGCTTTGGCAGTATAGTTGTCTTTGAGTCATTTCTGCTTCTGTAACTAAGCCCTCACCTGTATTTCTATAAGTAATTCCAATAAAATTCATTGATTCACCAAGTTGGTCTTTGGTGGCATCTGTACTTTGGTGTGTTGTGGGTTCTCCATCTGGGGCTAATAGGCATGTGTGTTACCGATTCCAAGGAGAAGTTTTGTCCCACAGCAACTATGTAAATGTAGCCAACATTTTATATGATTTCTATGTCTTTCAAAGACTGCACACATAACAGGGACCTGAGTACTGAAGAAGATGTAAAGTATCCAGAAGGATGTGTTCTCAGTCCCACAGATCAGGCTACCTGTGTGTGTGTGTGTGTGTGTGTGTGTGTGTGTGTGTGTGTGTGTGTGTGTGTGTATGTGTGTGTGTGTGTGTGTGTAGCTTGGGACTGTACTAGCTACATGTGCTTGCTTGGGCATGTGACTTAATTTCTTGATGTTGGTTTTCTCATTTGTAAGATGGATGTTATGGAGTTATTGGAAATATCAACAGTGATGTCCACAAGGCAGCTTCCATATGACAGGTGTGTGAGACAAGGTGGTAATTATTATTTTTGGTTCCTTTTGCTGTTCTCCAAGTCTTCTCAGCTGGTTGGCACTTAGATTTTGGGTTTCAAAGCCACATCATTGGGGTCTGAGACAGTGTGCTTCCTGGCTCATCTGTGTTTGCCAGTTATTACTACAACACTGACACTATGTAGGTGCCAGCTTCCTAACCGGAAGTTGGGAACAAAACAGAGAAGACACCGGGCACAGCTTCACTGTCTACTCTGTCTCTCTGTGCCTTGTGACTGTCACAGCTGCTAATGGTGAAGATTCCCTGTCACTGAATGGCAGGAAAGTCCCTGGGTTCTTTGTAGCCAACTAAAGGATGGGTGTTCTTTGACTTAACACATTGAGGGTGAGCCATTCAGTATTACTTCTAGTCACTTTGAAATTTATTTAAGGAGATAGAGATATGCTTATGGGTGCCTTTCATGCATTTATTTCTCAGTACAGACAGAAGGAAAACCTCTGAGAACATCCTGGAAGCCCAAGGCTACAGAACTTACCGTTACTCTTTACCATAACCAAGTAAGAAGATTGGAAATTCAGAATAGGCCCTGATAAAGTCACTATTTTCCCATTTTACTTATAAAGTTGGTATTTATAGTCAGTAATATTTGATAATATTTATGTCCCTATCTCAGACATTTTGTGAGCTATTTATTTAAAACCAGATTGATCTATAGGAGAAGGTTTAAACTCTTGTTTATTTTTGTGAAAACTCTGACTCAGAACCTGCTAGTTCCCCAAACGCAGACTTCCACAGTTCCGGCCTTCATGTCGCAACTGGCTTACAGAGCTGCCCAGCGGTACTGTGTGAGCCTTTGTGAGCTGTGCTTAGGTCTCATAATTATAAACAAGTTACAAAAGAAGTTTCCTTATTTTAATGTCCTTTAACAAAATTGGGAAGGATTTGGAAAATGCTTTAAAAGGTAAAAAAAAGCAAAACCAATCCAGTCATTTCTGTTTGTTGAGTAGATGAATGTGTATTTTATCTTTTAAAGTGTGTCTCTAATTGCTAACAATTAAAAAAAGCACTTTGAGCCAGGTGGAGGTGGTGGTGGTGCATCCCTTTAATTCCATCACTTGGGAGGCAGAGGCAGGTAGATCTTTGTGAGTTGGAGGTAAGCCTGGTCTACATAGCAGAGTGAGTTCCAGGACAGGTTCCAAAGCTACACAAAGCAACCCTTTCTTGAAGAATTCCCTCCCCCAAAACAAACAAAACAAACAAACAAACAAACAAACAAAAAACCACCACCACCACCAACAAAAAACCCAACTAAACAAAAAAACCAACCCAACCCAAGCCAAACCAAAACAAAAACCCACTCTGAAAGGAGATAGTAATATAGACTCTAAACACTGAACTTTGTTTTAAATTTTCTAAGAATAATCAGGTTATAAGTATATTTTTAAAAGTCAATTTAGATGACTAGAAGCCACACATTTTAAGGAAGTTTTCTGTTATTATCATTCGAACTTATTTACCAATTAGTTTCCTAAACAGCAAGATACATCTCCACTCAGTCTTCCCCCTTTGATGGTCCCGTAAGAAATAATTTTGCTATTAGCCTGGAAATGTTCCAAAAATACAACAGTGTAGTGGCAGTCTGCAGCATGGCCTCGAGGGGGACATCAGATACCAGTACAAATGTGACTTTTATGCTCTGGGTCCCATGTCTGAAAGTAGGGATGCAGCATGTGTCTGAAAGGGAGGTGCTGAATAGGGGTGCTCCATCTTTGTCAGCTCCTCCAACTCTGGGGAGCACAATCTGAAAGCCATCTGCCGGGTCCTGGGCATTCTCTTTAATCTAGGTCTTTTTTGGGGGTCTGGAAATATGGCGGGAACAACCAAGTTGAAGCAAGCGAATGCTAATCGTGCAGCGGCCCGCTGTATGAGCAGCTCTCAAGTGGGGATTTGAAAACACTTTGCAAAATAAGTCATTAATCTTCACCATGGCCCTCCGGCGTCGTAAACATCCATCACCACTCATCTTTGCTACTGGGAAATCAGGGCTGCACCCAGAATCCCCGTGGATCCTGTAACCCACACTGGGGTCAGAGCACCAGGCTTTGAAACTGATGTAGTCATAATGAGCCATGGGCTGGGTCGAGTTTAGGTCTGTGAAAGTGCTGGTTCTTTCTGGACCAAACTCTCAAGTTCTCTGTCACCTGAAGGGTGTTGATGGGAGCAGCTGTTATTTATGGTTCTGATCATTCCTTTCTCTGATTATCCTCTCGCTACCGATCTCTCTTTCCTGTAATTACTTTCTCTTTTGAGATGGGGTCTGACTCTGTAGCACAGGGTGGTTTAGAATGCAGTCATTATGTAGCCTAGCTTGACCTCAGACTCATGGCTATACTGCCTCACCTTCATGAATGTTGGGATTACAGGCATATGTTATTACACCCAGCTTATCATTATAATCAATTTGATTAACCCAGCAACATGCCATGTTAATTTTCTCCATAAAAATTTGCTAATCTGGGCAGCAGGAGAGTTGCTGACCATGAAGATGGCATTTAAGGACTTTGTTCCTTGGTCTGTTTTTATCCTGAAGATTTCTGGTTCCAAATTATTTCACAAAGGAATATATGAGCAAAGAAGACTGTTGTGAGTCAGAATGAGGGAGAAGGAATTGCAGGGATGCTTATTGTTCTCGAGATTTCCTAGGTTATCCTTGATTTGGCACTGTGTCATTCTGGGCACCTTTGAACTACTATGCTTCTTATTTCATAGAACAAAGTATTAAGCATCATGATGAATTATTCAGGTTCATGATTCTTAGAAGTGCAATACCATAATAAAATATGACAAACACTGTTCCTTCTTCCTCACACAGGGCCTAAATTGGTATAATGCTATTTGATAAGTAGGTCAAACTCCTGGTCTGTCACTTATTATCTCTAGCTGGCCAAGGCTACTTAATATTAATTATTAATATGGTTATAAATGTTTTTAATCTGAAAAATGCTGATGACGGTACTAACCTCACAAGGATTAAATAAGACAATGAATATGAGTGTGGTTGGTCCATGGTGGAGCATTGCTCATTGTCAGCAGACATTAATACTTCTTTCAGTAAATAGGAGGCTCCTGTTGGAATTTGTTTTTCTTATTGTCACATAGAGCAACTTATCCATAGTGAAATCCCCAGGTAAATCCGGTAGTTATTGAACAAAAGGGTATAACATCTAAGAATGGAATTCTGTAAACCTGTCTGGGTAATGTCAGCCATGTCAAGCAAAGAAAAATTAAGCATTGTATTGATAGTGCTAAAACACATACATTAGGAAATTTACTGCAGGAAGATTCCAGGAGACTTCCTGTGTGTGAGAGACTTGAGGAGCCAGGTGGGCTGGGGAGATAGATGGCTTAGTCAGTGAAGTGGACCTATGTTTCAGGAACTGAGTTTGATCTCCCAGAATCCGCATAAGAAAGCTGGGCATGGCGGCATACATATATAGTGCCAGGGAGTCAGAGACACAAGGGCAAGTTTGCAGGCCAGCAGTGCAGTTGAATTAATGAACTTCAGGTCTGGAGTGACTCTGACTCTGTTTTAGAAGATAGAGTGATTGAGGGAGACTATCTGATGTTGACCTCTGGTGTACACACATGCATCACACACACACACACACACACACACACACACACACACACACACACACCAGAGAGAGACACATACACAGACACAGTCACACAGATATACACATACACACAGATATACATACACACATATACACACACATGCACACACACTCACAAACACACAGACACACAGATATACACACACACAGACACACACACAGACACACATATACATACATATGCAGACACACACACACACATATACACACACACACCACACACACATACACACACACACCACACACACACACACACACACATACCACACACACACACACACACACACACACACACACACACACACACACACACACACACACACACACACACACACATACCACACACACACACACACACATACATACACACACTGGTGGGGAGGAGAGAGGAAAGAGAAAGAATGTGTTAAGAGTCTTGTGGATACATATTTGACAGACATCTTGAATTTGGATTTGGAATTGGAAAAGAGCATCAGCTGCATTTAGTGTATATATACCCATGTATCTGCTTGTCCTTTGCCACAACCTCCATCTTATCCATACAGACACTTGGCTGTTGACTCAGTTCACATTGTATGCCTCTCCTTCTCTCTGGATACTCATTTTTCTGACTAAAAGTTAGTTTCTTACTTTCTCCAAAATAGATTTGTGTGTGTGTATGTCTGCATGTGTGTGTATGTACATGTGTGTGCATGTGTGCTTATGAATGTGTGTAGAAGCCATAAGACCCATCTTGTATCCTCCTCTGTCATTCTCTACCCTTTTCTTTGCATCAAGAATGTCTAACTTGGGGTTCCCAGTTTCTCAGCTGGACTGGAACCCAGCAAGCCCCAGTGATCCTCCTGTCCCCGGGAGCTAAGGTTACTGGCCTTTGCAGCAATGCCTAACTTGTCATGTGGACCTCAAGACTCAAACTCTCATCGTCATGATTGCTGAGGAAGCACTCCTACCCGCGAGCCATCTCCCCAGTATGCCCCTCAGTGTATTTACTGTCAGTGGTGTTCAAGTATAGCTCAGTTTTGGACAATGAGATGTAAAATAGCCAACTGCATGTTTTTGAGGATTTCCTTGTGTTAAACAGGTTTATAAAGGTCATTTTCTTCTATTTTTATGCACTGTAGCATGGGAGAATAATTGAAGTAATTGCAGTTGTCTTATGAGTATGAAGGAACCAGTCAGAGATGAAAATCCAATCTGGTGAGTAGACCAGAGGAAGATGGCGCTGATTGCTGGAGCAATTCTTAAGCTGCCTGACCTCAGACTTCCTACTAGTTGAAATAAATGAATGTCTTTATTATCTAAACCATTTTAAGTTGGGTGTTCTGTTTGTTTCAGTCAAAATATATAAATGTATTTCTAATCCCATTCTTCATTGTCTCAGAAAGGGCTTAAGGCACCTACGTTGCAGTATGATTAAAGAAATATGAAATAAATAGGTGAGTCACGAGACCAATGAGGAAAAAAAGAAGAAAAGAACATAGGATGGAGGCTGCTGTTATTTCATGGGAGCACAACACAAAAACCCTGCAAGCTTTTTAGGAGAGAGTAAAATCTTGTGAGAAAAGAAACACAGCTGGCATAGTCCCAGGGTCCCTGTCAGATGGATAGGAGGCAGGAGGCCCTGAGGGAAGGAGATGCCCCTCCTCCTCCCTCAACTAGGGGGGTTAATGAGGCACTGTATGAGATTTGTGATCATGCTGAGCCTTTGTGTTAGCCTTTGTGCCAGAAAGAAAAAGGGCCATGGAGATTGAGAACCAGTCCTCAGACTCCAAATAAGGGACACTTTTGTTGTTTAATTTTTTTTTCCTTCTTTTCTGTTTTGGAGACAGGGTCTTACCATGTAGCCCAGGCTTGCCCAGCAGACATAATCGTTCCACACCTACCTCCTGAGTGTCAATATAGCCAACCCCACTCTATGAATCTATTACAAATTAAGAATTACAAATTATGAATTATGAACCTATTACAAAGACACAGAGTGTGATGTTATTACATAATTTGTGACGATAAGCACCAAGAATGATTTAAATACTAACCTGAAATGGTTGTCCCATATTATCCAGCTCCATGATATATAGCACATTGTGGTTTATGTGCTTGATGGAATATTGTTTATTTGGCATCTAAAGACTTCTACCCAGATTTAAACTTTCATAGCTATAGCAACACATCCCTGTCTCAGCATCTGTAGTAGTTTGAAAAAACATGGTCCCCAAAGGGAATGGTTCTTAGGAGGTGTGGCTTTGTTGCAGTGTGTGTGGCCTGATTGGAGGAAGTTGTATCACTGTGGAGGCCTCTTATATGTTCAAGCCATTCCCAGTAACTCAGACTACTTCCTGTTGCCAGTATATCAACATGTAAAGAACTCTCAACTCCTTCTCCAGCATCATGTATGCCTTCATACCAACATGTCCCACCATTATGATAATAAACTGCACCTCTGAACTGTAAGCAATTAATTAAATGTTTTCCTTTATAAGAGTTGCCATGGTCATTGTAAACATCCTAACTAGGACAGCATCTGACTCAGAGTCTAGGGAAACACATTTCCCCCTAAACAGAAACCTGTTATCTGATCAGTCAGTGACTCACCTGTGGGGGATGGGTTAATCAGCCACTCTCTTGGACCAGGTTTACTTTACTGTGACCCTTATCTCCTTGGTTCAGGATTGACTCTCATCTTTGCTTCTGAGAGATACTCTTTCATTTAGGTAGAACCTCAGCCTGGTATCCTGTAAAATAAAAACGATGTTTTAAAGTTAACCACAGCTACATCCAATATAAAGTTAGAAAAGGGTAGACTACTAAAGGTATACCTCAAAAAGCAGGAAGAAAATGTCCTTATTTACACAACTGGCCATAAGATGCAAGTCGGTATTTCTACCTCTTTCTAGCCAACACCCTGTCCATCAGCACCTCAGCAGACTAAGGTGTTTTACTTGCTGGTGTTTTACTTAACTCAGACTTCCCTTTGAGTTGAGTCTGTAGTTGTGCTAAAAGTATTAAGTAGCTTAGCTTTTCTTTTTTTAAAACCAAAGAGTTGGAGCTATTAGTAAATTAGTTTCCAAGATTATTTTATTACCTTACATACACTCATACATTAGCAGCATCTGAGAGTGCTGTCTTCTGACATCCAGTTGTTTCCTGAAGGAATTTTGTTAATTTGATAGGCAAATAGTGTTGTTATTTTCTTCCTTGAAAACATTTATCTCTAATCACTAGTACATGTAAATAGTTTTGCATTTATTATCTTCCCCCCACCCCCCGTCCCTTGTCCATTTCTTCTTGGCATGTTTAAATTTTCCTATGTTGTAAAATGCAGATATTTCCTCCAAGTTTTTTATGTTTGTTTGCTTATCTTTCAACGTTGTTTATAGAATTTGTTTATTTACTAATGCCAATTTGGTAATCATTTCTGTTATGTTCAGGAAGGCCTTCTCAAGGGAGAAAATTTCCTGGAGGTGAGGTCACCTGTGGGGTGACAAAAGGAACAGGCAGGGAGGGGTTGAGGAGGCCTGCAGCTAATTCCAGAATCCTGACACCTTGGAATTGCATCTTCTATCCCTTTCATTTTACAGATGAGGAGCAGTGGTCCAGGGAGGATAAGAAACAAGATTAAAACTGCAGATTACAAAGTCTCCTAATAATAGCACTATCTGTGAGGAAGCACATTGTATTTTTATAAAGAAGCAATTAATTTAGTGGTGGCAAAAGGGAAAAAAAATCCTCTTCTATTCTTATGCTTGCTACAACATTGAAATAAAGAATTTAACATCCCCTGAATGCTGATTACATCTTTACACCCAGAATTGATGGCTCTAATTTCTTTTTATTGATTGTGTAGCATTTTATAAAAGCTATATGGATGTCATGGTGCTTACCCAAAGCAAACTCACCAAAGCCACCAGCATCCATCTATAATTGTTAATGGCATCCACAAATTAACTAGAGGCCCTTGCAACTGAAGGTGAAGAGTAGGCTGGATAGTATTAAAAATGTGATACTTTGCTTATTGGCTAAAGGATAGAAACAAACAGCAAATAACTGAATATTGAGAAGGGGTGTCTTGCATCTATGAGGCAGGATATAATGTTGTCAAATTTAAGAAGTGAAAATGTGGGATATCTAGTTAAATTTGAGTTTCAGATAAATAGTGACTAATTTTTAATGTAACTGTATCCTATGCATCATTAGAGACATATTTATATTAAAAATTATTCATTTATCTGAAATTCAAATTTAACAAGGCAATCTGTGTTCAATCTGGCAACCAACCTAGCAAGAGAGACCATTTGTAATTCATATTAAATACTAAATCCATTCATTGCATCTATTGTATGAGGCTGTTCCTTTTACACTCTGTGAACAAATAAACAAGATACTTTCAATGAATAGTCCACCAGGAATCTCGCGTAGACATGGAAGTTACCAACCCCATACAGTAGTGTTTTGTTAGGGGCTTGGAGATAGCTCAGTGGGCAAGGACACTTGTTCTGCAAACATTAGGCTGAGTTAGACTACCTGGATCAGTGGAAAAACTCATGCATGCCTTCGACTATCTGTAACTTCAGCACTGAGAGGCAGAGGCAGGCGAATCCCTCGAGCTCACTTGCTCGACAGCCAGCTTGCCTAAACCACCAGATTTCTGGTTCACTGATCTCAAGATCCCTGTTTCAAGGCAACACAGTGGAGAGCAATAGAGGAATATATCTGATGTCCTGCTCTGGCCTCTACCTCTACACTGGTAGACATGGGTGCAGGTAACTGGATGCTCATATGCATGCTCCATACACACACACACACACACACACACACACAGACATGCACGTGCACACACATACACACACGCACAAACACACGCACGCATGTATGCACGCATGTAAACTGCAAACAGAAATATTTTGTTAGTTTCCCAGTGCTGCTATATATAACAAAACAGCACAACTGAGTGGCTCGAGAACACAGATACTTATTGTTACAGTTTTAGAGTTTAGAAGTCTGAAATCTTGATGCCAATAGCACCTGGCTCCTCCTGAACCTGGTAGAGGAATCCTCCCTTGTCTGTATTTCCCGGTTCTGTGGCCTGTAGACAGCCCTTCCTGTTTTGGTTCAGGGCTTAGTAATTCAGCATCTACCTCTGTCTTCATAGCTTTGAAGTTTCCTCTTCTCTAAGGACGCCTGTCACATTAAGTCAGGACCCTTACTCCATGACCCCATTTTAACTTGATTCCATCTGCAATGAACCAGTTTCCCAGAAGGTCACTTTCGTGGGGACCAGTGGTTAGGATGTGAATGTATCTTTCTTGGGAGCACAAGTTGGTGTAATATACGATTGCCTTAATTTCATATTTAAAACAGAACAGTTTTGACTGTAGTCATTTTGTTACTGATGAATTGGCTCTCACTGGACTGTTCTCAGCTGCTTTTTGTTTTCAGAAGAGCAAATAGAAAATCAGTGTGGGATTCTGGAGTTTAAGCTTACATCTTCGACCTACAGCTACGACTTTCCGTGGCAAGGCCTCTCTCTGGGGACCACTGCTAATCAAGCAGGACTTCTGCTTCCTGAGGATAGGGCAGGTTGTTCTCTCACACCTGATACCCACCAGAGCCACAGCCCTTGGGAAGACCAGCAGCCTCTTGCTCCAGATCACTTCTGGTCAGGAGTCCCAAACCAGGTGAGGAAGGGACTGGTAGTTCTCAGAGCTGTGTGGGGGTTGATATTATGGTTGTCAAGTGCAAGCAAAAGACCATAATTATTGCTCATCAGTGACCCATAGTGTGCCTTTTAAAAGAAAAGTCAGTCATGGGTTCTCAAGGGTCAGCTCAAGGTCCCCTCTGCAGGTCAAGAGGGGACACTCACAGTTCTTCATATGATTTCTTATAAATGGTCTCAACAAGGGTGAGGAGATGTAAATCTTTCAGGAACTGTTACTCTAGTGCTCTATTTTGACATGATCTGAACAAACTTCAGGGTTCTTAGAGGTTGACAGCTTGTAGAAGCAAACCCAGGATCTGGAGAGGTGGCTTTCTGGGTTACATGCACTTATTTGTTGCTCCTCAGGGGGCCCGAGTTTGGAACCCAGCATGTTTGTTGGGAAGTGGACAACTGTTCGTTACTACAGGGATTCTGAGATTTCTTCTGGCATTTGCAGGTAGCATGTGGCATACATTCACACAGACATGGTGAATTTTTCAAAAGAACTATTCCTTTTAAGGGAGGGTGTTAAAATATATCTATCATCTATCTATCTATCTATCTATCTATCTATCTATCTATCTATCTATCTATCATCTGTCTTCTATTTATCTATCTTCTATCTATCTACCATCTATATATCCTCTATTTGTCTCTCTACCAATCATCTATCTCTCAATCATCTATATCTCTACCCTATTATCTATAAATCTTCCTTCTTTCTTCCCTTTCTCTCTTTAACTATTACCTGTTTATTCATCCTTAAAGTGATGTAATAGCATTAAAGAAAAACTGATCTCTGAGACTACAACCCTGTTCATCTCTGCATACCACAGTTCCTTCCTTCCTTCCTTCCTTCCTTCCTTCCTTCCTTCCTTCCTTCCTTCCTTCCTTCCTCTTTCTTTCTTTCTTTCTTTCTTTCTTTCTTTCTTTCTTTCTTTCTTTCTCTCTCTCTCTCTCTCTCTCTCTCTTTCTTTCTTTCTTTCTTTTTTTCTTCCTTGTTTTTAGATACAGGGTTTCTTTGTGTAGCCTTGGCTGTCTCTGAAACTCACTCTGTAGACAAGGCTGGCCTTGAACTCACAGAGATCCACCTGCCTCTGCCTCCCGAGTTCTGGAATTAAAGGTGTGTGCCATCACTGCCCAGCATTGTATACCACAGTTACAATGTAGGATTTGAGGTTAATTATTTCTTTATGAAAGTAAAACATTTTTGTAGCATAAACATACTTCCCTTGAAAAATGCAGGATAGCCAACTTTAAAAGACAGTTTTGAGTTGGGCCTGCTAGAGAAAAGATATAAAAGACACTAGAACATTGATGAGGTAAATCAGGCTGACCTATCACAATGGAGGCCACTGTTGATTGGGGCAGAGCTGCTCTCTAAGCTAAAATGCACTCCTGACTCACATTTGTACATGTTTCACTGAAATTGTTCAGAGTAAATATGACTAATCTTTTACTTCTCATGATTTTTTGGTACAAATTTTAAGTAGAAATTGCTTCTTCAAGTAGATATATTGTCAAATACTCCAGTATCCCTGAGCAATGTTTGTTAGTCGATAGCAGAAGTCTTCTCTGAGCACGATAGATAGTAAATCCTGGCTCCACAGGCCTTTCGGTTCTTGGACAGTTGCAAGGAGGGAGACCTTGCTTGGGAGGTGGATGAGTATGTGATGGAGAGCCTCTGGCCATCTTCCTGTCTCTGAAGTGAGCTCAGGTGCCTGCAGTCTTCCTCCATGGATTTGCCTCTGCTTTTTAGCTTTTTCACACAGGCCGTTGGATGGACATTATGATGCTACTCTTGAGTATTTTAAAAAAATGCTAAGCATATACTTTATTTAGTTCAATAAGCAATCAACATATGTCAAGGAATTATTTTCATTCTAGGGTCCTTCTGCTCATGAGCTGAGTACCATCCTCACTCTTAGACTCATTTTCTGCACTTTGTCTTGACAACTGATGCTGTTTCCATTGTATCCAGTTCATGTTCCTGTGCTGGCTGGGTCTAACATTATGTGACAGGCCTGCCCTGATTCCCATCCAGCTCTGTACAACCTTAAATCTCTCACCACTCTGCTGGGCTGCTGTGAAATTCCCATTTGTTTTATAGTGCCGTTAGACCTCCAGAGGGCTATTTCTCAACTGTATACTCTTCTCCTCCTACTACATAAAGGACTCTGGTAGAGAGAGCAATGTCTAGAAGTATTTGTTGTTTTTGAGTTCACAAGTAAATGAAGGTACAACCCTCCTAGGGTGGGTCAGGTGGAAAAAATCTAGCATTCTTGAATGCTTTCTGCTTGAGGTTACCCATGGTGGAAGGCTGAAGAGCCAGATGGGAAACTCCTTAGTCTGGTGTCAGCGTCCAGAGGAAAAGAACCGTGTGATAGCTAATCTGTGCAGTGAAGAAATGCAGATTTTTTTTCCAGCTGGGGACTGTTTCAACACTTACAGAGAAAACGCTGATAGTTCTCATCTTTATCTTAGGTTCTGCTCTCATTGACTGTGTCTTAGAATGTGACCTAGTGTATTGCTGTGGTGCCTGTGATCCTGTCAGGAAATGGCAGTTGCTTTGTGTGTGACCAGGCAGTGTGTGAGACCCTATGCACCCTGAGAGCACTGGTGTAAAGGGTTCTAAGAAGGGGGAAGTCCTGAGTGGAGAAAAGAGGTTTTATTTATCATAGACTTGTGTTGTGTCGTGTTGTGTTATGGGGCAAACACAGTGTTTGCCAATGGGTCTGATGGTTTGTGGTTGAAGGCCGGGTAAGTCCAGAACACCAGTGCTTTTTTCCACCTTCTCAAAGCCCCCTTCTTTGCAGGCCCCTTTAGGTCCCCGAGTGCTTGAGATACTCAGTGCAGAAATTCTAAATACCCTTTGGTTGTTGATTTGGTACCAAGAATCCCCTTTAGTTGCTGGAATAATGTTTTTGAATACATAAGATGAAATATATAGAATTATGAAGAAAACTGATTTCATGAATATCCAGTTACCAAACACAGTAAGCCTGATAGCTACTGCAATTATGAAGTCTTGATGTGTACAATAATTTGACAAGGAGTTGGGAGCAATATGATAGGTGTAAAAACACCACAGTTCACAAATCCACAATTGGAGGCAAGTCTGTATGTGCTGCTAATGATCCGTGTTTTGTATCCTGCATTTAAACAGAGAAGACAAGCTAGAATTTTGTGAAAGAAAATTTTCCCCATCTAAGTTCTTCGTGCCCTACAAGAGAAGCCTCTCTCTCTCTCTCTCTCTCTCTCTCTCTCTCTCTCTCTCTCTCTCTCTCTCTCTCTCTCTCTCTGTCTCTCTCTCTCTCTCTGTGTGTGTGTGTAAGTATGAAGTGTCTGCAGCCCGTCCCCCAGCCCTCCTCCTAGGTGGCAGAGGAATCTATAAGGCAATTACTCTGTGACTCATAAGCTTCACTTTGCCTCTCTCAACGCAGCTTTCTTCTGTGTCACTGAGTGAGATGTGCTGGCCTCATCCTTAACTGAAGGTTAAATGTAGTGATCTATGTCCAATAAAATATGTCACATGCCTTCAGGTCCTTAGAAGGAAAGTCAATATTTAGTAGGTGTAATTCTGTCTAGACAGATGTAGGGAAGATTAAATAGGAGAGATTAGTTTTCATTATTCATGATTTCTTTTAATTTAGTTTTTCTCTTCAATTCTCTTTCTAATAAATATTGCCTCATGATGATAATTTGTAGGATTATAATAAAAAGAACCTATATCGGTCCTGTTTGTTCCCTTAATGTGATTCAGCTTATTAATACTTTCTCTGGGACTAGAGAGATGGCTGGCTCAGTGGCTAAAACCATGAGCTTTCTAGTCTTGCAGAGGACCCGAGTTCAGTTCCCAGCACCTGGGTCAGGGAGCTCACAAGTGCCTGTGACTCCAGCTTGAGGGTATTTGATGACTCTTGAGGGTCACAACCCCCAGCACATAATTAACTAATAAAATACATCTTAAAATAATTTGTTAGTCGAAAGACAAAAAACTAAGAGTAAACAACAAAAAAAGGGGAGGTGGTATCCCCTGAAGCTGCTCAACTATTTCTGGGAGTGGAGAGATGGAGGTGGCACTGTTCTCCGTACCACTGACCTGGGGGAGATGCAGGGGTCATAGTGCCATTTTCTAGAAAGAGTTTTCAACTTTTCCAATCTGGTGTGTGTGTGTGTGTGTGTGTGTGTGTGTGTGTGTGTGTGTGTGTGTGTGCATGCGCACGCGCTCTCTCGTATATATTTGTGCTTTTGTATATGTGCATGCATATATGTGTGTGTCTGTGGGTATATTTTGACCTTTGTCATCAACTGTGACATTTGTAGCAGGGTGTCTTTTCATCCTTTCTTGGTTGGGATTAGTGTTTTGGGAGTGGCATTTGCATTGTGTGGTCTTAGGGTTCATCACAAAGAACCGCTCTCCCAGACACAGGGCTACAACATCAGGCAGTAATCCTGGCTGCTGGTGGTGAGTCACTGCTCAGGAACAGGACCTGGAAGTGTATTATCTAGGTTGGCTTACCTAAACAGTCTTTTAATGTTCACTTCCTCTGCTGTGGCTGGGCTGCCAAATTTTCCAAGTTCCACTTGCACTAGGAAAGCTTTATGATACTATTTGTAATAAAAGTGGGGACTGGAGAGATGGCTCAGTGGTTAAGAGCACTGACTACTCTTCCAGAGGACCCAGGTTCAATTCCCAGCACCCACATGGCAGCTTACAACTGTCTTTATCTCTAGTTCCAAGGGATAGGACATCCATGGCAAAACACCAATGCACATTTAAAAGAAAAAAGTCAGCAAAATAAATAATTATTAAGAAAAAGTGGATAGAGAAAACCACAACTGGTTAAAATGCATATAATAACTAATTATGAGGTGTCTATCTCCAAAAGATACATCTTCAACACCACAACCCAAGCATCTAAGGCTTAGGTGATATCCAGGGAGAGAGTTAGAAAGATGGCAGGAGCCAGAGGACCAGGGTCAGCTTTAAGATTATGTCTCCCAGAAACATAGTAAAGCTGCCATGATAATTTAACCAAGTGGCTGCCTAAATTAGATGTGAGCAATGACAACAGAAACAGGCATGCTAATGTGGAAGGGAAAATCTCCTAGAATCCCACCCCCAGGCAAAGAACTAAAGCTAATTATTGACTGCCGAGAGATGGGGAATTAGTCTTCTTAGGGATGGACCCTTACTTGGCATCTAACATCAACTGGCCAGCCCTGAAATTGTACACATACAAGCAACAGTAATGGGTTATCCAGGTAGTATGTATATATTTACACGTATGTGAGACTACTGTTTTGAGATGGAAGTTGGTACCTGTGAACGTGACTGAGCAACATGCTATCGATTATTGTATAGTAGCTGATGCCTGTGAACACGATACCAGCCTCACTTCACTTCAGATCTTTCCTTTTTATCTTTCTTTCTTTTCACCCAAACCACTGTGAGCTTGCAAGTCCAAATGAAGCATCAGTATTTCAGACTGTACCTCAAGTCCTGTCTGCTAGAGGCGCTGAGTAAGATAACTGCCCTGTGTATATTTGGTGATGGGCTGGAAGGCCTCAAATATGGAGGATTGTAAGACAGTGACTTACCATGCTCCTAAGGTTTATCTTTTTATTTGTTCAGAATTTCATACATATATGTTGATTATATTTATTCCCTTCCCCAACTTCTCCCAGGTCCTCCTCCTCCCACCTCCTTACCTACCCAACTTCAAGTCCTCTCTTCTCTTACCTAAAAAAACAAACAAGCAGATATGGAGTCCAGTTTGTATTGGCCTGCTACTCCTGCATGTAGGACTTGCCCTGGAATGTGGGTAATGTGCCTACTGTGTCAGTCACTCCATTGACATAAACCACTTTACCCTCCACTTAGCAGAAATCAAATGCTGATCGCTCCTTGGCTCGGGGTGGGGCTTTGTGCCCACCTCCCACCAAGAATGTCTTTTTTAAAAAAACAAGTTCATGTTAAAAGTCCATTTTCCCTTTGTATTGAGTTGGGCTGTTGAAACCCACCAATTTTGTAAAAACATGAAGTCAGTGGGGCATGGTGGCACATGCCTGTAAACCTAGCACTCAGAAGGCAAAGGTGGAAAATTGAGAGTTCAAGGCCGGCCTAGGTTTCAGAGTGAGATATTGCCTCAAAACAAACAAACAAATGAAAAACAAAATCAACCCACCCAAATCCCAACAAATAAAACCAGTCGCTGTGTGCACACCTATTGTCCTAAGGTTTAATGGAGGATTCCTTGCACCTAGGAGGTCAGACACAGTCTGAGCGCAGAGCAAACTCCCATCTCTCAAAAAATAGGACCCCCTCACCAGATACATAAGCATGTTCATTGCAGAAAGCTCAGAAAACATACAAGAGTGGTCACCAGCAACCAGCAACAGCCACTTTCCCAGGGCAAATGTATGTGTGTTATCTTTCTACAAAAAATGAGCTGAAGGAGTTGGAGAGATGGCTTCCTAGTTCAGAGCATAAGCCACTCTTGCCAAGGATCAGTTCCCACATGACTGGGTGGCTCAGAGCTGCCTGTGATTTCAGCCCTCTTCTGGCCTCTTTGGGCACCACATTCACGAGCACATAATGCCCCAATCCCTGCATGCATGCACATGCACACATACACATGGTTAAAAATGTTTTTAAAAAGTGAGGCTGAGCAATCAAGTGTGTTTTGAAACCAGTATTTTGTACTCAATATGTTATGACTGTATTATCATAATCAAAACTCAACACTCACTCATTTACCTGGATGCATGACATTTAATACTTGGAATAGTATAATCTAATAGTATAATCTAATAGTATGACATTGTGGAGATCAAATACAGAACAACACATTTAATACTTTTAGTTAGATATGAAACTCAGCACGTGTGAATTTTAATAATTATTTTTACTTGTCGAACAGAAATTTGAAGTCTGTGGTTAGTTTTTCTGTGTAATCTGTTATTTTAGTTTCTTTTTTTGAGTCATCTCTTCACAGAAGGTTAAGATAGTAGTAATTTAAATTAGTGAACCTTTTTCTGCCTCAGTGCATGGCTTTTGAATAAAGCATACACAGGGTGATGTGGGAGTTATACTCTCTTATCTCTTTGCAGAGCTGGTGAGGGTGGTTACCAAATAAGCTTACCCTGAATAACTTCTGCACGCATGCTCATCTTTTTACACCCCTGGCGGCAGATGCCTGGCTGCTGGCTGCTCCTAGGAAGCCAACGGGCAGTGTGACTTCAGAATGAGGGTTCTTGCTGACACTGCCTAGTGATTCTGCTGCATAAAGAATCACTGCATAATGATGTCACCTTGAGGGGTCATATTAATGAGCAATTTATTTATTAGCAATAGGTAGAACATGTCAGTCCCAGCCTTCAAATTTATAAGTAAATTCAGCACAAGTCCCTTGTGGTCACTGTTTTTTTTTTTTTCCCTAGGATTGTTAGGGAAGAGCTTAATTGTCCTTACTATGTGGCTAGAAACCAGGGTGGGCTCCTTGTGGGCATCTTCTGAGGGGTAGACTGTCTGACTGTAGCAAGTACCCAGATTCGGGTAGGAAGCAGAAGACCTTAAATGTTGGAGTCTTTAAAGAATTGTTAAAATACGTATCTGTATGTTACTAGGATGTAACTAATAGTACACAGCATGCACACACACATAGAATCAAACACACAGGCACACACACAGGCACACACACAGGCACACAGGCACACACACACACACAGGCACACAGGCACACACACACACACACACACTCATACACATAAACTCACATTCACAGGCCCCCTCTGAGTTAGGTAGTGCAAGACATTACTGTGTTTGGCAACTTAACAGTTGTTTTTTTTTTTTGTTTTTTTTTTTTCTCCTTACTTAAATATTTGACTATGATTTTCGTGAGAGTGGAGGCATTTTAACTCTGACGATCCTCTGAGGGCTTCGACTGAGTGAGAGAAGTCTCAGTAAAGGAAAGAGTTTTCCTCAGAATTTCACACTTCAGAATTTGGCTTAGAATGGTGTGGGTCTGTCTGAAACAGCATTATTATTTTTCTTTTGTTAAAAGGCGGGGTTATAATGATCTGTTTTATTCATAATATTAGCTAGAGAAAATGCAAAGCTCTTGTGTCAGAAATCTGCTAGAGGAATCTGCTAAAGAGAGTGATTCCTTGGCTTATCCAGCAAGGATGCTGTTCCTGTTCCAGCTGATGTAGGCATAGAAAGGTCCTTGAAAGCTTTGGGCTCCACTTGCTTTTAAGCTTCTGCTGTAACCAACACCTACTCTGACCCAGCCTCACCAGATGATATGATGGAGAAAAACACGCATTAAACTGAGATTCCTGAAAGTGTGCTGGTGCTGTGAACATGTATGGGCCCCTCGGCAGCATGCAGCGCAGTAATGAGACAAGCAGGCAAGAGCCAACAGGACTGTTTAGGCATTTCTATGGCAGTGTTTAGAGTTTGGTTTTTAAACCTGTCAAAATACAAATCTGCCTCCTGTGGTGCCGATTAGAGGGTTTACATTTTAATTCATCAACTAAGTACATTTGTATTTACCTTATAGAAGAGTAGATTTTTAGGAGATGGGGGAGAATGGTGGTGACTACTTTGAATCTTGGTAGCTAATATGTTGAAGTTGGCTCTGGAATGACATCTTCTCGGAAATGGAGTCTGATTATGACTTGTCCTTGTTCCTGTGTGATGTCAGTGAGGCCCTTAGGAGGTCAAGAGGTGACTTAGGGAGGTTTATGTAGACACACTACTAACTTCATCATTGCGCCCCACATTTCAGCCAGTGTGACTCCCCACATCATTTCCAAGGACACTGTCATTCCTGTTATCCCCTTGGCTTTTACATTTCTGTTTCATGCCTATGCCATGTTCCTACTGTAACCAATTACTAACCCCACCGAGACTCTATTCTTTTCTGTAGACACAAAGGAGACATTATTTCTCTGTTCTCTTCAATGGTAAGCCACTGGGTCTATTTGTTACTGATTATGAACATTTGATGTGAGCCCTGGAGCATGCTAAAATGAAAAAGGGATGTCCTTCAGTTAAACAAAAAAGGGATGTCCTCCAGTTCATGTTAGTTTTATGTTTTGGAGATAGTGCTTGGCTGGCCTTTTATGCATAGATCCTCTTGTCCCCGTCCCCACACCCAGCCCCTTCAGCTTTAGTGAACACTGTAGCATCATGCCGGGCACATGGCAGCTGCTGAAAGATGTTTGTTAAGCTGTTCAGAATAATACTGAGCTCTGTGTAGCACTTATGACATGGTGGGTACTTAAGTGCTGTATGTATACTTAATGCATCAAACTCACTTAACTAAAGAAAACAAGAAAGGAATTATCTCTCTGTGCCCAGACATTATTCTGGTCTGGACACTCACACTAATTTTTGAAGTTAATAGAAAATATTTACTAAATGTAGCTTCCTATCACTGAAAAATTTCATTGACAAATTTCAAGACAAATTTTGCAATCTAAAGATACAGGGAACAAAGACATTTCTTTCTCTCTTGTATTTGACATTTGGAAATTTTTATTGTAACCTGAGTCGTTGAATGGTAATGGCATTTTCTTACTCAGGTTTGGAAATGGATCTGACAGGTTTACAACACAAACAAACAAACAAACAAACAAATGCACAATAGTAAAGTCCTAAGAAAAGTTTGTGATGTGTCATAGGGTTCTCCCTGGGAACTCTTCCAGCCAGAAATGACCATTGAGAATATTGTATAAAGAACTGGAAAGGAGGACGGTGGGAACGTGGATAAGAGAGGTAGTTCTCACATACACTGGACCTGCAGGACCGTGATAGAGTACAGGCACCTGAGGGAACCACCAGGAAAAACCCTCCTCCCCCCATGCCGGAACTCCATGAACACCAAGGCTGCGAGACCAAGGGCTCCTATCCTCCCCTCTTCCCTCAGAACTATGTACAACCCAACCCCACTACAGCCAGAGGGATCTGCGAACATCTCTTAATTCTGTGCCACTCACTGTACCAGCAATTTAGTCTATAAATTTGTTCTGATCCCAACCCTGGTGGCTCTTTGCGGTGGGCATTGGTTAATCCAGAGACTCAAAACTAGTTAAAGGTTAGGAAGCATAAAGGAAGATGGAGCAGAAAGAGAAGAAATGCCAGGCGATGGGGAGGGGGCTGCGAACTGCCATCTTCTGGAGCTACCATGACTGTTGACACTCACACATTCACAGAAGCTATGCATTCCTGCGCATGATCCAGTCGATCAGCTCCCCAGCATGGATGAGGGAAAGGCTCACAAGGGCTCGCCCATAGCTGAGGGGATATTGGCAGCTGATGTCTGCCGCGGGAAGGAGAGTCATTTTTCTTTGGGTGTGTGGCCAGTGGACCACTCTGATCCAGTGGACAGCCCTTTATGCACGTGCATACAGGCTGCACTAATGCAGTTAGTGCATGCCATGGCTGGGAGGAGGATGTATTGGGGGGTGTTCTGGGGGAGTTAGAAGTGAGGCTTGGATGTGATCAAGTATATTGTATATGTATGAAATTCTCAGAGAATAGATACAAAATATTATATAAAAAGTATATCTGTACACATTTATGAATACCATGACTGCTTCTTTTACGAACCTTAGGATCTGGATAAATGTTTGCTGAGTTCAATAAAAGAAGAACAAAAAACTATCTATAGTCTCCGTGAACACACCCTCCTTCACTGTCTAGGGACATTTCACTGCAGGTATTCCCCCTAAAGGATAACTGGCTCTTTCTCCTGTTAGCATAAGCCTCAACCATGATTTCAATGCATTTTCCAAAATTGAAATACTGTTATGCCTTCTTTCTCATTACAACAGTAAAGATAGCAGCGCATTCAACCCCTTTGAAGTTCATTAGGTACATAATGAAAATTCTTTATATAGTTTCACTTCCCAGAAAGTAATGTGTTTAACTCTTTTGTCCATTGCTCTAAATACCTACTTCTGTTTCGTTCACTTGGCATAGTCATAGCGTATTTCAAGGTTTTTCACTATGACTGATCATTCAAGAATGTTTTTCCAGTTTTTCTGCTACAAACCACACTCAAGTGAGTATTGTCCCTCATACAGCTTTGCTGATGTGTCTGTTTTGAGAAGCCTCTCAGAGTGGGACCCCTTGATCAGAGGCTATGAATGAAGCCAAGGCATTTTAAAAATTGCTTTGATTTTCAGCAGTGACATTTGAATGTTCCCAGCTCACAACACTTGGGATGGGATATTGCCATTCTGCAAGGCACTTGCCAGGGCCATCACCACAATAGTACTTTACTTCCTGTGTTTTAGTTTGCATTTCTTTCATTTCCGTGGGAACATGTCCCAGTGTTTGTTGGTTGTATTTTCTTTGGTGGATTAGGCTGTAATAACATAATTGCTAACAATCAGCATAAATGATAATAACACCCTAATTGTATGTATGAACACTGTACGTTATGGAGTACTCATTTACCCGCTATCCAACTAAATGTTAACAGTTTGTAAATTTTGGGACATTTCCAATTTATAGTAAACCATTGCTATTTTATTTTACTGTTTTTTTTTAATGTAGTGACTCCTTCTTTTCACAAAGGCTTTATAGTTTTCCTACACAATGGATTTGTGTGTGTGCATGGGTACAGGCCCGGTGTGTGTGTGTGTGTGTGTGTGTGTGTGTGTGTGTGTGTGTGTGCACACATGTACATGGAGGCCAAAGGCAACCTTGAATAACCCTCCTCAAGCATGTTGAGATGGTGTTTTTGTTGAGATAGCGTCTCTCACTGGCTTTGAACTTGTCAAAACCCCCAGGGGTCATCTTGTCTCTATTTCCTTGGCTCTGAGGTTGCATATTCAGCTTTAAACAGTTTTAAAAAATATTTTTATTAATTTTCCGAAAATTCCACACATGCATAAAATGCATTGTGATCAGATCCTCCACCCCAGTCCTCCCCCTAACTCCTCCCAGATCCATCCCTTACCTCCATCTCCTCTCAGCTTCAGGTCATCTTCTCAATTAAGTGAAAACTCACCATTGCAGTCCATGCTGCTCACTACTCATGTACAAACACAAAATATTAAATTTAAAAGGCCCTGTACACATTTATGAATACTATGACAGTGCCTTTTATTTCTTTGTCTCAGTTCAGGATCTCTGACTTAGAACCTGATAAAAGCTTGTGAGCCCCTCCCCACTTCATTCTGGAACTTTGACTGGCTTGATTTTGTGCAGGTCTTAAGCAGGCAGCCATAGCTGCTTGAGTTCATGAGTATAGCAGTCCGGTCACGTCCAGGAGACAGTTTCATTACGGTCCTTACAACATCTGGCATTTACAATCTTTCTGTGTACTCTTCTGAGATGGTCCCTGAGCCTTGGGGTAGGGGCTGGGATATAGATGTCCCATTTGTGGCTGAACACTCTGCAGACACTTATTTTCTGCAACTTTGGCCAGTTGTGAGTTTCTTTATTAACTGCCATCTAGTAGATAAAGAAGCTTTTCAGATGTGCCCTGGGAGGTAATAATCTGTGGCACAGAGATAAGAATTTAGAGAATAATATGAGTCTCTGTCCGTTCAGCAAAGTAATAGTAGCATCCTTACCTGGGGCCTGTGAGCTCCCCAGCCATGGGCTCTTGGACATACTTATAGCACATACTTATAGCACATGTATTTCCTCCTGTAGAGTGAGTCTTAAATCCAGGCAGAATGTATTTTGTTACCTATAAACATTAATGCTACTCCCATGGGCATATCTTGCCTCTCTCTCTCTCTCTCTCTCTCTCTCTCTCTCTCTCTCTCTCTCTCTCTCTCTCTCTCTCTCTCTGTCTCTGTGTACATGTGTGTATATGTGATGGAGTGCTTACAGAGGTCAGGGGACAATGTTTTAGAATTGTTTCTCTCCTCTAATGTGTATGTTTCAGATATTGAACTTTATGTCATTAGGCTTGGTGGCAAACACATCATTTTTTTTTATTGTTTGAGAAAAATCATAATGCATATTATGTATTTTAATCATACTCATCCTCTTCTTCCCAACTCCCTCTCTTATTTCCTCTTTTTTTCATCCACCAAGTTCCAATTTGTGCTGGTTAAATGCTCATAGATATGGGGTCACCCACTGGAGCATGGTTGACCTACCCTAAAGAATTCTGATTCCTTTTGAGAAAAGCTGCATGGATTCCTACTGTTAGATAAACTCTATAAAACATGCATATATGTATATAGAAAGAGGTTTTAAGGAGTCACCCTACAGCTAAGAGGGATATCTCCAAAGCGACACCCTGTGCTAGCCAATAAAGACTCAAGGACTGGGACTTTAACTTAGGACTTTGAAAAGTCTGGGCGAATGCTTTACTACTGAATTATACCTCTAGTCCAGTGGTTCTCAACTTATGGGTCACAACTCCTTGGTGGGAAGTCAAATGATCTTCTCACAGGGGTCGCCTAAGTGAATGAGAAAGCACAGATACTTACAATTCATAACAGTAGTGAAATTACTATTATGAAGTAGCAACTTAAATAGTTTTATGGTTGGGGTCAGCACAGCATGAGGAACTGTGTTAAAGGGTTGCAGCCTTAGAAAGGTTGAGAACTACTGCTCTAGTCTGTCTTTGCTTAATCCTACTTGCTTACCTTACATGATATTTTGTTGAATTATAGTCACTAATATGTTATTTGCCATTTAATTGTTTTATTCTTAGATAAGATTATACCCTTTCTTCTCCCTGTCTGGGTCTTTTCTCTTTCCCACCTACAGGTTTTTTTCTTTTTCTTTTTTTTTTCCTTTTTGGTACTGCCTTTGTTAACTCTTCACATTTGGGCTGTATTTGCTTTCCTATAATTAATTAGGTTGTTTCTATTTCTTTGTGTTCTGGAACTAAATCCACTTATTCAATATGAGATTGAATATGTGTAAGAATTCACTTGTAAAATGTTGGCAGAGAACACAGGCATTGTAGTAAATAAGACAAGTGTAAGAAGAAGCACAGCATGGATTTTTTTACTCTCTGCCAATGCCTGCTCTCCTTTGTAAGTTAATTTCCCTTCTCAAGTGAATAATAACAAGGACCTTTGTATCTTTGAGATTAATCAGTATCTTAAGCTGGAATTGTCCTGGTTCAATAATTACATTTGCTGCTCCATCAGTTCAGATTTGATGGCCTGTTGACATTAGTGGTTCCTGAAAAGCCTGATGATTTATTATCATGCTCCTATTCTGCCCAAATGACAAATCCACTTATTTTTTCCTTTGTTGGCATCTTGTTAGGAGTGTTTCACTGTAGTAGAAGCATAATGCCTTCTTCCCCTAGAAAAGCACGGTGCAGCGCTGAGAACACTGGGCTAGTTTGAAGACAGATAGGTCTGACTTTTTAAACCAATTATGCTACATATTAACTGTCTAAATTTCCAGGTCTTCATTTCCTCATCTGTAAAGTGGGGCTAGGGATAATGCTTCAGCTATTGGCTGTGTGAGTAAATGAAAAGAGAAATTTCTTTTAAAATGCTGAGTGTAGGTTCTAGCATATAGTAAATGACAGACAGTCACTTTCGGTGATTCATAGTCATCGCCTCTTTATTATATCAGGGATGTCACAGTGTAGTTAGACGTCAAAGTCAACATTTGCCAAAAAGTTAATTACTTAACCAGTTAACCAACAATAGCATGTTTCCATGAATTTTCACACATGCATCCACAATGGAAACAGCATAAAGGCACGGGATACTCCCGTCCCCCAAAGTTATTGTTCAAGGAGGGCCCAGCGATCTCTAAAACACAGGCTGTTGCTATTGCCCTTGACTACCCATCATTACATGGTGAGATGCTGTTGCTGAAGACACCACATGCTTTGACTGAAAGACATAGAGAAACCAATCTCAAACTGACCAGGAAACATCCTCCCTCATGACTGGGTTTCACAGTGATGGAAGGTCTCTGTGGATAAGACACCAGTGGTCCAGTAATAGACCGTATATGCTGTAAAAATGTCCTGCCAGGAAAGATATACTCCTTGGTGTAATGGTGGCATGAGTGTTATGGGGTAGCTAACTAGTTTCTGATTGGATTTGAGTCCTGCTTCACAGAGAGAATTTCATGTCTACTATCATAATCCTGGTCAAAGGCCCATGGCTGGGAAGCCATTGTATTTTTTCATTTTACTTTATTATTATTAAATTTTTTTTTATTATTCAAGACAGGGTTTCTCTGTGTAGCTTTTTAGACGAGGCTGGCCTCGAACTCACAGAGATCTGCCTGCCTCTGCCTCCCAAGTGCTGGGATTAAAGGTGTGTGCGCCATCACCATGCAGCTGTAGCCATTGTAATTTTTGCTAAGAGATCACACACTGTTCTATTCTCAGCCTTGGTCAGAGACACTTGTTTGTTTGTTTCTTCAATGACTAGCAGTTAGCATGGAGGTGCACACTTGGTCCAAGCACTGAGAAGAGGTTGAGTGCACAGCCCTAAGTGGGGCATCTTTACCGCCTTTATCCAGGCTCAGGGAATGCTGTAGAAGAGGAAGCAGAAGGAGCTGCAGATGAGGAAAAGTGAAGACAATTTCTGTCTTCTGGAAATGATGTCGGCAACACCGACTGGATTTAGTGGGTTATCAAAAAATGAGAAAAACCAACAAACAACAACCCATTAAATTAGGGCAGGGCATGTTGGGGATATGGAGTTGGAGGGGAGAAATGGGGTGGATATGATCATATTTTATTGTATGAAATTCTCACAAAAACTTATAAAAAAGAAAACGTAGCATATCTTCATCCTCTTGAATAATTCTTAAGAATTCCTTCTTATCAGTCCTCCTCCCAAGCCGGTTCCTAGGCAACTGTTGGTCTGATTTCTATCATCACAGATTAGATTTGTCTTTCTCATGTTTCATATGAATAGGATGATGGAATAGGCTGCCTTTGGTGCAGGTTCCTTCCCCTAAATGTGCTGTTTCAATCTGTGTTATTGTGTAGACTTATAGGGTTTTTGTTTGTTTGTTGTTTTTTGCATGTATCTCTCTCTCTGTATGTGCATGTAGTTTATGTGTATTTGTAAGCATACATGTATGTGCAGGTGCAGGTGCACATGGACATGTTATTTTCATGTGGAGGCCAGAGGCTCATGTAAGCCTTCCAATATTACTGTCTGTCTTATCTTCTGAGATGGATCACTCACTGGACAGAAAGCTTGTTGATTGCCTAGGCTGCAGACCCACCTATCTCCACCTTCTCTGCTCTGTGAGTAAAGTGATTAGAGTGTTTGGTCGCATCTGGCTTTTGTGCAGGTGCCAGAGATTGGGGCTCAAGTTCATGCTGGCACAGCTGCTTTTACTGATTGAGCCAACTCCCTAGCCTTTAACTGTACTTAAAAAAAATTTTGAATGTGTGTTGTTTTCAGTTTGATGTTGTTGTTATGAGTAAAGTTACTAGAAACATCTATGTGAAAAGTACTTTAAAAGTTGATAACAGTGTGGTGGTGCACGCCGTTAATCCCAGCAATCTGGAGGCAGGAGCACTGGGTCTCTGTGAGCTGGAGGCCAGCCTGGTCTACACAGCATTTCCAGGCCAGATAGGACTATACAGTGAGACCCTGTGTGAGCAACAGTATCGACAACACGAAGATCAAACCAACAGGATGTGGAGATGAAAATGTGCGTGTGTTTTCTCAGGGAGGCATTCAGGAGAGGGATGCCTGAGCTGTGTGGGAAGTGGATGCTGGACTTAGTAAGCCATCATCAAACAGTGTATCCAAGTGTCTGATTTGTATCATATTTACATTCTCACCCACATTTAATACTGTCAGCTTTTAATTTTAACCACTTGAGTAGAGATGTGCTAGTGTTCCATGTTGATTTACTGCATTTTTTTTTCTGACAGTTGCCCATTTTAACTGGGTTTTTGACCACTTTCTTCATGAGTTGTATAACAGTCGTTCAGCAGGCATGCTGTTGATGTCTGTAATACCAGCACCTTCGAGGTGAATGGGAGGACCAGGGTTCAAGGTCATTTTCAGCTCTATAGTGAGCGTGAGACCAGTCTAGAGTGGTAAGACCTTCCCCCAAAGCAAGCAAAGATATTTTATGTAGTGCAGATGTGCCCTGTGTTTGTAGGTGTTTACTCTGAATCATTGAAACATTCCTTCCTGGGGAGGAAAGTGGGCTCCCGAGACCCAGGAAGCTCATGCATATGACAGATTCACAGGGCCCTGGAGGTTCTATTTCCAACTTTGCTCTTTCTTTTCGAGTCTGTATGCATTTTCTTCCACTTTCCCCCCTTTTCCCAGCCACAGCTTCTCTCAAGATGTTGAAAAAGAGTGGAGAGAGAAGACGTTATTTGTGATTTTAGGGGAGAAATCCAATTTTTATTATTAAAGTGGAAGGAGGTATAATTGTTTTTTATTTTAGAAGAGTGATTGAAACTATAGCTTTTGAAAAAAAAAATACCAGTTGAAACCTTGTTCCAGTCCTAGTTTGCTAACAGTTTTTCAGACATGAATGGATTTTTATTTTTTTAATCAAATAAATTTTCTGTGTTTGCCGAGGTGCCCATATTGTACCTTATATATTAATATAAAACATTGTGTTGATTGCTTTTCTTATGTTTAACCTTTTATTTCTGAAACAAACCCAGTTGGCTCATGATGTTTTATTTTAGTTTTACATATTGCCAGATTTAATTCTTCCTAAAGCGACCCATTGTTCTTTGGGTAGTGTTACAGGCAGGTTTTCCCCACCCGCTGCCTGACCCACTCTTTGTTCCTCCCCGCTGGCCTCCCGGTCCTGCCGCCAGGGTCCCGCCGCCACGTGAGCCCCAAATAACATTCAGAGACTCTGTATTTGATACAATCCTGTTGGCCAATGACTATCATTGTTAATGGGCTAACTCTGTCTTAATTATTAACCCATTTCTACTTATCTAAGTATTTCCACGTGGTCATCATATCGGGGAGCTGCGCCGGCGTCTTCCTTCCTCCCCGTCTACATCTTGACTCCTCCCAACTACTTCCTCCTTCCTCCTAGTTTCTTAGTCCCTCCTATCTTGCTTTCCCATTGGCCCAACAGTGCTTTATTAATTAACCAGTATGAGAAACATATTTACAGAATAACATCTCCCATCAGGGTAGAGATCACACACCCTTGCTGGCAGTGTTAGTTCTGTTGAAACCTCAACCTACAGGTGAGGTTGGAGCCACAGGACAATGGGTGATCTGATCTGTTGTCATAGTATTGAGCAACACTAAACCCAAGCTTCCTGGTTTTGTGTGTGTGTGTGTGTGTGTGTGTGTGTGTGTGTGTGTGTGTGTGTGTGTGTGTGTGAAGTTCATACTGAATATATAATGTCAGGAGTATTTTCCTCCTTTGCCAGTTGATGCTGTCACTTGCTATTGCTGCGTTTGTGCCGTGCCGTGGCAGCTTTATAAATGGACTTCAATTACTCTGCCTTCCTTGAGAGCTGACAAATCCAATAGCTCAGGTATTTTATGTGAGATCTACAATCTAACATCAAGGCCTTCCTTCCCAACAGAATTTAAGTAATGAAAACAAACAGGGGCGGGGGAATGAAAACATGCTGAGCCCAGTCCTTAGGAGAAGTCGGCTTTGAGTGACGATCTGCGGGTTATGCTTACGGTACCTCTGAGGGTTGTTCCACGGTGTGTTACCTGCTGCGTAACAGTAAAGTGGCCTTTATGACTCTCATTTGATTTCTCACAGTAGAGTTTCTCTCAGGTTCTGGTAAATGATAAAGTTCTACCTGCAGCCTCCAGGACAAATGTGACAGGAACAACTATCAATATACAGAACAAACCTCTTATCTCAGTGTGGCATGCTCGCCTAGAGTCCTGGCACTCAGGGGAAGTGAGGCAGGATTGCTGTGACTTTGAGGCCAGTGTGGGCCGCACAGTGAGACTCTATTCCACATTGCTCTCATATTCACATTAAAATGTGCACAGTCCTCCTTTCAGATACCATGGGGCTTTCTGCAGGACCTTCAGCTTCTAGTGCTCTGTGCTGCGTATGGAAAGTGATGACAATTCCAACCCAGGGGTGTTCTGTAGGCATCTTGTGATCAGAAATTTGTGGTGACAGTTCCTGTGTGTAATCCTTGTCAGCTACCAAGCCTGAGCCCTGTGAACACAGCTCTGATGCACTTCAGGGACTCAGCTCAGGTTTCTGAAGCATGAATAGATATTGACTCATTATTTTGAGTTTAAAATTATCATTTATTTATCTTCTCAATAATATTTTTGAGATTATAATACTATTGCATAATTTCTGCCTTCCATTTCCTTCTCTAAATCTTCCCCATCTTTCTTTCTTTCTTTCAAATTCTTGGCCTCTTTTTCTTTTATTGTTGTTACATACATATTTGTGTATGTATGATGATTTTTTCCTTTTTTTAATTTAAATTAGATTCAAGTTTGTTTCACATGTCAATCCCAGTTCCCTCTCCCTCTCCTCCTCCCCTGTCCCCCAACAACCCCCTATCATACCTCCTTTCTGTTCTCCAGGGAGGGTGAGGCCTTCCATGGAGGATCTTCAAAGTCTGTCATTTCATTTGGAGCAGGGCCTAGGCCCTCCCCCATGTATCTAGAGAATATCCATCTATGTGGAATGGACTCCCAAAGTTCATTCATATACTAGGAATAAATACTAATCCACTATCAGAGGTCCCATAGACTGCTCAGTCCTCCCAACTAACACCACATTCAGGGAATCTGGGTCGACCTATGTTGGTTTCACAGCTATCAGTCTGAGCTCCCCTTTGTTCAGGTCAGCAGTTTTTGTGGGTTTCTCCAGCCTGGTCTTGACTCCTTTGCTCATCACTCATTCCTATCTGCAACTGGATTCCAGTAGTTCTGCTCAGTGTTTAGCTGTGGGTGTCTCCTTCTGCTTCCATCAGCTACTGGATGAAGGATGTAGGATAGCATATCAGATAGTCATCAATCTCATTATTGGGGAAGGGCATTTAAGGTAGTCTCTCCACTATTGCTTAGATTGCTAGTTGGGGTCATCCTTGTAGATATCTGAACATTTCCCTAGTGCCAGATTTCTCTTTAAACCTATAATGGCTCCCTCTATAATGGTACCTCTTTTCTTGCTCTCCTCTATTCTTCCCCTGACTCAATCTTCCTCCTACCTCATGTTCTCCTCTCCCCTTCTTTTCTCCCCTTCTCTTTCTCCTAACTTCCTCTCACCTCTCCCTCATGCTTCCAATTTGTTCATGAGATCTTGTCCCTTTCCCCATCTCTGGGGGACTGTATATGTCTCTCTCAGGGTCCTCCTTGTTTCCTAGCTTTTATGGTGGTGTGGATTGTAGCTGGTAATCCTTTGCTCTATGTCTAAAATCCATATATGAGTGAGTACATACCATGTTTGTCTTTTTGTGACTTGGTTACCTCAGGATGGTTTCTCCCATCCATTTGCCTGCGAATTTCAAGATTCCATTTTTTTTTTCTGTTGAGTAGTACTTTATTGTGTAAATGTACCACATTTTCTTTATTCATTCTTCAGTTGAAGGGCATCTTGGTTGCTTCCAGGTTCTGGCTATTACAAACAATGCTGCTATGAACATAGTTGAACAGATGTCCCTGTTGTATGAATGTGCATCCTTTGGGCATATGCCTAAGAGTGGAATTGCTGGATCTTGTGGTAGACTGATTCCCATTTTCCTGAGGAACCACCATACTGATTTCCAAACTGGCTGTATGAGTTTGCATTCCCACCAGCGGTGGAGGAATGTTCCCCTTTCTCCACATCCTCTCCAGCATGAACTGTCATTGGTGTTTCTTATTTTAGTCATTCTGACTGGAGTTAGAAGGTATCTCAGAGTTTTGATTTGCATTTCCCTGATGGCTAAGGATGTTGAACACTTTCTTAAGTGTCTTTAAGCCATTTTGGATTTCTCTATTGAGAATTCTCTATTTAGTTCTGTACCCACTTTTTAATTGCATTATTTAGTGTTTTGGTGACTAGTTTCTTGAGTTCTTTGTATATTTTGGAAATCAGCCCTCTGTCAGATGTGGGGTTGATGAAGATCTTTTCTCATTCTGTGGGCTGCTGTTTTGTCTTGTTGACTGTGTCCTTTGCTTTTCCGAAACTTCTCAGTTTTAGGAGGTTCCATTTATTAATCATCTATCTCAGTGTTTGGGCAACTGGTGTATGATTTATCTTTTAAAATGAAAAATTTTATTTAATATTCATATACATGTACAATGTGTTTGGCTGCAAATCACCTCCTGTTCTCTCATCTCTAATTCCTCTGTTATCCCTTCCCTCTCTTTTCCATCTCAAGTTCATGTTCTCTCTCTTCCTCTCTTTTAACATTTAATACCCCCTGAATTGGTGTGGTGCTGCCTGTATGTGCATGGGCATAGGATCATGTCCCAGAGTGTGGGCCACTCTGAGGACTAAATCCCTGACTAAATCCCTCAGATCAGGGATGGGGCTTTGTGAGCCCCTTTCCATCCGTGACAAATGAATATTTAAACAACAAAGTTTGTGTCATAACAGTAGTTATATGTCAGTCATTCCAGATTATAGACTTGTGAGAACCATCAACTCTTATTAATAGGGGCCCAAAGGATGGAGGACTAAATGCCACTGACTTAGCCTCACAAGACTTAGCCTTACAAGAAAAGCCAACAAAAGCCAGTGCTCCTCCAAACATGGCATGTGTTCTATTGAATAACAGCACTGGAATGCCCCAAAATGCATAAGGACAGACCCTGACCCACTGAGTGGCCTCGTCACTGCTGCCTTAACTAGGAGTACTAGTAAGACAGCTCTCAGCTCTGGAGAAAAAAGACATTGATTTTGACTATTTCCTAGGCTACAGTAGGACACTCTTTCTTGATGCTAAGTAGCAGCAAGCTGTAGTTCTCAATTGGTCATGCCATCACTAGGGTAACAGACACAGCATATTGTGTTGTCACTATTCTTTTAGGGGAAGGATACATGTGTTGTAGTTTGCTTTTTTGATGCTGTGATAAAATGGACTGAAACCAACTTTTTGAGGGAAGAGTTTATTTGCCTTACAGGCTTCCATCATTGAGGAAAGCCAAGGCAAGGATTTCAGGCAGTACCTGAAGTAGAGACCATGGAAGGATGCTGCTTCCCAGCTTTCTTTCTTTGCTTGCTCAGCTACCTTCATGTTATAGCTCAGGCCCAGAGTGGGCTGAGGTCTCCACATCCATTAGCAAACAAGGCGATTCCTCACAGACACTCCAAGGGTGCATCAGGTGGAGTAGATGCTCCCCTCCTCCCAGGTGTGTCGGGCTGATGACTGAAGATAAAAACAGGTATTCAGGAAATGGTATGAGTTATTCAGCACGCTATGACAAAACAGGCTCTGTGGTATATGATTTTGCTCAACTGTTGGCTGATTAGAAGAATGCATACTATAGGTGAGGTACTCACTCAGTTGTGAGCCCTGTGGCATGCTCCATTTCTGGTATGCCATGCAAGCACGATATGCTCACCTTCTAAATATTTCCCTTATGCTCATTAGTTAGTGCTGTGCCAACTTTGGTTTAGAGAAGTCCCCTTTTGCAGTGGGCAGTGTTGACTGCAAAGTGTAACTGGGTAAAGCGGTGAGATTATGGCTGACATTGAATGTTCAGCCATAAATGGGACTTCTCTACCATTGCCTCCAAAGCTCAGGTGACATCATGGAGGAGACAGAATGGGAAAGCCAGAGAAAAGGGTAAGATTGTGACCTCTGTCTCCTAGGCCTGGTATGGCCATGGCATTCTTGGCTAACGGTACTCCATCCCTGATTCAGGGAGGGATCACGAGGTCCCACTCTTCCCTGAGCTTTATTGGCAGTTAATGACTACTATGTGGGAGAGGCTTAAAGGCCCCATCCTTCCCTGAGGATTTATCAGTGGTTGCTGGGAAAGGGAAGGTATATTAGCTAGTGGTGTAACCACTGGTAAGTTGCCTCTACTCCTGTATATAGCCCTGAATCCGTACTTAAGTGCATTGGGGGGTGGGAGGAAGACTAGAAGTAGTTGGGAAGAAAAAGGGGATCTGTAGGAACGGGAGGGGACAAGAGAGGACCATGGTGAGCAACGTGTCAAAACATGAACAAGCATGACAAGTTTGATGTGACAGCTATTGTCATATATGATTGCTATATGCTAATAAAACTTAGAAAAGAGAAGAGAAAATAAAAATTAACCTAAACAAAACAGATAGAATAAGTTATGCTATGTTGTTTGGCATAGTAAATATTTATTTTTGAGACAGGATCTCACTGTGTAGTCCAGCTTAGCTTTGAACTCACAGTCCTTGCTTCTATTTTGTTGATATTATGAATGTGTGACACTTACCTGCCTTAAATCTCTTTTGACTTACATATTTTCTTCTTTTTTTTAAATTCATTTTTGTTTTATGTGCATTTGTGTTTTTGCCTGCATGGATGTCTGTGTGAGGGTATTGGGTCCCCTAGAACTGGAGTTAGAGATATTTATGAGTTGCCATGTGGGTGCTGGGAATTGGACCAGGGTCCTCTGGAAGAGCAGTCAGTGCTCTCTATCACTGAGCCGTCTCTCCAGCCCAACTTATATTTTCTTTAATGGGCTTTTTATCGCTGATGGCTAAGTCCCCATCCAAACCAATGAAATCAGCATTGATGAGACCTGGGCCTGGACCAAGGTGTTCATTAACTATCCTTTAGGATGATTTAATATTCTGTCAGGGATAAGAACCATTTGTGGGAACTTTTATTTTGTTGTCCTCTCCAGCTCTAGCTCTGGGGCTTTACTTTTTATAGAGGAAAAAAGAAAAGAAAATCTCATTCAGTTAAGCTCGTAAATCATGCTATGATAAATGAAACCATATTCATTCATGATGAATATGAAGAATATGAACTGTTAACATATTCAGGTGCCCACACCTGAGCAAAGACCTAGAACATTCATCCATTCCCTTGTGGCCTCCTTGAACATCCTCCTAGTGACTGCCCTCACTCACATTCTCTCCTGCCACAACTGCCCCAAACTCTAATACTGTTAATCTGTTTTCTAGGACACTGTGTCCCAAAACGTGGTCTCATCTTGTTTCACTGGCACACAAATCACCACATACTTCTGTTTATATGCATCCTGTTGGCCCTATCACAGACCTTCTGGATCAAAATCTTGAGGGCTAGAAGTAGGAGTTTAAAACAAAATTTACATTTGTTCTTTTGCATTAAAAATTTCCGAGTAATTGTTAAAACAATTATTGCTAACACTTTCCGAGATCATTCCAGGTGCCAAGACACAGCTCTAAATGTTTTTGATGTATCCAATTCAGTTCTTACAACAATCTGGGATAAATCAGACATAATTTGCATTTATCCGATATTGAGGTTAAGGGTCAGTGAAACTGAACTATTTACTCTCCCAGGTCACACCCTGGTGAGACTTAGGTTAGGGCTCTGGCAACTACATGCCTCACTAGGGTTTTTAGTAGTGAAAATAGGTGAAATACGCAAATTCATCACTTTTCCATCTCATTTCCCCCTCCACCCCAGTAAATCTGGAAACATTGCAAATTTCTGTGGAGGACAACCCATTTATTTTCCCCCTCTTTCATATTTATTTATTTATTTATTTATTTATTTATTTATTTATTTATTGTTTAAGATTTCCATGGGAACAAAGAGCCACTTGAGAATATAAATTATTATCACAATATTAATGACTTACTGTATTTCTCATTTAGATGGAACAGATCAATTTAAAAAGGTGGAGCATGAGTGGCAGGTTGGTCATTTCTGCTGAAAATGGGGTGTGGTGTGGGGCATGGGGCCGTATGAGGATTCACAGACCTTATGTGTGTGAGTGCCTACGTTCAAGCATCTGGTTAGTGGGAATTTCTGGTTAAAAGCTGCTTCTAAAAAAACTTTGTATTTAATTATTATTATTTTTTTTTTAGATCATGAGTTGGTGTCAAAGTTCAGGCTCTGGGGCCAAACGTAACCCTGGAGCAAGGAAAAGGTTTTGCAGTTTAGAATGTCAAACTTAAGAACAAATAAACAAAATCCTGCTGTCTTTTCTGTTAGAACACACAGGAACGAAGAACATTTGTTTTTTGTTGGGTCCCTGTGGTGTGTACACTCACATGCATGTGTGCCTAATGTGTACTTGTATGCATGACCGAATGTGCTCATGGGGAATTGGTCTCTATTGCTCTCCTCCATGTTTTTGAGACAGGGTCTCTCCCTGCCTGAAGTCTGCTAGCAGAAGTGGGGGCTGGTGAGCTCCCAGGGTCAGCCTGTCTCTCCCCCAGTGCTGGCTACGCCTGGTTTCTGCGCAGGCTCTGTGGATTCAAACTCCGTTCCTCATGCTTGCAGGGCAGGTGCTCTTACTCAGTCAGCCATTGTCCCAGCCTGGGGACATCACTTCCTGACTAGCGAAGCCTGAAGTGTCTATTGTCTAGTCCTTTACTGACTTTTTGTTTAGGAGATAATTGCAACACTGAACGGCTTCCTTTACAATTAGACTGTGAGGTTGGCATCCACCCATGCAGCAATGCGTATTTCCAAGGGCCCACTTATTTCCTCCTGAAGAGATCCTGTGTTTGTAACTATTCATAACTATTCATATGAAACGCAGCATAAGATTTTATTGCCATATTGCAGGAAAGCCTGGGGCTTTTTGGAAGAAATAAACTTTCTAAATTACTGATGCTATCCATTATCTAACTTAATCCTCTCAACTTCCTTGTGAGGTATTGTTACCTTCCTTCTGCAGATGAAACAAATACAAGACACAGAGTCTTTCCACGGAGAGCTTGCCTTGGGTTCCCTGACACGTGATTCAGGAATAAGGGAGCCAAACAGGTGTAGGCAGAAACAGAGGCGATCTCCACATTGAATAATGAGCCAAGAGAGCATTATTACCAGAATGTTGGATTAATCTATAAGTAGGAAACCTTTTTTTTTTTTGAATGTACAAGCAAATTAAAAACCATCCTTTATGCACAGCAGGATGTTAGGGGCACATGCTCACACTGCTGCTCGATGCTCATGTTCAGTTTGTGCTGCAGGCCATGGCCACAGGCCAGCACTGTGTGCAGGTGGAATGCGAAAGTACCCAAATGCCTGAATTCTCCGCAGCTCCGATGTGATTTAAGAATTTGAGGGGCAGGAAGCTTCCTTCCATGCTCAGCCCTGCCACCTCCTCACTGTTGCTGGAGATATGTTGAACAGGGCACAAAGGCTTTCATTCTCCCATTGAAGATTTGCTTCCCAGCAGTAAGTCCCCAAGCTCTCTTACTGTGCTGTATGTCTTTCTTTTCTTTTCTCTTCTTTTCTTTGATTTTCTTTTCTCTTCTTTTTTTTTGAGACAAGGTTTCTCTGTGGTTTTAGAAGCTGTCCTGGAACTTGCTCTTGTATACCAGGGTGGTCTTGAACACACAGAGATCCAACTGCCTCTGCCTCCTGAGTGCTGGAATCAAAGACATGTCCCACCACTGCCCAGGATGCTATATGCCTTAATTGTGACACTTGCAACATCTTACAGACAGGGGCTGAGTTGCATTTTTGTGTTCCCACATTGGCACAGTGACAGGCTTAAAATAAGCCACACACTAGGCATTTGTTAAGAGAATGAAAATGTACATTTCTATTAGTGACTGTTGTGTAACAGTTTCCCTGGTACCAAGCTGCAAGGGAACTCCCAAATCAAGAAGGTAAGTAACTCAAAATAGCTTCAGGAATGTAGAGAGCCGTGTAATGCCACGCCTTAAAGTGGTGCTGGCTTCTACCTTACACCTTCCTGCTGGTAAAGACTCTCTGGGTAAACAAGCCCTAAATTGGTTAAGTCTGTTCAGCCTGTCTGCTTCCGCATTAGAGTAGCCTATCTGCAGAGTTCACGTAGCTCACTGGGGTTGGTTAGCTCAAGGGTATTTAAGCCTGTGCAGGGGTCCCCTCGCTCTCTCTCTCTCTCCCTGCGGGCCAGAAGCAACATGTTTAAAGGATCCTGATTAAAACTGCATGAAGAAGATCTACCCAGAGTCACGTCTTCCTTGCTGGCGAGGGCAGGCGCGTACACAGGAAGTCCCTGAAATTGACCAGACTTACTAGGCTCCTCCCTGCCAGAGTAAGTAAGGAAAGCTGTGAGTCCCTCTCAGACAAAGCAAAACTGAGCTGCAAAACTGTGTGTGTGTGTGCGTGCGTGCGTGCGTGCGTGCGTGCGTGCGTGCGTGCGTGCGTGTGTGTGTGTGTGTGTGTGTGTGTGTGTGTGTACAGGTTTCCTCCCATGGCATGACTTTAGGACTGGAAGTTAGTGGCTGTCTACTCTGCTAATTTATATAAAGTACTTAGGGGGCCTTGTGGGACAATGCTATACCATCTACAGTAGCCTCAAGAATCGACTTGTCCAAAGCAGGTCAGAAAGAAGTGCTGGGTAGAATCATTGAGGAATTGATGCCTCTATGAAACAGTCCTGAGCCAGTGACAGATGGACTCTCATGACAAACGACTCAGCCCCAGGACAGTGTGGTAGGGTTCTAGGGAGATAAGTGTCCCACAGTTTCCCCCTAGGATTAAGGTTTAAGTGACCTCCCACTACCCCCACTGTTAGGTGGCTTGATATTTTACCCCTTTTCTTAGGCAGGGGCTACTTCCTTTCCCCTTACTCCTTTGCTGGTCACCTACTAGAGACAGTGCTTTAGTCACAGGGTGGGATGATACATTATGATAAAAGTAACTCTTACCCTGTAAGAGACTGGAACATTTGCTGGACCATACACCATTAATAAATGATGCTGTTTGTGGTACCGTTTGTTATCCAAGTCAGAGTCTGTGACTTAATTCCTTGTAAAACTGTTAAAGATGTCTCTAAAGTGTCCCTCATCCCTTTCCCTTCTGATGCCTTCTGCGCTCTTCAGCAAATGCAGAGCTAACCTCTTTGTTAGGGACAGACACACATAGTCACATGACAGACACAAGAACAGATGCACAAGGCAATCTCCAGGCAGACACTGATTCAGACTCATGCAACAGACAAGAGGACAGAAGACAGAGGGATATGAAATAGACTGGTCTCACTTTTGGTTAAATGACTCCAAGTGGGTGTGTCTTAATTTCTTTCCTTAATGTGACACCAACTTATTATTGGTGACCCTGAGTTTATTAATGCATCCACACTGACCACACTAGGTTCTGTGGTGAGACTGAATGACAAGAAAACCCAACAGGAACCCTAAGCAAAGGTAGTGGGCTCGGCATTCGGTATTTTGTGGTGATCATTTAACATTTGCTGTGTGTGTGGGCATGCCTGTGTGTACAGGCACACACACATGTGGCTGGCAAGCTGTGGGGAGAAAGGAAGAGAGTGTATGGGTTTCTCTTGACACGAGTCTGCCTCATCTTGGGCTATTAATTCTTTGGTGTTTAGGACTGAGAGTCATTCATGTCTACAAGTAATTGCATCATTCAGGAGACTGTCCCTGGCTTCAAATAGAGTCCTTTCAGACCAGCCCATCCATCGGGCTAGATACTGGTGATGTGGATGGCACTGTCTGCAAGTGCTTTCCCAGGAAAGCCCAGAGGAGAGTATTCATTTAGCTTCCATGTCAGCCGGGTGCCAGCCCCTTTGCCTCTGCATTTCCCTTTCTTTAGGGGGCATTGTTTCTTCAGTAGAGACAGCATGTGGTGGAGCAGAGGTTTAGGTGAGGCTGTTCTTCTCGGTGCCATATGTCTCCGTGAGGTACACAGCACAAGCTGCAAGCCTGTAGTGACAGACGTAATCAGACAGCAGTGTCGGAGCATTATGAACGTGTCAGGATGATGAATTTACTATAACAATGTCACCACTGGCAGCACACGCAACACACTGTATCTCAATCAGTCATTTCTCATGGTTGTGCATTGTGCAGAGTCGAGCTTTTTTGTTTTTTCCCTTTAGGTCTGAGGGATGCTTATAATGACAACAGTCGGAGAAGCAGGGGTGCGAGATAATTTTAGCTGGGCTTATTTGAGTTAACTCTTGGCAGGAGGTAAGGGGCTACAGCATATGTGCCTAAGATAAACTTGGTCGAGAAAGAGAAGTGTGTGAGTGGGGGCTGACAGAGGGGGAATGGGTAGGAGAACTAGGAGAGCATTTAGGCCTTGGCATCTTTCTTAGGCCATTTGGGGAACTTACGCAGTGGTAAGAATGATCTAGTCTTCCTTCCCAGGGTTGCCTTGCTCAAGAGTGGACTCTGTGTGTAGCCTCCTCGAGGGCTAGGAGCTTGGAAAACAATCTTTAGTGTCTCAAACCTGTCTCTGTTGTTTTTAGCTATGCCATGTGACCCCATGTGACCTGCGTCTGTTGGTCACTGCCTGGAAGTGAGATGTGTCTCACTGACACAGTGTGGCTTTCCTCCGTGGGACACGCAGAATCTGATGTGGACAAAGCACTCTTTTCTACTGTCCCCTCATCATGTAGATGAGTGTGTCACACTGTCCTGGCTCAAAGAGGGAGCCAAGTCAAGGAAATTAAGATGTATGAAGACTTATGTCTGGGAAATAAATATTACCTCGTAGAGAGTTTACAAGGAAAACACATAAAAATGAAGTAGACATAAGCAGGCTGAGTAATAGTTGTCCAAACATATCAGATCTCAATTTCTAGAATCTATAAATCTGACTTATGAGTAGAAAACAACAGCCATGGGCAGATGCAGTTACTAAGGAGTTGTGCTGGAAAACCCCCTGCCCTATGAGCTAGTGTGTCGCTACTAAGCCACTACCGAGCCTGTTGCCTAAGGATGTTGGTATGTGGCAATAATCTTGACACACCCAGGAGGGCTCTGAACCTATTCACAGTACCCTGAAAGAGAGATGGGAGATTATACACCAGCGGGGGAGAGATGTGGAGGTGGCAGAGATGGAGTAATGGGGACAATGCATGGAGTTTTCCATTTTAGTGGACTTGAATTTGTTAGTCTTTCTTAAGACTTACCTTTTGGATCTTAATTAATTAAGAAACGTTTTCTTACTCTTAGATTACAATGATATGATGATATGATGTGTATTTTCTTGCAAAATACTTAGTTTTTCATATTCAAGTTATTTATATGAATTGTAGATTTTAAATACAACTTAATTGTATATACTATATTATACATAAATTATAAATTTCCATTTGGAGCTCATTGTTTTAATGTTAGTTAATAGTATCTTATTTGTTTATACTGATAAGTATACATGCATATATGTGTATATAATCATATTGTATCACACATGCAGTATCTATTCTAGTCCATTGGTCTGTTTGTCTGCCTCAGCCCTATTGCCCACACATTAATAGTTAAATAGCAGAAAGATGATATATAGGAGGACAATCTTCTCCATCTTTATAATTTCCTAAATTGTTTTGGTTATCTTTGGTCAGCGTGCTCATTAGTTTTTGTTAAATTTACACAAATTAGGGACAACTGGAAAGAGAGAACATCAATCAAGGAATTGCTTCTCCTGGATTGGGTTGTGCATGTCGTAGGGCACTGTCCTGAGTTATGATTGGTGGTGAGGGAGTGCTCCTACTGTGATGTAGCACATTGGACAGGTGGTCCTCGGGTGTATAAGAAAGCTGGTTGGATACCCGCAGGGAAGCAAAGCAGTAAGCAGTGCTCCTTGATGGTCTCTGCTTTCGTCCCAGCCTCGGCTTCTACCTTGAGTTCCTGCTCTGGCTGTTTCACACGACTGACTCACAAACTGAAGTAAAGCCTCTCCTCCCTTAAGTTGCTTTTGGTTATTGTGTTTAGTACAGCAGCAGAAAACAATCGAGGAGAGCTAGGACTCTATTTTTAGCATGTTTGTACATAGTTGCACATAATTTTATAATCTGCTATTATTTGCTTAACTTGATAACATGATATTTTCAGTGCTAGGGGCCCAACCCTGAGCACCACAAATGCTAGGTGACAGCACTGAGTCACACCTCCACTCCACGTAAGACTTTCCAAACATCATTAAAGCCCTTGACATTTAAGACAATTCATAGTATTTCCTTGTGTTCCATATCATATTAAAAAACTATACCCATATTCCATGGTATTTACTCCCCCCCAGGTTTTCTTATTATAATCAATAGTAGCATAATTCTATTTTTAGGATTATTACACTAGAATATATTCTCAGAAATGGAAATTAATTGATTGTATTTGCAATAGAACTTCACATACCCTTCAGCATTTTTGAGAGTGTACATAAATTTAGTGAGGTCTTCATTAGCAATGGCTACTCCCATTTTTAAAAGAAAAGACATGCTTGTTATATTTAATAATCTTGTCTTTATCTGGCTCTGTAAAGTGAAAAGTTCCTAAAAACACTGAACAGTATTTTTGGTATCGAGGAAGGAGAGGGCTTTCAGAGGTGGATCAGGAGACATTTGAAGAAGGGGAAGGATCTGGTGTCGGGATGGAGGAGATCCCTGTTGGCTTCACACATACCCCCTTGTTTGTCCACATCTCCCAATTCCGCATGCAGACTTTAGGACATGACGGCTTTCTGAGAGATTATTTAAATGCCAGTGAGGTGGGACTACATTCACATTGTCTGTAACGACTATTATCAGTGGTATATTAGTTTAGCCTGTCTCAGTTTATTCTTTTTCTACAGCTTCATGTTTACGTCACATCGCAGAGGCTGACAAGGGAAACACGTGTGAAAGAGACTTGCTTTATTATCACTCAGTCATGTTAATAGCAAGCATGGTCAGGAGTATGTTCAGGAACCTGTCCTCACTGCAAAAGAAAGCCGAGCCTACCCCCCCCCCCCCAACAAAGCTAATTACAGTATGTCTTTTTCTTCACAAGTTTTGCTTTACTATTTTTATTTCCCACATGCTTGTTCCTTCTTTTTATTGATTACTGTTTATTATATTTGTATAGAAAAGAAAAATGAAGAAAAAGATAAGCCCTGGTTATTGCAAACTGTTCACAATCGTTTGGCCTTTAGGTTCTACTGTCTGCAGTTTCTAGAAAGGACTAACAGCTGAGGCCAGCTGGGGCTTAAGTTCTTTTCTCCTAAATGAGTGTGTGTGGGTGGTGTCTCACAGTGCCCACTATAGCCACAGTTCTGTTTTCTGTGGCCATACTATGTAGGTCTCACTATTCCGCCTGTCCCTGTCACTTTGGCTCAGACAGTCAGGTATTGGCTCAGTCAGTCACTTCCATCTAGATCCCTTTTCCTCCTCAGTCTTCCTCCTTTCATTATTTGTCTTTATGAGTTTGGTTTATTCAGCTTAGCAAGACAATGTGCAGTTCAGTTACCCTGCAAATGACACAATCTAATTCCTCCTTATGGCTGGATAGAACTGCACTGTGTATAGACACCACACTTTCCCCCACTCACTCATCAGTTGATAGGCTTATAGACTGGTTCCATGTTGAGAATATAGTCCCATATTGTAAATAAAGCTTCCGCAAACTTGGATATGCAGTTGTATCAGTGGCATTTGACTTAGACTTTTAAGAAAGAGTATATTCTGAACTGGCATAGCGGGATCATATGGCAACTCTGGACTCCAGTGTTTGAGGAACTCTAGACTGATTTTTATTGTGGTTGTTGTTATTTATTATACTGTTTTCCATCCCTCCCACAGATTACAATAATTCCCTTAGGCTGCATCCTCACAAGCATTTATTGTCTGTTGTTTGATGATAGGCATTCAGATTAGAGTATGATTGATGGAATCTCAAAGTAGTTTTGATATGAATTTCTATGATGGCTAAGGACATTGGACATTTTTACACCTTCTTTTTCAATACTTGAACTCATTTGCTGCTTTATTGACTGGATAATTGTTACTTTGGTGTTTAATAGTTTGCATTCTTTATAGATTCTAAACACTCACTCCCTATGAGATGTACACATTGTTTCTTTTTCTGTGCAAAGGCTAATTTCATGCCACCCAGTTTGTCACTTCTTGCAATCGTTTCTTGAGCTTTTGGAGTTCTGTTCAGAAAATCCTTTCCTATGCTTATGTCTTAAAATGTGCTGCTTCTGCTTTCTCCTAGCAATTTCAGGGATCCAGGGACCATTTTTGACGAGACTGTCTTCTTCAGTGTATATTTTCGACCTTTGTCAGAAATCACAGGTTATTTCTGCACCCTTTCTATTTCATTGGTCTAAATAGATGCACAGACACTTTTGTGCAGGCCCATGTTTTATCACTATGGCTTTGTGTCAGGCACTATGGTTCCTATAGAACTAACTGCACTCTCTCTGCTCAGATTATTTGTCTGTTTGGGGCCTTCTTTGATTGCATTTTTATTATTATTCTATTGTGGTGAAGAACAAAATTTGAATGAGGATCACATTGAATCTGTGTATGATTCTGATAATAGGCCATTTTCCACATTACTAATTCTAGGATTCATGAGTGTAGAAAATATTTCCATCTTCTAGCATTCTTTTAGATTTTTTCTTCAGTGTTGTGTAGTTTTCACATTAGAGGTCTTTGTTCTCTTTGTTTATTTTTGAGTAGTTTCTTTTGTAAATGGGATTATTTTATTGAAACTGTTCTCAGCATATTCATTATTAAGTTCTAAAAAAACTTACTTGCTATTGTATGTTGATCTTTTAAATTTAATTTAATATTCATTGGTGTTTTGCCTGCATGTATGTCTGTGTGAGGGTGTCAGATTACCTGGAGTTACAGACAGTTGTGAGCTGCCATGAGGATGCTGACCATTGAACCTAGGTCTTCTGGAAAAGCAGTCAGTGCTCTTAACCACTGAGCCATCTCTCCAGTCCCTGTATGTTGATATTTTGATGAAAGTACTTATCAGATTTAAAAGTTTTCTGGCCTTTCTCTAGTCTTTTAATATATCAGAGATAGGGTTTTAGATGAGACAGGGCTTTGAACCCAAGTGCATAGGTTAGCTGGGACCAAGAGGTTATGCTTCACATAATCAAGTCTTTCTAAGTTCCTTGTACCCCTTCATCATGTATTTGTTGATGCTTTCTTCACTATGATCAAATACCCGAAGAAATAATTTAACTCACAGTTTGGTGATACAGTCAGTCATGGCAGGGAAGGCCTGGCTGTTCCCAGTGACCTACTTCCTGCAGTACCTATCTCCCCAAACGACATTATCGATTGGATATGCATTGTTTAAACACATCCTCCTGGGGGGCATTTCACATTCAGCCATTTCTGCCCTGGTCCCTATAGGCTAATTTCCACCTCTTGATGCAAATGCATTCAGTTCTATCAGTGTTCAAAACCTCAATGTTTCTTCTTGAAACTCAAATCAATTGCTCGACTGTAAATCCCAAAGCAAAGCAAAACATTTCTGTTACAAAAGGGAAGAACAAGGAGGGATGGACCCTCACCCTGGCAGGCTACTATAGTTCTGACCTGGATCAGACAACATGCGTGTTCTTACAGAGTGTGCTGGATATAGCGGATTTGGGCACCCTGAGGTGATACTGGGATGTTCAGACTAATGTACAGAGAATTCCATTTCAAACAGCATCAGCCAAGAGGCAAGGTACCGCTCCCTCCCCCCAAAAAAAGACAACTGCCAGAAGGCATTCTCATGGCACTAGCTCAGTTGTCAGATTGGCTCATGTTCAAACCCGTGGGCACCGTAAGGAACAGACATCCCAGACGCTGCTGGAACCTTCTATCACGATGCTAGACTCAGTGCTGAAGCCAGTACAAGTACCAGAGATGGTTGGGTCCTCCAGACTCGAGAGCAGCCCAGGAGGAACCCAGGAGCTGCAACTTCCTGAACTGGAGCCCACCACAATCCCACCTCCGGGTCTAGTGGCCACTGGCAGAAGGAAGCGAAGGCTGAGATTGCCAGTGTTTCAGCTGCTTGTGAAGCAGGCATTACCTCTCTCCCAAGGCCATCTGGGAATGCTCATGCTCCCTCCTGGGCCAGCTCATCCCACCTCAGCTTTGTCCCGCCTGTTCAGCTACTCAGTGAGGAGACATGGCCTGGTTTGAAGAGGTACCATACACCAAGTCGTGGATGTAGGTACTCATTTGCAGGATCTGGAGGACGATTCCTTGGTCTCAGTTCTCCCTGTTGCTACCCTGCCACAGATGTAGTGTTGGAACACATCCATCCTTCCTCACAGCTCCTTTAGTGTGTATCACTCTCTGGCCAGCCCTTCTCACACTGGGATTGAAGGGGCTCCAAGAGTCGGGTCACAGGACACGAACCTTGGGGCTGGGCTGCAGAGCCACAGGAGCAGAATGAGTTTTGGTACCGCTCCTTTACTCCTCTCAGACTACAGCCTCAGCCTCTAGAATTAAGAGAAGCTGTCTGGGGAGGTTGTTGAGGGCAAGGAATGAGAAGGAGCTTCAGGGTGTGAGGATATTTCTGGCAGGCCAACAAGTCCAGAATTAGCCTCCAGCACCTGCGACTTACTCCAGGCCGAGAAGCCACATAGTTTATTGAGCTGCCCCCACGAGCTGCAGTTGTAGTATCTTCTCCATAACCTCTGGAGTCTGTGCCAGCCAGGCTTCCATCCAGGACCCGAACTCGGGTCCTAGGCACCACTACAAGACCTCTACAAGGCTGGAGGGAGCCACTGTCTGAAGCCCTGTATCTCTGCCTCTTGAGGTGGTGAAGTGCCTAGATAAGTATTTCCAGCACCTCTACAACGACCTGGAGGTGTTTGCTGAGACGGTGTAACCAGAGGGCTTGGAGCTGCCGATGCCACAGCAGGCTAGTCACTGCTCAAGTCCCCCTGCGTGTTCTTGTAGAGCGGAATCTGCCACCCTTGGAGTATCAGCAGCTACTCATCCCCTGCGCATTCACTGTTCCCATAGTGGTCAGGCCTTACCGCTTGCTCTCTCTGTACCTTGGATACATTAGACCCACAGAGTTGTAAAGTCCCCTTCCCATCTCCTAGCATCAAAAAAGTCTCAAAACGAGTAAAAACAAAACAAAAATAAACAATCAAACAAAATATAAACAAAAAGGAAGAACTTGAGAATAACAAGGGATGGCCAGACTAAAACAGAATCAAAACCCGGCCCAGCAAACAGGAAACTGTAGCTCCATGCCTGGCATCTGCGGCTTCTGATGGTATCAATGTGGGCTGGGGTAAGCCTGTTCTTCAACTCTGTGACTTGCCCCACTTGAAGCCTCTCTCATGGGCCACCTCAGCTTACTATTTTCAGCTCTCCTTGGCACATGTGCCATATGTTTGGGATAGCTAATACCCGGGAGTCTCCATTAAAACCTAGACATTGTCTTCATAGATTTATGCATAGCCAACTCTGGAAATCAATTTAGAGATCCTGATGTAGCTTCAGAAGCTTTCTTGAACTTTGGTGCCAGCCTCTAAGACCCCCTTCCTCCTGCATATTTCATGCCTTCAAAACTAATACCACATGGATGATGCCAAGTTTTATTGTTATCTTGAGATACAGTCCAGCCCCCTGGGACTACAGTAGTCTCTGCGTGCATTCAGCTGAACTATTGAGCACACTGGGTGGCGGAGGGCACCACGGAGGCTCTCTGTTTAAGGGATCACTTTTAGAATGGATTTGCATTGTTCCATCTCCCCCATCTCCATGGGACCAGTCCTGCCCTCAAGGAATCTTCTTTATTTTCCCACTGTGAAGTCTGAGTGTTCTCCTTAATGATGCTAATCACACCAACAGTTCCAACAGTTATAGCCACTTCATTGGCCTATTTTTTTTTAATCTTTCTGATCTTGCTTTCTGTAAGTCTGGATGGAAGTAAGTAATAATCTCCTATATTTCTTTCTTTAGTGTCAGCATTTAGACTTATATAGTTAAAAAAGACGATGTCTTGTTCTGTGTGATGGAAAAATGTAGCACAGTCTTGACTTTGTTGTATTTGTGTTCTGTGTTCTGAGAAGTGTTTTCCGAGTATGTGACATGTATGTATGCATCTGGACTCACACAGCGCTTCTGATTACACTAGTTGATCATGATGCTTCATATGTGAGCTATTTCCACTGTAGTTTATGCATGCACACTGTGCTGAATTTTTCTTTAGTGCCAATGAGACAATAACTCATTGGCATTAGGTGACATTCCTCTGGAATTATTCAACCTTCCACAAGGAAATGAGAGAGGTCATAGGATTACACCAAATCCTGTATTCCTTTTCTTCTTGGATGAATGAAGCCATGGGCACCTTAGTCTTTAAAGCTTTATTACAATTTAGAAGCATGAAAAAGAAAAAGAAAAATGGGAAAAATCTTATCAAAGGCTGGAAATGATCATCATATTGAATAGCTGAAGTTTCCACTTAATGACAATGAAGAATAAAGATAGGCATTGTAAAGATATTAATTTATTACTGTATCACTCAGAATCCTCAATTCTAAAGAAGTGAACAGGGCTTTTAAAGGACTCTGTCAGAATACAGAATTGACAGTTGGACATATCCCTGGAGAAGATGAAATAGGTCCAAGACCTTCCAATTCTTTCAAAACTACATAGACTATGCCCATAGCCTACTGCTAACTTGGAATTTCAAGGCTGCCCTTTTTGCTGTGTTACTGTTGTTTTCTGGCCTTCAAAATATGGATGGACCCAAGATAAGGCCAGAGAGCACAGAGCTGCTTCGGGAAATTCAGACACTGTGTTTTCCCTTGCATCCAATACCTCTACTCCCCACAATCCTCTTTTAAGATGCAGGGTTCAACATTTGATACACAGTTCTTGAGCTCCATGGAAAGATAAGTCTCCCCCCCCCGGTTTCTGAGAGTGTGTCTGTTGTGTACAGCAGTCCAGTCCCCTTTAGACCAGGGCTTGAAAGACAGTTAAGGGTCATTTTCACAGATGCTTGCTGGGAACTTGGGGTAGAGTCATTTCTCCTCTAAGGGAGGCCACAGGATAGACACCTGCTCTTCTAGATAGGTTTGTAATGTTAGAGCCCCAACTGCTAGCACAGAGTAGACACGTGGACAGAGTATTGAAGAGAAATGAGCCTGAACTCCATCACTACTTTTCTAGATATAAGCTAATAAATTTTCTAAATTGTGTCCTAAATAAGGCAGGCTGTTTCTTGTATCAAAATTTGTCCTTCTTGACATAGAAATAGGTCCCCTTTATTAAACCCAAGTGGCTCCTAACTGTGTGGACTTTGCACAGTGTCTGGTTTAGGTCCCTTGGACAGTGACATCCACAGAGTGTGAGAAAGAAGGCCTCCCTGTGGGAGAGGAGTGTAGTTTTAGTTCCATAAGCAATAAAGAGGAAGCACCTTTGTGTGAACATAAGCAATAATTTGACAGGTATTTGGGAATCGAATAGGTTATCTAGTCGGGAGCGTATAGCCTCTCATGGGAAACGTGAGCAGGAGTGGAAAGGTCTAGTGAGATGGTGCACGCTGTCAGATGAAGAGACTGAGGCGATCAAGCAGCAAGAAGTCAGCAGTGCTCAGAGTTGTCATCTCTCTCTCTCTCTCTCTCTCTGACTTCCTACATAGGGTAATTTTTGCAACAGATATGTTTCTATAGGTTTGTGATGGAGTCCCTCGGTGAGCTTGGGTTGAACAAAAGTGTTGCAGGATGCAAGGGGACTTCGGCCTCAGTGGCATTAGAAACAACAACTGTGGGGACAGTGAATGCTCAGGCACAACCTTGAGTGAAGGATTTTTCTCAGAAGTAGGGAAAGAGGAGGGAGGGGGAAAGGAGGGAGTGAGAGATGGAGAGAGGGACAGAGCAAGGGAGGGAGAGAGGAAGAGAGGGTAAGAAAGATTAGTTTGTTCTCAAGTAGAGGAAGGAATATGCTTTTATTCTGGAGGTCTAGGGTTAGGTAATTTTCACTAGTCATCAGGGTGGCACTTAAAAGTGTTTAAAATTTATTCTTTGAGATTTTCATATGTGTATACAACCCTAACTCCCCTTTGACTCCTCCAAGAGGGCCTCCTATTGCTACATTTGCCTCTAACTTCATCTCTCTCTCTCTCTCTCTCTCTCTCTCTCTCTCTCTCTCTCTCACACACACACACACACACACATACACACACACGTACACACATGTGCACACATGCACACATGTACATACACACACAATACAAGCACACACACATGTATACACATGCATACACACAGCACATGCACACACACACAATACAAGCACACACACACATGTATACACATGCACACACACAGCACATGCACACACACAGGCACATGCACACACACATGCGTGAGCACACATATACACACACACACACACACACACACACACACACACACACACACACACACTATAACCCACTGAATCTAATTAGAGCTGCCCATATATATGCACATGGATGTAGGGCCATCCACTGGAACATGAGTAATTACCAAGGGCCATAGCCCTGAAAAAATTCTGGCCCTCCCTTTTACAGCAGCCTTCAAAAGCCAATGCCTTTTCAAGGAGGTTAGCATTTTGAAAAGCCTTACATCATGTTTAGAGAAGGTTTTTGTTTGCTTTCTCTCCCTCTGTAGGATACGGATCAGTGGCTGGTTGGTCTTAGGGGTCATTATGACACTCTCTTGACTGGTGGTGTTTCCCCTCTGAGGAGAGTAGGACAGGCAGCAGAGACAGCAAAAGACACGTTCCACCCTGGTGACAAGGGAAAGAGAGCACACTGTTACTTTTACAGAATATGAATTAAGGGTCTGGATGTATTTTGTCCCTGTGAGAGTCCATGTCCTGCTTTAGATGGAGTGACATTTTATTCTGTAGAGGCTCCAAGGGAATGTGCCACAAATCCCCACCACGCCCATGAAATGTTATTGATAATCCCTCTAGGAGACAGTGTCTCAGTATCGAGTCAGTTTTGTGGTCTTGAACGGAGGCAGTTGACAGCATCTTATGGTAAGAATACAAGGGCACAAAGTCCTATGATGTCACCAACATTTGTATCAAAAGGCTGTGAAAGGCAATTAATGTTTTGCTTGGGTAGTGAAAAATCCAAACCCCAGCAGATGATTAGGGATGAGCATTTTATTTTCAAACACTAGAAACAGACCCCCCTCCATCACCCTCTTACAGTCTGGACCAGTCATCCTCCATGTTTCTGCTATTGAGGGTCTGACAGGGACTCTGCTGTTTAGAACCAAAAGTAATCTTTTCACTCAGGTCTCATCTTCCAATGCATCAGTGAACCCTTTCCCCAATATTTGGTGTAAGTTAAGTTGCACACACTTGATGCTTCATCTCCCCTTTCCCTGGATTATATTTTCCCTGAGCACAAGTACTCCTCAGAGCCAGTCTTGGAGGTTTTGTATGTGAGTCTAAAGATGGGAGATGTTCTCAAGAAGTCCAGCAGGGATATGGGAGAGTGAACTGGGGAAGTGTCTTGGGCAGCGTCTCTAGAGGAAATGAATCGTGTGTGAGTGCCTCTGTGTGTGTGTGTGTGTGTGTGTGTGTGTGTGTGTGTGTGTGTGTGACAGATCCACTGGCTGGATATCCCAACACTGGCTATCTTAATGTTGAAAAGGAGAACAAACCAACAGTTGGCCAACCCTGTAGGTGAAGGCCTCAGCCCTCTTGGGTTGTCAACAGGTGCCACTCCAGCATGCTGGAATATTAATAAAGCACTTTTGCTGATTGCATACATGGCTGGTGGTCTTTTATGGGGACTTTTCATGGATCCTAACACATATCAGATATTTATATTATTCATAAAAGTATCAAACTTACAGTAATGAAGTAGCAACAAGATGATTTTATGGTTGGGGTCACCACAATGTGAGGATCTGTATTAAAGGGTCACAGTGTTAGGAAGGTTGAGACCCACTGGGTCAGCAGTATTATTATTATCATTAGTTGCTTTGGCTATGTGGTATCTTTTTTCCATATAAACCTTTTGGTATCTAAAATGTTTATGTAGAGGGTGAAGTTGCAGTTTTGATTGGGATTGTTTCAAGTCTGTAGATTGTTTTTGGTAGATTGGCCATTTTTTTTTTACAATATTAATTTTACCCATTGAGGAGCATGGGAGGCCTTTTCATCTCCTATATTTCTTTCTTTAGTGCTTTAAAGTTTTATCTTGAAGGTCTTTCACTTCCTTGGTTAAGTTTATTTCAAGGTGTTTCTGTCTCTGTGTGTCATTGACATCTAGGAAGGCTGATTATTTTCATGTTGTTGTATCTTGCCACTTTGCTAAAAGTGTTTATCAGCTCTAGGACTGTCCTGGTGTAGTTATTAGGGTATTTGATGCATAGAATCATATCATATGCAAATAAGGATACTTAATTTCTTTTCCTGTTTGTTTCTTTTTCTTTCTTTTTTCTGTCTTCTTGTTGAATTGCACTAGCCTAGCCTTCAAACACTATGTCAAGAATACCCCAGGTTTTCCAAACAATACAGGGTATAGCCATTCTCCTTGGCTGCCTGGAGGATAAGGCCCCATTGCTGGGGACACCACACACCTTGGATGCAGCTGCTCTGGAACTGACCTGGAGCTCCCTCCCTTCACTGGCCTGTAAGGTGATCTGCTCTCTCAGTCCTGTCCAGATGTGGACCCTGCAAATGATAATGCCAACTCACCAGGCCAGAGGTGCCTGCTGGTGCAGGAGTTGGGACATCTGCTCCGGGGGCAACAGCTGATCTCTGATTGGCTTTGAGACCCACTCCACAGGAGCCCAGTACTGCGAACTTGGTTAAAAAAAGGGGGAAAAAAAGTCCCATGACTGAGGTTTTAGGCCCTGGGAGGGAACTTAGTATTTATTGTTCTTGAGCTGAACTGACACAGCTCCAGCATCAAACCACAGGTTTAAACATGCATGTTTGTGCCCAAAGACAAGTGCTGCTCTCATCCTTAATCAGACAAGTGCTGCTCTCATCCTTAATCAGAAAGTTTCTTGCAGGGAGCAGCGGTAAATGCAGACTGCACAAGATGCTTAGCTCTCAGCAGAACATTGATACCACCCTTCCTCAGGCTTGGGGAACATTGCAGAAGAGGGAGGAGAAGGAAAAAGAGCAGGACAGCAAAATTATACCTTCAGGGCATGGAACAGCCCCTGCAACATGTCATGGCAGCCATGGGTGCCTGCAGTGGGCCTGCACAAGATTGGACTGGCAACCAACAACTAATCATAGGTTGGAAAGAGGCTCAGGGGGTCCTAGCCCTCCCTTGCTGAACTATTGGCAAATGATGGTTTATGGGGGAGGGACAGTTATTGCCTTTAGTTGTGAACCAAATGGGGAGCCCACTAGGCTTCAGTGGAGACTTCTAGCCCTGTGACCACAAAGATGGCCCTGATTAAAATCAGTGGCTCACAAGACAAAACTGAAAGGTGTACATGTGGGAAAGGGGCCTGTGGGGAGGAAGATGATGACAGGGATGGAAGTGAGATGAAGGAGCATAGAGGGAGAGAAAACAATAATGTAATATATATATATATATATATATATATACATATATATAATATTTACATACATACATATGATATTGTCAAGAACAAGTTTAATCATTGAAAACATCCCTGAAAATTATTTATCATATTATGAAAAAGCTGAACATTGCATAAGCAATGCCAGTGAGAGGCTTAAATGTGGTTGGGAGGTCTGTGACCCAGTCAGCCAAGGTTTACTATGGACATCTGTGTTGAAAACTAGTATTGATGGGTCCCTTATGTCTCAGAGATGATGCCCACACTACAGTGAGTCATCCAGACTGTTAGACCATTGCCTTGGTGTTTCCATTGCTAGAAATCACAAACAATAGGGTTACACACAAGCACAGGCACAAACCACGTAATTGTGAGTTAAAAATGAGAGAAAACAATCAGTGCAGCTCTTATCTCTGAGCTCTCTGATGTAGTATAAAGGCTCAATTATAACAATGAGTTCTTGCCACTATTATGAGTGACATGGTCTTGGGCATGGTGTACTCCCGTGTTTCCAATCACTGATTGTTTAGATGGAAGTTCTAGCTGGAGTCTACATCTGCCTCTGAAAATCTATAGCAATTCAGTTTGGTTTTAATGATTCTGGAGAATAAAATGACAGATATTGCTCATATTTTCACTTTATAATCATGTCTTTGAGAGTGAATGTGGCTCCTGGTCTCTATATCTTGTCTGTCTGTCTGTCTGTCTGTCTTTCCATCTGCCTGCCCGTCATCCTTCTACCTTTAGTAACACATGAACTTAACTTTACCTACTCATGTCACACATTCTCCCTTTGCTTACTCTCTCCCTTATGTTTACTGTAAAGTTTCTTATTTATTCCTTTGGCTTCCAAGCTCATTGGCAGAAGATCAAAATTAATTCAGCTGAACATTTAAGGGTACTATAATACCCTTGGAAAAAATAAACACAATAGCTTATATTTTTACTTGAAAAAATAACTAAAAATGACCATTCAGCATTTTTTTTCCAGACATATAATTAGAGTATAGGCTGGGCTTCTCGATAAACACAGAGCAATGACATGCAACCTTGGGTAGACTGTCACTGTCCTGTCTGCCTCTTCACTTCCTTTGTTTACTTATGCGAAAGATCATCGTGTGAAAGCCATGCTATTTTCACATCAGTTCAGGCCTCTGGGGATGCACAGGGGTTTGCTGTGCTTGCTAAACAGGTCACTGTTTCTTTTCTTTCACTCTAAGTAGTGATTTACCCATCACATGCTCAATATTGGAAAAGCATGGGGCGTTACTGTGTTTCCATACATTTTGGTTCCTTTGTGTTAGCATTACAGTCTACATATCTGTTAGACTATACACATTTTTAGTTGTCTCAGGGAAGGAGAACATAGTATTTACTATATTTCACGATGCTTTAGATTATTTTCTAGATTATTATCGGAATATGTTCTTCATATGATCTTATCTGTTAGAATTCTGTTAGAAAATCATTTGCCAGCAGCAAATATTCCATCTGATGAAATATTATTTGGTCTGTACATGTGCTTCTATCATTGTGTATTTTCTTGCAAATCTGCTTTCAAGAGGATCCATATTCACTGGTGTGCAATTTCATCAGCATAAAGACTATTGATATTATAATTTTATTGTAGCTTAATGGCTTTAACTACCTTTGTTTTCTGGTGCCAATAAAAAATTTATTCTTCAGTAGGATAATACTCTACATGGTAATAAGATTTCAAAGAAGAAAACAGAGCACTGGACTTATAACAGCAGAAAAAGTCTCATTCCCCTGCAGTGGGAATACATCAGTGGTTCCTAACCTGTGGGTAGCAACTCCTTTGATAAGCCTCTGTTTCCAAAATACTTACATTCTAATTCATAATGATCACAAAATTACAGTTATGAAGTAGCAATGAAAATAATTTTATGGCTGGGGGTCACTATAACATGAGGTCATAGCACTAGGAAGGACGGCAAGTACTGGTCAGTCAGGAAGGTTAATATATTGAAAGGAATGGAGAGTCTGTTCGCCACTTTTCTATGTGAGTGTGCATTCCTACATGGTATTAAGTGGAGTCTGAATTCTGTTATCTCATGAGTCTTAGGGGTTCTATTGCTGTGAAGAGACATTTTGACCACAGCAACTCTTACAAAGTAAAAACATTCAATTAGGGTGACACATTTTCAGATGTTTAGGCATATGATTATAGTGTGACATGGTGGCATGCAGGCAGACATGTCATTACAGAAGGAGCTGAGAATCCTATCTTGACCTGCAGGCAACAGGAAATGGTCTGAGTCACTGGGCATAGCTTGAACATATACGATATCTCAAAACCCTCCTTCACAGTCACAGACTTCCTCCAACAAAGCCACACCTCTTAATAGTGCCACTCCCTATGAGCCTGTGGGGGCCCAATCACATGCACATGACCACACCATATATTACATAGTATTTCTAGAACCTATGACTGGCCCTGGGGTCCTGGAGCTCCCCTGGGTGGGATTCTGTCTGTTTTGTCAGTCCTGCATTTGTGAAGGTTTAAGCTGAATTTCTTACTTTACTCTCAGATGAATAAAATATACAAAAGCTAGAACTTCCCAGATGTCTTGACTATCTGGAAAATTACTGATTTAGACCATTCCACATAAAATAATTCTCAAACCCCAAGGGATAAATAACTATCTTAGAAATTTTGGCTGATTTTTCATTTGACAACTGGACCATTCTTCAACTGAATTACAAAGACTGTTTTCTTTTGAGTTAGACTTTGATGTATATGTTTGAAGCTGTTGTTCTCTTCTAGGTACATCTGCTGGGATTTGGCTGTAGGACTATCCTCATCCCATGTTTTTAGCCCATAACAATTTAAGGAGTGATGCCTTAAGAAAAAGAATTTATCTGTATTTATGCATACATGTGTGTCTATGAGTGAATGCCATGTATGTGCAAGTGTCCCAGAGGCCAGAGAAGGGTGTTGGACCTGGAGTTTCAGGTGGTTGTGAGCTGCTTGGTGTGGGTGCTGGGAACCAAATTAGGGTCTTCTGGAAGAGCAGGAAATACTTTTAACTGCCAAGCCCTCTCCTCAGACCACAGGAGTAATGCTCTAACTTGTAGGTTCTATAAGTTTAGGCCTTCTAATTTCTAAATCAACCCTTATTCAGTTCTGTACAAGCTGATTATAATGGATAACCTTGGTTGTCAATTTGACTGAATCTGGAATCAGCTAAAAAAATAGTTAGGCACATCTGTGAGGGATTATGTAGCTGAAGGCTAGCCTCTGGGCACCTGTGAGGGACTGTCTAGGTGGGGGCTAGCCTCTGGGCACCTGTGAGGGACTGTCTAGGTGGGGGCTAGCCTCTGGGCACCTGTGAGGGACTGTCTTGAGTGTGTTAATGAAGGTGAGAAGGCCCACCCGCTGTGGGTGGGACCATTCCCTGGGTGTTGATTCTGTCAAGGATGAAGAGAATGAAGTCAATGAAGTCAATCATTGCTGTCTTCTGACTATAGATGGATGCCCAGCTGCTTCAAGCTGCTGCTACCTTGGCTTCTTGAACTTGAGTTGAAATAAGCCCATCCACCTTGAAGTTGCTTTTGTCAGGGCATTGTATCATAGTAGAAAGTAACTAAGACAGTGGACTTTCTAGGGGTGGACTTTGACTCCCCAGGAAGTGGGCTTTGACTCCCAAGGAAGTGGGCACAGGATTTCTGGTTCTGGGGGGTGGGCTTCAACTGCTGAGGTTTGCACAGGGTTGCTGGTGCAGCTGTAGTTCCGTGTCTGTTGTGCTTGGAACAATATCTGGGTACATGCAAAGTTGTGCAATGGGGGTATGTGTGTTTTAGTATGCAGAGTGTGCTGTCAAAATGATAGTTTCCTTATATGCTGATTGCTCCCAACACTGGAACATTGTTTTCTTTTGCTTTTCCAGGCTGCTTCCAAGATATCCATGTTTCTGGGTACTACCATAAAACAGAAGGAATCAGGTTGTTCAGAAATGACAGAGAGCATGTGAGGGGACTGGTAGTTTGGCCCTAACTCTCTTCTGCTCTCTAAATCCTTGTCCTGAATTTTATACCTGTGATGGTTCCTGAGTAACCAGGGCCCCAACTGGAGAGGACCTAGATTCTACACTCATTAGTAGATCTTTGTCCATTGCTCAGTTCTGAGCAACAGATAACACGTACTTTCCTGTTATGATGTTGGATTGGTTTTAGAGGAAAGATGTTTAGCATTGTTCCATGGGATATATAAAACCACAAGGTAAAACTGATGTAGTGTCTCAAGAGCAAGCTATTGTTTCAGAAATTGAAACAATACCCAGCTCTGGCAAGCCTGCTGGGTAGCTGGAAAGGTTTTACTTCTACTTTCCACTGTTACTCATTTTCCCCATAAGAACCTCACTTTGTCAACTAAGAACACACTAGTTCCACCAATAAAAACCCATTAGAAATACAGAGTTTAAGAAATCATTGCACTGAAAGAAAGAAACAGTGGCTGAGGACCATTTTGTTTCATTTTGTGACTCATCCTTCTGCTATAGTTTTCTCATTAGAATAGCATCTTCTTAGAAAATTGTGACTGGAACAGACATACACTGTACTGAGGAATATTGGAGTGGAAGGGTGCAGAGCACACATTCCAAAGTCACAGTTACATAGGACAAATGAGTTCCTAGGATCTCTTGTATAGCAGGGTGATGGCAATCAATAAAAATATGTTGCATACTTGAAAATTGCTGAGAGTAGATCCAGTTCTCTTGTCACAAAAAAATAAACAAGATATTGAATATGATAATTAGCTTGACTCATGAGTTTCAATGTGTACATACTTCAAAATATCACACTGCATCCTGTAAGCATATAAAATTTTCAGTTAAAACTTAGTAAAGATGAAGTAGAAAGTCCAAACACCAGCCTATATTTAAGAGTTCATTGGTGGAAAAATTTGAAGAGCAACCATCATAGTATGGGGAATTAGAATTCTAAGGATTATGTGTTGTGACTTTAACCCAGAAATAACCCAGAACATTGGAAAGCACCCTAGTCCATAGGCAATTATTTACAAATGTCATATTCATGTACTTACAAAAGCTTATATATATATATACATATATATATAATATAAAGCATAATATATAAGATATTGTATTTTTAATTATTTAGTTTCAAACATACACAGAAGTAGAAGTTTGGCTTACCACCCAAGTTCAGTGACAATTAGCTCATGACCAACTCTACCTCTCCTTGCCACCTCCCTTCCTGTTCTTTATGCTGCATATATTGTTTTAAAGTAAATCCTAGTGTGTCAGCCTCCCACCATTGTGACAACTACCTGAAACACTGCAAAGGAAAGCAGATTTATCTTGTCTCCTGAGTTCTGAAATTTCAGTCGGTGGTCACTTGGATCCATTCTTTTGGGTAGGTGGTGTGACAGAACTGTCGTGACAGGTGTTAGCTGACAGGACAGGGTTGCTCTCTTCATTGTGTCTGGGAAGCAGAGAGGTAGTGAGAAGGGCCAGAGGATAAGATATCATCCCTGAGCTCATCCCCTCAGTGACCCACTCCCTTCAATGAGGCCATATCTCCTAATAGTCTTTTCAGATGTGAATTTATCAATGGACTAACCCATTGATTAGTTTATATTCCTTGTAATTTAATCACTTCTCAATGAACTAGATGTCATCAACATATGATCCTTTTGGCATACATATCCAAATTGTAACATCTAGATAGCAAGTCATTTCATATGTAAATATTTTAGTGTATGGTTCTGATAGTTAAGGATTTCCCCACTACCCTAGGGAGTACTACATCTAAAGCTGTAACTTCAATATACTGTCACTATTCAAAGTTCTCTGAATCATAAATATATACCTACAAGTTTATTCAAGACTCAAGCAAGATCCAAACAAGGATTCAAGCAACATTGCATTTGGACGATATACATCTTGGGTCCTATATTCCTACAGACTGGTAGATCCATAGCAGAGTTTCAACCCTGGTGTCATTAACAATTCAAGTGGGTAGATTTTGTTGTGAGTGTCCTGTGTATTAGCCGTAGCCTCTACCTACTGGGTGTTAGCATTTTCCCCCAGTTTGACAACTAAAAATGTCTTCAGAAATTGCTTAATGTGCTCTGGGGACAAAATTGCCTCATTTAGATACTGATGTAATTGGTTTATACTATTTATGTTAAATTTTTGGTAAGAATATTTTGTAGTTGATGTCATATTTTCATTCCCATTGAAATTCCATGTACTGTTTTCTTTCTGGAGCCAGTATAAGTGGGATATTTCTCTAATTTTGTGCTCACCCCATTTGTTAGTGATACATGGAGAAGCTATTGAATTTTATGGTGATTTTCTACCCTGTGATTTTACTCAAAGTGCTCATCAGTTCTGAAACTTTTTTGATGGAGTCTGTGAGTTTTTTTTGACTATAATATTATGTCTTCTGAATAGGGATAATTCTACTCCATCCGTTCCTTTCTGTGTTCTCCTCTCTTCTCTCTCTCTCTCTCTCTCTCTCTCTCTCTCTCTCTCTCTCTCTCTCTCTCATCCTATTGCATACTGTCAGCAGTTGAGGTAAGGGAAGTTTTTTGTTCCATAGCTAGCTTTGCCACATTTAAAGCAAACTCCACATGGAGGTTCTTTGATGCACATCATCTTCTGTGAAGTAGATTGGTGCAGTGTATCTCACTGTTGTTAAAAGCCTTGTTATTAAAACATCTTAAATGCCTTATTCTGTAGATCTCTGAAGTGTTAGAAGACCATCTACATATCTAAAATATATTTCTGATCACCCTTGAAAATATACCTAACATGACTAAAAGTTTGATTGTTATAGATGGCTAACTACTAACCTGCATTTTTTTTTATCCTGAATAGTTTGTAATAATAGCGTTCAAGGACTAGAACTTTATATTGTATTTTAAATGATCTGCATAGGTACAATACCTTAGGCAAGAATAGAAACATATATACAGTATATTGTAATAAAAATACCTTAAATTTGTACCAGTATACAAAAATCCACACCAATGGAAAATATTTGAGACTAGTAGTTGCTTTTTAGTAGGTTTAATAATCTACCTTTTAATCCTATCATTCCTATACTCCCTTTGATTCACTAGCTAGGAGATAAAGGAAGGTAGAAGAAAGAAAGAAAGGGATCTCTTAATCCAACATCCTTTGTTTAGCTTCCTCCCTGACTGTGGCCAATAACTACGTGCAATTAACACCCCTAAACAATGACAGACATCCACACCCCACCTAATGACTTACACCCACCCACCCCACCTATTGGGAATGTAGGCATTTTGTTTTTAAAGTTACTTCCTGTTGTCTGGGGGTGACAGTATCTTTAGAGAACAAAGAAAAAACTGGGATAATGGTCAAGTCCTGGGAGAGATAGCTGCATCATTTGTTGTCCAGTCTCTGTGTGATGGGAAAGTGCAGGGCTTATCTGAAGTCCTGGAGTAGTCAGTGTGGTTGGACCATCTTAACTAACAGCTTTGAAGGTGTTTGTCAGCTTAGTGGTGTTACCACAATCCAGGCGGATTCATTGTTGCAGGGCCCCATCGTATTCTTGGAGACCTCAAAGGTTACTAGAAGTGGGTAATATTCTCTACAGAAAACTAAACACTTAAAATGTCATATACGGCAGATCTCCTAAATGTTAGAGGACCACAGTCTATTAAGTACATTCCAAGTACACAAACTTAGTTCCTAGTTACCTGTTTCAGACTCAAACCTGAAAACAGGTACAGGTAGCTAGATGAAGCTTATTTCTAAAATTAGTTAGCACTCTGTATGACTACCAATATCCTGACAGAAAGTTTATACATATACACAGGAATCTTACAGATTTTGAGATTTTACATTTTAAAGAGTCAAAATAAAACCAATGGATTAGAAATTAGCTTCAATAAGATTGTCCATTAATTTTGGTTTTCTTCTGTCCCATACCAAGTGGCTCTTCTAACAGGAGACAGAGATTTTGGATTTTCAAGCATGCTTAGGTTTAGAGAAGGAAAGAGCCATGCTCAAACTCCAAAGCCAGCTTTTATTTTTGATTGAATTGGGAACACAAAAAGACCATTTGCTCTTTATGTTTGTAGAGCACAGCAAAAACAAGCATTTGGGAAGATTTATGAAATTCTATTCTGCTGGAAGTGTGTCGTATCATTAGGCCATTTAATTCTTTTTCTTGGGACATTTTCTGTTTATGATTCATCCATCTTCTTCAGACATCTCATTTGTCCAGTGGATTTTAAAATCCTTAGTTGGATATAATTATTCTTCTAGAAAGACAAAAACAAAACCCTGCTCCAACCCTAACTTTGGTGAGTTCCTTTTTGGCTGGTTATATCTTTCTTGATGCAAAATTATTTTTGGCAATAGAAAAAGTATTACCTTTTAATAAAATATTTTTATACCTGATCAAATGAAAGGCATTTGTTAGTCTTATAAGTTAGTTTTGATTGAGTGATCAAGCTGTTTGATGAACTACAACCTCTCCTAATCGAGAGGTCTCTCTCATTTGAATCTAATCTCTACCAGTCTTGATGGTATCCATAGCTTTTCTTCTCCTGTGGAAACAAAGAAAAAAACCTCTTCCCCAAAGTAACATGTCCTTGTTTCCATCCTGAGGTCAACACATCTTTAAAGTGTACAGGCTGATTTAATTTAGCAGGTTTTTTTTACTATCAAATGTCTCTTCACAGCTGTTGTTCCTTTCTCATTAGCATTTAAGAAATTTAAAGTTAATAAAGCACTGTGTAATCTATCTTTGGGGGTCTTTATTACCCTTTTCTGCTTATTAAGCGTATCTTTTAAAGTGCAATTATATCTTCCTTTTTTTTAGATTTATTTATTTATTATGTATACAAGGTTCTGTCTGCATGTATGCCTGTAGAAGAGGGCATCAGATCTCATTACAGGTGGTTGTGAGCCACCATGTGGTTGCTGGGAATTGAGCTCATGACCTCTAGAAGAGCAGCCAAAGCTCTTAACCTCTGAGCCATCTCTCCATCTCCACGGTTAGATCTTTTTATAACTGCATATCCTGTAGAATTTTCTGGTATACCTATAATATACTTTATATTGTAATATGCAAATAACATTCATTTTACTAGAGACATATGCTTGAGCATCCTAAGCCTTCATTTGTACAGGCATCTCCATGATGGCCACAATTTCTAACGTGTAATTACAGAATCAGCCTTTTTAGAACTCAAAGCATTACCCATTCGAATCCTGTATATGTATCTATGGCAGGGTGCACATATTTTAATTCATCTGGATGGATGAAACGCATCCATTTGTCAAATTTCATTTCTATAAGTATCCTTTGGGTTACTTCCTGCAGGTAATGGAGTTAGGTTATACAAAGAACAGGTAGGGAATTTCCTTATTATTTACTTCACTTGTTGCCAAATAATGGAAAATATTTAATCCTTTGTTATTAATATGGTGTCTCTTATGAAATTCTGAGGCTTCTCACACATTTCCTGACAATAGCTGATCAATTTCATCATTACTTTGTGTTAGAGGACCTGGTAGATATATATGGGATCTGATAAGTGTTTTATTCAAGGGATGACTTCTATTTCTGATTATTTGCATAATTGAATAAACAACAAAGTTAATTCTGAGTCATCTGGAGTAAGTCTAGCAGTTTTGATATATAAAGCAACTCTCTGCATATTGAGAATCAGTAACTATATTAAGAGGTTCTAGAAAAATCTAATAATACCATGAAAATAGCATATAATTCTGACTTTTGAACTGAATCATAAGGGCTTTGACCCCTTTACTTAATTTTCCTGACTTAAAGCCTGCCTTTCCTGATTTATTTGCTTTATTATAGAATGTGAGAGCTCCAGAAATTGGTGTTCCCTATGTTATGTTGGAGGGGGGGTGGTTGGGTGGGTGGGTTCAATTATTTCTTTTTATAAAGTTTCTTGCTTTAGAGGTATTTGCTGTGAATCTCTCCCAAAAAATATTGCAAGCTCTTTGCCAATGTTTGTTTTTTACCCACAACAAAGCAATTTCTGCGTTAGTAAAAGGCACAACAGTCTCTGATGAATCTATTCCTGCTAATTGATGAAGTATTAATTTTCCTTTCAGAATCAATTCAGAAACCTTTTCTACATAGGTCTTTAATTTTTTACTCCGTTTGTGTGGTAAAAGTAGCTATTCTAAGATATTACCTTCTCTTTGCATAAGAAGTTTTGTAAGAGACTGAGTACAAGGTAGAATGGCTAGTACACAGTCAAGCTCGGATCTATGCGCATCAGAATGGCTAGTACACAGTCAAGCTCGGATCTATGCGCATCAGAATGGCTAGTACACAGTCAAGCTCGGATCTATGCGCATCAGAATGGCTAGTACACAGTCAAGCTCGGATCTATGCGCATCAGAATGGCTAGTACACAGTCAAGCTCGGGATCCATGTACATCCTGTGATTTCTCTTCTACCAAAGCCAATTCTCCCTCAGCCTCAGCTGATAATTTCCTTCAACTATTTAAGTCCTTTTCAGTTTGTAAGGTTTGAAATAAATTGTTTAGCTCTTGAGTAGTTAATCCAATTGCAAGCCTTAGCCAGTTAACATTTCTCAGCAATTTTTGAAAATTATTAAGAGTTTGTAATTGATCTCTCTGGATTTGAACTTCATGTGGTTGAATTTTCTGTAAACCTATCTTATATCCTAAATAATAGTAATAATAATAATAAAAATCTCCTCTTTCTGGTTTTTGTTTTTTGTTTTGTTTTTGTTTTTTGTTTTTTTTCCAGGAACAATTTGTAGTCTCCAACAAGGCAAAATTCTCTTTACTTCATCAAACACTTTTTTCTAAGGTAGCTGAGTCTGAATCAGCCAGTAAGGTATCATTCATATGATGCTAAATTATAGATTGAGGAAACTTTATGAATTATTTCTAATGACTGTTGTACAAAATACTGACACAAAATGGAACTGTTTAATAGTCCTTGTGGCCAAATCCCTCACTGGTATCTTCTAACAGGTTGAAAATTATTATAAGTGCGCACTGTGAAGGCAAATTTTTCTCTACCTTATTATTGTAAAGATATAGTAAAAACGATGCAGTCATTTAAATCAGTTGTTATACTAGACCATCCCTTTGGTAATAAAGAAGGCAAGGGTGTTCCAGGCTGTAGAGAACCTATTGGCTGGATCACCTTATTACCAGCTCTCAGATCTGTTACCATTCTTCATTTTCCAGATTTCTTTTTAATGGCAAATATAGTAGAATACCAGGGACTGGTAGATTCTTCAATACGTCGAGCATTTAGTTGCTCCTATACCAGCTGTTCCAGTGTCTATAATTTTTCTGATGCCAAAGGCCATTATTCTACTCACACAAGCTTTTGAGTTAACCATTTAAAAGGTAGGGGCATTGGTACCTTTGTAAGACCAACAGCTGTTGTGTACTGCTTAGGTACACCCTGAACAGTCTGTGACTATTCTTGATAGTACCTTTTAATGTTGTTTCTGAGATTGAAGAATGTCAATCTATGTTTTCCATTAATGGTACATTGTACTCCATGTTGTGAAAGCATGGAGTTTACTTGTACTGTACCCTGCTGGTAGCCACAGGGCTCTGTCTGGTCTTCTGCTATTACAAAAAGTGCTACAGCAAATGTTACCACTGTTCTGGTCCCACGGCTGCACCAGCACCAAATAACATGCTGAGACACTGTATTTGATACAAATGTTATTGGCCAGTTACTTGTTTCTTATGGGCTAGCTCTGTGTTAAATATTAACTCATTTCTATTAATCTAAGAATTTTCACATGGTCTCATCTTACCAGAGAGAGGGGCTGGTGTTTTGCTCTCTCTGTCTTCCATTTTGAATCTCCTCCCTACTACTTCCTCTCTCATCCTAGTCTCCTAGTCCCACCTATCTTGCTTTCCTATTGACCAACAGTGCTGTATTCATTAACCAATAAGAGAAACATATTTACAGAATTACATCTCCCTTTTTTGTCTCCTCTTTTCTGTCTAAATAAAAGAAGGGTTTTAACCTTAACATAGTAAAATATATAACAAAATAGTTATCAAATAAGAACCATAATTAACAATATTTAGTCCATTAACATTTAGTAAGATTTAAAGAAAATATTCTATTATTTATTCTCTTTGTGAGTCTAAAGTCTTATATGTAACTTATCTTTAATCCTAACTAAGGAAATCTATAACCATAACTATCTGTCTTCAACTCCATCAAAGACCACAGAAGGATAATATATAAACTCTAGAATGACAGAGACAATGTAATGTTCCAGCTTCAGCCTATAGGCCATAGTGTGTCTGGCAGACTTCTCAGCAAAGCGGGAAACTTTAAACTGTCCATCTGTATTGGCAGTTTGTCAGTCACTTTTCTTTGTGTCCTGCAGAATGTCTTGCAGACTCTTCCATGAAGCAGGACTCCTGTAGCAATGTCCATCATGTATCAGCAGTCACTTTCCTGTGGTTCTGCATGTCCAGTTTATATAGCATGAAGTCAAACAGTTTAGACAAGAGCAGTATCTTGCTCAAATGGCTAGTCTTGCCATATTGAAAGCAAACTCCATAATGTGTTTCTTCAAGGTCCATCTTCCTTTCTGACACAGGTGGTATTGCCAGGAGCAGTTGTGCCTCACTGTTAATAAAAACCATAAACCATTTTAAATGACATATTCTGTAGGTCTTTGAAAGGTTTGAAGAATGCCTATTTATCTCAAATACATCTTGAAAACCTAACTAACTTAACTCTAAGTTTTGACTATCTTAGGTAATTATCTATAATCTGTACTAAATTATACATTACATTTCTAAATGAGCTATATAAACATAATACCTAAACAAGAGGAGAAATATACTTATCACAAAATTGACCTTAAATTTGTATCAATAAATGAAAATCCATTCCAAAACAAAGTATTCATATCTATACCATAATTCCCTTTTTACCTTTAAAAAGATTGGTTGTGGTCTTTAACCATTTATAACCAAGCCCACTTAAATAAAAACAAACATTTATAAACAATATTTTGGAATTTGGGCGTGGGTCTTTCCAAACCTGCTGATAGGGGTGCTGTCATGGGGATCTTAAGAAGACACAGAAGTCCTGGCTGTAGTGGTCTGCAAGGCTGCATTGTCCCATGGACATTGCTTTAGAGGGTCTTGCTTGATCAAACCACATTAGTCTGGAAGGAATCCACAGCTTTTCATTTTCTGTGGAAACAAAAATAGAAATCCTTTTCTGCAGTAACCTGTCCTTAGGCTTAAATTTTGGAGTCAAAGCATTTTTAAAATATGTAAATTGGATTAACCCAGCAGCATTTGTTTTATCAGTTGTTGCTATTTCCTCAGCAGTCGTATAATTTAAAGATATAGAACAGCAAATAGTATCCACACTCTTTTTGTGCTTCCCATATTTAAGTGGCTTTTTTTATTACTCTATTTCTTTTATTTTTTCATTTTTTGAGGCAGGGTTTCTCTGTGTAACTTTTATCTGTCCTGGAATTAACTCTGTATTCCAGGTTTACTTTGAAATCACAGAGATCTGCTTGCCTCTGCCTCCTGAGTGCTGGAATTAAAGGCGTGTGCCACCACATGCAACTACTCTCGTAACAAGCAAATGTCTTTATCTTTACACTATTTAAAAGTTCTCTACTGTGCCTTTGAGAACATTCCTAGGAGGGTGATTATTGGGACACTGAGTAAGGTACAAAACTCATTCTAGATCTAACCCAGGCCCCGTCCTTGGTGTAGTTTCCATCTATAGTAGCCCCACGTTGTGGTACCAGTCTGTAGAAGCCTGTGTTTGTTTGTGCCCCACACTGAGGGGCCATCTGTGGGAACCCATCTTTGTGGGACACAAGTCATATCCAGCTGACTTGTGCAGTTCATACCTGAGAGGGGAGTGTAGACTGAGGTAATGATACTACGGAAAATATAGAGACACAGAATAGAGTCGGGAGGGCAATCCAGTCAATTCTGAACACCCTAAGTTTATTCTTCAACATTCTTATATGCCCCAACCAAAAAGGGGAACATGGCAAAAGACTTCTTTATCAAGACACAAGGAAGAGACAGATTTTCTTCCTTAATTTAAATTTCTTCCAAACATTTAGTAATCACACCTTAGACTAAATCTCTTATTATCTGGCCTTAAGGGTTAAGAGTAGCCACACCTTAGACCAAGTCTCCTGTTATTTAGATAAGACCGAAACACCTGTAGCCACACCTGAGACCTTTAGGTCTTATGGCTTTAACCTTGGAAGAGTAAGAATAGTTTTGAACTCTCTGACCTTATGCCAAGGTGAATCGAAATCATTTTTATGGACCCTGACATGTTGGGGCTATGTTAACTTGAGTTTCTCACTGTAAGACACGAGGGGCCTGTTTTCCCCAAGCCTTAACACAGAACACACTGATACACATTTGTAATTTTGTCTGTGTTTTTTACAAGTCATTTGCTTTTCCTTTTATGTGAATAGTAACATCTGCCCATTTTTCTACTGTATTTTCATAGACTTTGAGAGTTCTTTGTGTATTAGGGATGAGAACGTGTTATAGTGGCTTAACTGATAAATCTTCTACCATAATCCCTGTTTATTATTTGATTTTGTTAATGTTTTATGTAAATATTTAAATTTTTATGTGATCAAATTGATTTCTTCTGCTTTATTACTTCTGGATTTTAAGTTACAGAAAGGGAGTGACTGACTTCTCCCTAGTATTTTTGCAGTTTGTTTATTTAACATTCAGGCCCATTTGGAATTAATTCTAGTGTAAGAAGTGACTTTAGTGTGATCTCTTTGCATAACTCACCAGCTGTCCATTAGTTCGTTTTTGCTCTTCTGATTTGAGATACGCAGCCTTTATGGCGTCCTAAATTGCCATGCTCAGTCTGGCGTATTTGGGGGCTTCATTTTTCTATCTCTTGGTCCGTCTGTTAGCCAGCCAGCTCAGAGTGAAAGCTTTTATAACACACTTTAATATCCAGATAGAGTAGTCTCCCTTCCTTACTGTTTTAGTGTTTCCTTGGTTACTTTTATTTGTTCTTTCAAATAAAATGTATAATTAACTTGTCTGGCTTTGAGAAAAATGATATATATATTTTATTGAAATTATACAAAATTCATGAAATCTCTCAGGAAGAACTGACAATTTTCTGATTATTTTCTCATTCAAAACATGCTGTGCTGCTATATACATTCAAGACCATTTCTTTGCTTGACTATTTCACTGTGTCAAGGCATTTTGAGCATCACTGTAAAGAGTAATGCTGCCCCCTCATCCTACAGGTACCACTATGATATGCATATTTTTATTTTCATAACCATTGTTAGTTAAACCTATTTCTCCTTCCTGAAAGTTGGGGAGCAAGTGAGCTGTGCATGCAGCTTGGTAATAGTGTGGGCATTAGACTAGACTTCTGACTTGGACCTAGTTTTCACATTTGCCATCTCTGTACATGACCATGAAGGAGTTCCCACTTTCAAAATCAAAAACACAAAACAAAAACAAGAATCCCTCCAAACAAACATAGCACCCAAACCCTATACTTTCACCTTCAGCAAATAAGGATTGGGTTGGACAACATAGGGAAGGGAGCTGGCACACAGCCTGGCATTTGCCAGAATGGAGTCTAAGCGATGTGACACTCATCTTAGGCACTGACTTTCTCTACTTGCTGTTGTGATAGTGTGTATTTGCTGCTGTGAATTTAAAATCACTCCCTAGGACTTAAAATGTGTTTGTAACATGAACACTCTCTATACAACACGTGCTTTGTTTTCAGAAGTAGACTGTCCATCTTCACTTGCGTTAATATCTTGCTGGTGCCTGGCAGCACCACACTCTGTTGAGTTTTCTCCCTTATTTCCCATGAGCTGGCTTTTTTTTTTTTTCAGACTTCATATTTTGTCTCACTTTCACAAAATGCTGGAATGACCTACACGCCCTGGCAGAAGCTGTGCTCATCTGAACAGTGATGGATCATCTTTTTCTGGAAGCCATCAATCAACTGAAGCTAACAAGAATATGGAGTGGGGCAGGGGTGGGAGGGGTATGAAGGTCACTTTACTTGGTCCAGTGACTACTTGCTATGAACCATTTTGATTGATGTAGTAGAAATTTCTGCTGCTTGCATCACTATTTCAGGACAAGGCTGACTTCTTTTTGCCTGGCCCGTTTCTGATTTTAGTTGAGAATCGGTGTTCTCTACATTTAAGATTTCATACAGATATTAGCATGAAGTGAACACCCACTGTTTAGGACACACTACACAACAGGACTGAAATTAAGTGCTGCCCTAGTTCCCTTGGTTGTGCTCTGGAATAGGGGCCCAGCTGACTTCTCAGTGTGGAGATTCAGAGAAGGCAGGCTTCGTAATGCTCAGCTGCAATGCTGGCGTGAGGTTTACCACAGGGAAACTGAGGCAGGGGCCAAGCATGAAATAGGGATATCAGGGTATGAAGTTTGGTGTTATTGGCAGTAGAGCAAAAGAGGCAAAAGCCATGCAGGCGAAGGCCCTCACAGACCGTGGAAATGGAGCAATGGTAGGGCTGAATTTAAGCCGGTGTCAGAGGTAGGATATGCTAATAGAATGCACCCAATGGGACTACCATTCCTCAAGGCAGAGCAGCACATCTAGTAAGCAGGGTCTTTCCGGGACTCTGTCTTTAAACATGGGGGATAGGCTGTGTAGCTGGAACTGAGGGAAGGGACTCACAGCTAGCAAGTTAGCTAGCAAGTGTCCGCCCCCCACAAACCACCCATATATGAGAGCTGCACTTTTCCTACAACAAAGGCATCCATCCCATCAGCCCTTTGTGTCATTTGTTCAGGAAGTGTTACAGACTTAGGCCTTAACATACCCTACGAGAGTTTGAGGAGTAAGTGGGAAACTGTACTTTTTATTAATACCTGTTCCTTTACTCAGGTGAAGTTCTTGTTCTTCCTGTGGGTAACTGGCATCACTCTGAGGGTCCTCTCCCTCTTCTCCCCTTGCGTCTCCTCCCTCCCCTCTCTTCCCCACGCGTACCCCCGTCCCCACCTCTCCCTTTCCAGTCTCATAACTGAGACTGGCCTTGAATTCAAACTCACAAGTAACAGAGGAAGGATTTAATCGCTTATCCTCTTGCCTCTGGGACAATGGGATTGCAGTATGTGCCACCAAGTCTTGTAAATCAGATGTACAAATATTTTTCTATTCTATAAAACCACCTCATGCAGAGGTCAGGCTGGTGGCACCCTTGCTTGTTCAGAACACAAGTTGGCGAAAGACCAAGAGATGCCGGATGCTGTCCTGCTCAGTAGGGATGAAGGAAGTAGCCTCAGGCAGTTGCTCAGAACTGCATATAACACAGCAGACAGAGCAGAGGGACTTCTGCTGCAATGAGAAATGCCAACCCGCAGTGGTGGGGGAGCGCATGGGAGGTGGGGTGGCTGGGTTGACAGTGGGGGAGAGGCTGATGGGGGAGGGGAGGTTCTGAAAGGGAGGGACAGAACTTTGGAATTCTCCTTTCAGTCCCTCCTAGTTTGGTGATCTAATGACATTTAGTTTAGAAGTAATAGCTACAGGGCAGCTGTAAGCTTTGAGAGCTGAACTATATTGAATAGTAAAGTATTGGTGCTCAAATGCTCCTGATGGCAGCCTCCCCCAGGATCCCTGGACCATGACAGCTTGATGCTTCCCTGTCTTTTGAGTTTCTGGCTCAGGACAGGGTTCCATCCTTCATTTCTTAGGTGTTCTTAGTGGCTGTTGTCTGTAGTTTTCATAGTGTTTCAGGGTAATTGATTTACGTAGCCAGTTTCTCAAGGCAGGCAGTTTTCAAACTCAAAAGTGGGTCTTCTGAGAGCCAGTCACCTGCTGCTGCAATTACATACTGCTATCTTAGTTGCTTTTTTCCCTTAAGAGAGGAACCTGGAGTGATGGCACACTGATGACAGTTCAGGTCCCCATGACCAATACAGAAGCCTGGTGGGACACAGCAGCACAGGCGTCTGTAATCCTAGCATGCACTATGAGAGATGGAAACCGAGAAGCATGGGAAGCTCAAGGGCCAGCCAGCCTGGAGTACAGGGCAGTGTTGAGCCAGAGGGCCAGCCAGCCTGGAGTACATATCACACACACACACACACACACACACACACACACACACACACACACACACCAACGTATATATGCACATGTAAGTCATCTCCCCTCTACACACACATACATGAGAATTAAAGAGAGAGCTTCATAATTTCTGGCTGGAATTTAAAACATGGTTTTTCTGGTTCTTTAGTAAACTGGTAAACGTAGCAGTTTACACAAGGATGGGTGAGTTTGGGTTATGTTCAATCCCTGTAGCATTTAGAACATTTAAATTAACTCGAAGAGACTGGGGTGACTGGGTAGAAAAGGAACACACAGGAAAAGCAGGGTCTCAAGCGGCTGAGCAGGTGGGAATTGTTTGGGCACTACCTAGGAAGTAGAGGAAGAGTGTGAGACCAACATCGGAAGGCTGTGCGGAGCATTTTCCACATAGCCTGGAACGGGAGCCTTCACTCTGATTCCGTGTACTCTTTGGGCTCTTTAAGGGCCTCTTCCGAGCAGGCAAGCGTCCAGCGTGTACACATGAAGTGGCTAAAAAGCCAAGTCTGTCCATGCTTGTGCGCCACTGTCCTTCCCCGTGCCTTCCTAGGAGCATCTTCATTCCAAATCCTCTCCAAGCCAATGAGAGAATCATGAGGATTTCCCTTTCCAAAGGGTTTTTACAGATGCTTTAAAGAAAACTCAGGACCTCCCCATCCTTTCCTTCTAAGACTACAGTGGCTGCTATTGGTGCAGACATGAGAGCCACGCCCAGCTCAGTCAGGAAAGCAAATCAACTTGAGATTTGGGGATCATGTGGATTGGGTGCTTGAAAAAGCATGGGAAAGATGATCAGAACTATAAAAAAGCAGAGACCACACCAGGTTCAGGTACACTGCCGTAGGAAGGCCCAGGACTGCAGACCTGTAGGGAATGTGGCCAGGGTCCTCAAAGCTGCTCCTCACCTGGGGCTGAAATGGCAGCCCCACACTCAGGACTTGTAGAAGCAGGGGAGGAGGTCTGTCTCCTCTCTGTAAATCTTGCAAGGGTGTAGTCACACTGGGAGATATAAACCGTTCCCAGGTCAACAGAATGCAACTGGCTTAGGTAAAGCATGCATTGCTGCACAGTTACACTGTGTCTTCTTAGTCAAATCCCCAGCCTGGGGTGGGCTCGTGGGTTCTTGGGGACATAGAGGTCTCCACAGCTCATTACTGAGTCCCTGAGCTGTGAAGTCACAAACTGTGTTTGCAGTTTCTGTCTTTGATTTTGCTTGACAGATATTAATGACTTATTGATTGTGTCTTTATTTATAGTAAAGCCTTAGTTCACAAGAACCTTGCTAACACAGAAACTTCCAGTAATTAGATTCTTCCAACTTTAAGCCTTATTTGGAAAGAAATTTTACCACTAGAAAAATAGACTTAATGAAGTTTTAAATTTTAGTCCCACAAATGAGAACATATACCTGATGTGTATAATGTGCAAAAATGGGAAAAGGACACTGCTGTGTGATTTTGTCCCCTTGGGGAGATGTGTATGCATTAACTTGCTTCCAATAAAACACCAGTGACAAGCCAAAGGATTCCACCCAACTCTTGTGAACTGCTGAGTTTAGCAGGGTCACTTAGCAGTGTTGGTGTCTTTATTGGTGTGTTCTGTTGCTGTGAAGAGACACCATGACTACAGAAACTCTTATAAAGGAATTAGTTTTACTGAGGCTAGCTTACAGTCCAGAGGTTCAGACCATTGCCATCATGGTGGGGAGCATGGCAGCATGCAGGCAGACATGGTGCTGGAGAAGAAGCTGAGAGTTCTGCATCCTGATCTGCAGGCAGCAGGAAGAGGGAGGGAGAGATACTGGGTCTGGCTTGAGCTTCTGAAAACCCAAAGCCCACCCCCAGTGACACACTTCCTCCAATAAGGCAGCATATCCTAATCCTTTCAAAAAGAGCCATTCCCTATGGGTCTACGGGGTCATTGTCATTCAAACCACCATAGCTAGTGACTCAAAAAGCTTCAGCTCAGGGATGACTCTTGAAAGCTACAACTATGGAGCTCTCTGCAAGCCCTATAAGCTGGTTAGCCTGAAGGATGCTGTAAAAAGAGTTTCTTAATTGGTCTAGATAATAAAAGTTGAGTCAGACATAGAGGGAAATGCTGAGATCAGAGAGAAGGAGCAAGTCACAGCACACCTCACCCTCTAAGCGCCTTAGCAGAAAAGAGTGTGATTTCCTGCTTATATCTTGTTACTGCCCAGCTATATCATTTCCTGTCTGTCTGTCCAGACCTCCAGACCTCTATGATTAGCTAGTGGCAAGTTTCTTCCCAGCTACTTCACTTTGTATCTGGCCAATCAGCCAATCAGAATTTTATTCATTAACCAATAAGAGAAACATACACAGAAGGACATCCCCGATCAGGAAGCTCTCCCTCCCTCCCTCCCTCCCTCTCTCCCTCCCTCCCTCCCTCCCTCCTTCAGCTTATATAACTGTGGAGAGGAACATTGCAAATGCCTACATTTCATGAGCCTCACCAGCCCTGTGTTGAGTTTTATTTACTTCCTTAATCTTATCAACCTCCTTCTTCCCCCATAAGAGGGAATATTTCAATTCTGAGGAGAGATAGACTTGTTTATATTCATATAAGTAAGTATATATTTGTTTAATGTACTCTTTATTGTTTTTAGTTGGTGACAGTTGTTTTTTTTCTTTTTTTAATTTGGGTTTGACTGATAATGCTGATATAGAAACAGTCATCCCATGGTATTCATGGGAGGGATTGCTTCTAGGACTTCTTAAGTATCAAAACCCATTGATGTTCCAGTCTAATATAAAGGGGTGCTTTTAGCAGGATATATAACTTAAGTTCATCTTTCTCTATATTTTAGCTCTACGTTACCTCTAATACCTAGCAAAATGTCTATGCTAGAACAGTAAAGGGAAAGAGGTCTGCGTACTCAGTACAGAGATAGTTTTTGTGGGTGCAGTTATTTTCCACCTGCAGTTGTTGCAGTCTGTGAATACAGGCCTAGCAGACACAGAGGGTTGGCAGCTGTGCTTAAGATTGGCATTCTACATAAGCTTCTAATCAAGTTGTTGGCCAAAGGAGTCTCATGGGAAACCCCAAGTAACCCCGGCTCTTGCCAAAGCATTAGTTGCTCTCCACAATGGATGATAAGGCCTTTTGCTGAAGATAGCACCTACACAATTCACTGAACACTGAAGTCAAGCTGGTGACTACCTAGAGTCTTCACCCCTGTGGACTAGTATTCATGGTACTAAAAGGTACTCTGCATGCTACCCAAATAGAAAGATAAACAGCAACCCCGCTACAGTGGTGACCTGCCTGGAAGATATGCAGCTTCAATAGTGGTGCAAAGCTTGTGGGAGAAACCAGTCACTCTGTGGTTTGATTTAAGACCCACTTCAAAAATGGAATCCACACCCAACATAGCTTTGGTGTTTAAGAACCTGAGACTAGACAGGCCATGGGCAGTGATTCTACTAAAGGAATATAGCAGTAACATGACTCCTAGCACCATTCTGCTACACTCATAGATCAGTGCCTTGCTCAGCCATCATCAGAGATGCTTCCTCCTGCAGCAGATGGGAACAAATATTCAGGTAGACAATGTGCAGAGAGTGAGAGATCCTGGGACACTCAGTCCCAAATGGGCTGTCTCCACCAAATCCCTCCCCTCAAAGCTCAGGGAACTTTGAAGATTGTAAGAGCCAGAGGGGCTGGGTAACACCAATGAAACACGTCTTCCAGACACAACAGGAATGACGAACATATGAATTCAGAGACCATGGCAGCATGCATGGCGACCACACATGCTTGTACCAGATGAGTTCCAGAGCTGAGAGGAGTTCTGGACACATGCTCCCATCTGAGAAGCTACCTCCAGTTGATAATCTCAAGCAAACAAATACTAGCTTTCTTCAAGCAGTGTCACTGGGGAAACAACCCACTCTTAAGGGTAGGCCATGCACTCATGTACTCAGTGGCAGATAGGCAACAGAAAAGGAACTCCACAGCATCTGTGGAGGTCCCTTGTCTCATAGTGTCATGTCAGGGCTGCCTTTGTTTTTGTTTCTTGTTTTTCACCTTACAGGTTCTTTGCAGGTCATGTTTTGTGTTTCTGTGAAATTCCTGTGTGTGCAAACATATGTGTTCTGCGTCCATATGTATTTATTGTGCATTTTGTCGGCGATTATTCTTCTGTTTGTTTTGTTCTAGTCCCACTTGTTTTTGTTTTATACCGTTTTATTGTTATCCTTTATGCCCATTTGTTCTCTAAGGACAGGCAGGAAGGGAGTGGATCTGGGTGGGAGGGGAGGAACTGGGAAGAGTAGAGGGAGGGGAAGCTGTAACTAGAATATATCACCTAAAAATGTATTTTAAATAAAAGAATAACAAATTAGAAGAACATCACATTGTTCTGTTTAGAAACAAATGGGATTTAAAATGCAAAGTCCTTTTTGGCAGGTACTCAGAAACCTGTGAAAACAGAGATGGGACGAGGCATGGCTGCAGGATGCCAGTCCACAATTTACACACCGGCTTCACTCATTCTTGAATGATTTTAGAAAAAAAATAATTTTATTCTCTTCATTCTTTCCATGAGTAAGTTATTTGAGCAGGTGGGTATTTCTAGTTTTTAATATTTACGATCTTGTACATGAAAGCCAAAACGAGAGTGGAATATTGAGAATTTCCCTTCCATTTTTTTCTGACCAGGGCATATGGAATCTGAAATGGATACAGCAAGCTTCTTTCTGAGCTTGCTGTGCTGGTGTGCCAAGTGCTGCAGGCAAGTTCTTTCCCCAGCCCAAGGTGTTTGCCCCTTCTCACGCCCTCACAGTCCTCCTTCTCCCTGTGTGTGTCCCTTCCAAATTTCATTTAAGGTTTTTCTGTTCTTCTTTCCTTTTGGAGCCATCCTGGGAACCCAGAGCACCAGATGGACCTCATACAGCATCAGTAGGACACTGTAGGGTTAGAGTCTGTGTCTTTACGTCAGGTACTATTTAGGTCCCATCCAGAGTCCTATTTTGCTGAGCCCCTTCTCTTCTAGGACATCATGTGAACTATTGCAGTTTAATAAGGATCAGAATAAACAAATAGGCCGAATAGATGTTTATTCAGGGAGAAATAACTCACAACATAGACAGATGAACACCAGCAGTTTGAACTGGATGCTCTCCTCTCCGCATACCGCCAGCAAGAGAGCTTTCCCTGGCTCCTCCTCAGACCTAGTTCCATGGGTCACTTCCGTCCCTGGCTCCACCCCCAATGGGTGTGGTCAGTGCCACAGAAGCAGACAAAGTGAATATCCCACTACAGTGAACTGTCAGTCTGAGGCCTGTTGCTCTTTGTTTGGCTAGTATACATTCTGACAGGGAAATACACTTTCCCTGTCTCACAGGGAAAAATCGTCAATGAAATAGGTTTGTTTTATTTCAGGGCTCTCAGGAGTTATAGGCTCTTCCTCTGCTTTATTTCACAGCTCATTTGGGTTTGCTTTAAGCCCATTGTTTTGACAAAGTTAGCAGCACTTATTGGAGGGCACAGTGGAAGTTACTTACAGACTTTCACTCACTAGGTAGCTTTATGGAAATCCTGACCAGAAATTCAGTAAGGGACAAAGAAAAATGCTTATTGATATACCAGAAATTTTTTAATTACTAATTTTTTAATGGATTTATAATTTCACATGATTGCATTTTATTTTGTTGTCTGTTTTTCCTTTAAAATTTTGAAAAATTGCAGGGTGGTGGTGGTACATGCCTTTAATCCCAGCACTCTGGAGGCAGAGATAGGCAGATCTCTGTGAGTTTGAGGCCAGCCTGGTCTGCAGAGTGAGTTCTAAGACAGCCAGGGCTGTGCAGAGAAACCCTGTCTCAAAAACAAAACAAAAACAAGAAAATTGAAAAGTATGTAGCTTTGAACCTGTGTCATAATTTTTTTAGCATAAGTTAATTTTATAACAAAAAACATTAATAAAAGTTAATTATAGTTGTAACAAATTTGTTAAATAATATAAAAATTTATACAATATATTAAACAAATTTGATTAAAGAAGATAATTAGAAGGCCTATATTTGGTACATTAAAACAGTATCAAAATTATTAATATTTTTACCACAAATATGAAAAGTCAATGTACAAGCTGATGTTTTTGTTGCTTAATGAATTCTTACCTGTGAAAACATACAAAAATCAATTTTTCCCATTAACACCATCAAGAAAAGGTTTGTGTGTCTGGTGATATGGCTCAGTGGGTAAAGGTACTTTCTATTAAGCCAGACAACCTGAGTTTGACTCTCCTGTACTCAAGCGTGCACACACACACACACACACACACACACACACACACACACACACATACACACACACACATACACACACACACATACACACCCTCGAGTGCACACACACACACAAAGTAAATAAAGAAAGAAATTTAAGTAATTTTTATAAAGAAAATGTTGTGAATTAGGTGTCATGTGAAATAAACATCAACGTATGTAGACTAAATAATCCCTGACTTTTAAGGTAACTTCAATCGACTTTCAGAAAACTATAGTTAGCCATTCAAATCTACTTTTGATTTAAATTTTATCAAATTTGGCAGAATATTGTCAGCTTTTCGACTTGGAAAGGCAGTAGTGTTCACGGATCCAGCATTGCTTGGACCCGTGATCTGGTAGATACTCCTCGTTTTCTCACTGGTCCCTTTTTTCTGCCTGGGAGCCCAGCTGCACACTGACCACATTTTATAAGGTGGTTTCTGTTGCCCCTGTGTTTTATGGTGGCTGCTAAACAGCATAAATCCTGGCTGTTCTGCGTGTGGAGAGAGATGAATATCTGCTTCTTTTGAATACCTTAGGGGGCCTGGAGTCAATGTGATGTGAATTTTAATCCCAATTTTGCCACTTAATTTTGGGCCACTGATCCAGTCATCCAAGCTCCCTAAACTTCAATTTCTTCACTTTTAGAACAGAAATAGTAATGACAAAGACAGTGAGCTCAGTGTGTTGTGGCTTAAATGTGAATTTAGTAGGTTGGGGCAGGGGTGAGGGGGTAGGGTGAGAGGAGGTGGGGAAGGGAGTACTGTGGTTGGAATGTAAAATGAAATTTAAAAAAAATAAAAAAAATTGCAAAAAAAATGTGAATGTGAACTCAGATTCAATGAATTATAGAAGTGGTACAGGGCAGTATTGTCCCTTGTCTAAAGACACTGCAGAAAAGATAATAATACAGACAGTGGATGCAAAAGGGTGAATCTTTAACAATAAGGGCAGGGAATGGTTTGGAGAAGCCAGAGCCTTAAAAAGCCAGCTCGGAAATACCAGGAAGCCTTCTTCAGTATAAAACTGACATGCTGCATCTTACCAGCTTATTGTATTGGAGGGTAACAGGGAGGGGCAGTTTTGTTACTTGGCATATTTCTGGCCGTTTGTAAAGAAAATACTCAACAGCTGCTACTCCAGGAGGCAGATGGGTGGCATTTACAAATCATGTTTTTCTGGTGGGGAAACTGAGGCACTAGGTGGTTATTTGTTTTCCCTGACCTTCTGAAACCATGAAGCATCAACTCTGAGATTACAGTTCACACTTACCTTCTGTCTCCAGCCCTGTGTCACAAAACGGAATTGCCAAGGGGTGGGGCTGCGAATGGGAGAGGCTTTCCGGAAGGGAGGCCAGCTGAAGAGCCATCTTTTTGTGTCTGCTACAGATGGCCAACTGGTGGTGCTTCCCAGTGTTTCCCTCTCCACCCTCCACCCACCCTCAAGTGACAGCTTTGGGCATCATCTTGTCTAATTAAACCACAAACAGAGAATGCCAGCTATCTGCTTGCATGACACCTCTGAATATTAAGTAGCTTTTATAATTAATTATTTTTGAAAGGCTTGATCCTTCATAATTAAATAAATCTTTGAGAATTAACAGTAGATTATTATGGTGAACGAACTGAAAAACATCACATCACGTACATCAACTCGTCTGTGAGTAAACACCTTTGCAGCCAATGGAGCCTGTGTTGCTCTCTCTTCAGAGATCTTCAGGGTTCAGCGTTAACACCACAACGTGTCCCTTCTTTCTCTATGTTCCTATGTACCCAAGTGGAACCAATTGATTTGTACAGGGTAAGATATAAAAATGCAGATTTGCTTAAATAACTTACTGTCCAAATCAGGCGGTCTGTGTAGTACCCGAGAATATGCCCACAGCGGCCGTCTGGCAATGCTGACGGTGATGCTATTCAGTAACCTTTGTGCCTTTCTGTTCGGGCTGTGGCATTGAGACCAGATAATGGATGCCAGCAAGACACGAGAGTCAAAACCATGGAGAGAGAGAACCTAAAGTCAGACAGCGGTGTTCTTGGGAGGGCTTGGCTGAAGTGTACAGAGCCACCCCCTCTAACCTCAGGGAATTGTCTTGTATGCCCGTAGGAACCTGCGCTTTCTGCTTTGCTGGGGTCCTGAGGCTGCGGAAACAGGATAGAGCTGCCTAGCGCTACCTCTGTGTGACTGTGGTGGTTTGGCACAATGCACAGAGGAAGGTTTCTGTTAGCCTGTTTGGGTCCAGGTTTTTTTGCTGTTTAAACCGGCCAGTACAGGGATAGCCACTTGAAACATTTTGGGGGGAGGGGAGGGACTATGGATGTGTTTTGTGGGAACAAAGGGAAATGGGGGGGATTGTACTTATGTTTATAGCTAGAAACACTTCCTATCCTGCCTTTTCCTTGCCCCATCCCAACCTTCCCCTGTGTTTATGTTGTTTGGGTTGTGATTCTCTTTTGGTTGGTGCTAGTTTTGCCTTCCTTAAACTTCAGCTTTGAGAGTAACTCCAGATTAAGCTTATGGAGTTTTAGATCTGTGCAGTGCCTGGGAAGTCCTGGGACAGCCACGGGCAGTCTCAAATCTTAAACACTGGTTTCTCTCAGGGCCTTGACTTTTTAAGCAGTGTTGACTGGCTTGGTAACTCAGGGGCGAGGCTGGCAGCTGTAGGGATAACTGTCATCATTGACACTCGTTCTGTACAGAATGACACACACTCTGTACATTGTCTTTTGAGGTAGTGGTTGTGAATGTTAGTAGGTAGTCTGTGTGCGGTTCAAAAGTTAAAACCATGAAAGAGATTGACTAAAATCCCCTCTTTCCCATCACTGTCACCGCCTTCCTCTGCCACTCATGTTTGCAAATCCTCCCAGGGGCTTCTTACATGCATACACCCCCCCCCCCATTTCACAGCGCAGTAACATCACATCACACATTGTTCTGCATTTTGTGCATCATCTTTACTTAATCCCCATAGCAACACACTGTGGCATAGCTGTTCCTTCCTCATTTTACAATTAGGATGCAGTTCTAGCCAAGTATCTTGCTCAGGGCTATGTGAATGCATCCATGGCAGAGCTGGGATTGTGGTGACTGTCTAACCCCATCAGCTAAGACCTTCATCACCAGGCTCACTGCCTGCTCCAGCTGGCAGCAGCTCCGATGGCTTCCTGCTGATTTGTACATGTTCTCTGGAGGCTGAATGTCATACTGACTCCAGTCCACAGATTCCAGGAGCCAGCGCCTCATCAGCTGACCTTTCTCCTTTCTTTCTTTCTTTCTTTCTTTCTTTCTTTCTTTCTTTCTTTCTTTCTTTCTTTCTTTCTTTCTTTCTTCCTTTCCTTTAAAATTTGTGGCCAAACACAGATAACTTAGGATTGACCACGTTATCCAGTTTTTATAATTTATTTTTACTTTATGTGTATGGGTGTTACCTGCATACATGTCTGGTGCTCATCAAGGCCAGAAGAGGGCATTAAATCCTCTGGAACTAGAGTTACAGATGCTTGTGAGCCACCATGGGGGTGCCAGGAATCAAACCCAGGTCCTCTGCAAGAGTAGCATGTGCTCTTAACTGCTGAGCTACCTCTCCAGCTCTGTGTTATCCATTTTAAGTATAAAGTTTAGTGCTACATTTATGTCCTGGAAAAACAACAACAACCAAAACAAATCCCAAACCCCAGAGTGTCTTCATCTCAGACTGTGAATTTCTTTCTACATTAATTTATTTTTTGTTCTTTGACAATCTCAGCCGTGGGTATATTTAACTTCAGTTCTCTTCACTCCTCTTCCCTTCTCTTATCCTCCTGCTGAAACATTTCATCCTCCCCAGATGTCTCCTCCTACTTCACACATCTCCTGTGTGTCCCTAACAAGTGACTGTTAGTGTGTGACTCTAACAAGGCTTGCCTGCATGAGCGTGGGTCCGAGGCTATTTGTCATATCACGGGCAGTGACTCTGCCACTGAAGAAAGTAATACTCCTTCCCAGCCACCGTTGGTATCTGCTTTATTTCAGGCGATCCTGACAGGCATGTGAGTTAATGAGAGAGGGTGGGGTGGGGTGGGAGTGCTGAAGCAAGATGGGTAGAGCATCCTCCTCCTGTGGTTGCTGATGATGAGCCTCTGGAAATGGCACTACCTCCAGTGATCCCAGATGTGCAGCAGCCTCTCTCTGTTGTTGTACTGTGTCACCTTGACACCCACAATTCCAGGACACTTACATATTCCCGCCCCCCCCATCTCTGTTGTTTGTGTCCTTGACTGGCAGAAAGCTTGGAAATATTTCTGACCTTCCATCCCAGCCGCCTTGAGTTCTCAGAGGAGATCTCTGCTGTTGACTTTCAGTGTACTGACAGCCTCAGTGTAATGACAGGATCTTAGTGGTCCTTTCCTGAAGAAGCCACGGATCTGGGCTCGAGGTTTTTCTTTATGCCTTGTCCTAGGAAGGGACATCATGACATGTTATTCTCATTGTAATTCTGGGTACATCTGTTATGTTGCTGGTGTACTGCAGACATGCCTTTTTTTCCTGCCTTTACAGTACATTCCTAGTGACTGTGTCTAAAGCCAATTTAAAATAGATATTTTCCAATGAGAATAATACCACAGCTGAAAATCTACATGTACCTTCTAATTGGTTTATAATAAATCATAAATTTGGTAAATTAATACCATCAAAACAAAGACATAACTTTCTCTTACTTTCCCAAGTGTTTCTTACAGACCGTCCAGGTGGTATAAAGTGAACATGAATGCAAGTACTGTTTATTCAAAGGACTCCAAATGTGCATAGGAAATGTTAATCAAGATCCTGGCTTTAACTCACACGTATAATGCTTAGCTTGTCCTGGATTTGATGCCTAGCATACACCCCAGCACACAAAGCCACACAGCCACAAACATACAAGACATAAAGCAAGACTATAAAATCCCACTTGTATAGTATAGTAAATTTGGCTCACATCCAAACTTTAAAAAAAATTATCCATTAGCTAGTCATGGTGGTGCACACCTTTAATCCCACCACTTAGGAGGCAGAGGCAGGCAGATCTCTGTGAGTTTGAGGCCAGCCTGCCTGGTCTACATCAAGTTCTAGGACAGCCAGGGTTATGCAGAGAAATTCTGTCTCAAAACAAAACAACCAAAAAGGAGATTCATTTATTTTATGTGTATGAGTAGTTTGCTTGCATGCATGCTTATGTGTCATGTATGTGCTTGGTGCCTGTGGCACCAGAAGAAGGTGTGTTGGATCCCCTGGAACTGGAGTTATAGATGACCTGTGAGTCACCAGGTGAGCGCTGGAATCCAAACTCAGGTCCTTACAAAAGCCAAAAATGCTCTGTAAATGCTCGAAATCATGGAGCCATCTGATCCCCACATACAGACTTGTAAGTCTGAAGATAGTTGAGAAATATATATCTTGTCCTATTTGACACATAAGGATCTTGAATTCTTGCTGTTGTTTAAGGTCTCTGTGTGTTTTCATTGATTCTAACAGACTTACTGGCATCTTTTCTCCCTTTCCTCAAACTCACAAGCAGGACTTGTGAGTTTTCAGGGCAGATAGCCATTGCCTTGACTCCAGGACTGCTGGCTATACATAACACATAATCAAACCGCTCTTCAGGTGCTTATCCTTGGCTGCCAGCTCTCACTAAACTTGTTGGCTCTTTACCCAAGGCCCTCTCCCCATCCTGAGATCAGTTTATACTGAAGCCCCAAAAGTCTTTACAATCAGCTGATGTCTGCTGTCACTATGCTGCGGGCCAGCTTTTCCCTAACCACCGATGTTTCCTACCTCCCCTACAGATACTGATACACAGAGTTCTTCCTAACCAATGTCTTGTGTACAAATTCCATCCCAGTCTGTTCTCCAGGAGCTGAACTGAGCACAGACACTTCCGGGGATCAGTTTTAGGGCTTTCAGAAAAGATTACACCAGGAATTTTGAATCTTTCACACTCTTTATTTTCTAGGTGTAAGTAGGTATTCAAAGTGGTTCTGCTAGCTCAAGTTTGAATACAGTCACAAATAGTGTGTGTCATTTACAAGGCATATTGTGTGTAATCATGTACACTTACATATCTTTCTGGTGGTTTTGCAGCATCTCAGTAAGGACTTTAATTGAGATAATTTGAAAAGATTGTCATATTAGTTTATTAGTTTTTTTTGCTTTCTTTCCTCATTATATAAATTCAGTCATTATTAAGGAGGAAGAGAATTTCCTGAGTTTTGTGTTTAGTAAGGAGAGAGGGGTAATTGGTAGGAAGAAGGTAATAGAATGCCCTTATGCTTCTTTAGAAATGAAATCTAGGGAACAGCAAACATCCATGTATCTCTTACTTGGAAGTACTACTTGTTTATAAGTGATCATTTTTTAATTTTTCCAAAATACAAAACAAGCTTTTGTAGATGTGGTTCTTCAGTTTTTCTCCTGAAGCCATCACAGAACCCTTCCCACTCCATCCCTGCCTGAGCCTCTGGAAAGCTCACCAGCAGAACTGTAACAACAGAAGCACTGCCAGGGTGTGTGCATGGACTGACGTGTACTGACACCCAGTGCGTGCGTTACTATGTAGTCCCATTCCAGCAGAGTGCCAAGCTAAGTGCAGAAAGTGAAACACTTGCTCGTGACATAACGGAGTCAGGAAAGAGCATACTGAATCGCAGACATCAAAATTTGTGAGAACAAACCCTTCGTGGACAGTGCAGTAAGTAATGTCTTAAAAGTCTTCAGCATTTGTGGAGAGTCCTTGCCTCATGAACAGGGAGTTGGGGTTCATGGTGACCTCACAAAAAGCCTCCTTCTTACAGCTCAGGTTTCCTGCTCCAGTGAAATGATTGCTGAGTCACAGTCGCTGGAAAGCTGGGAGTGGCTCTACGTTTTCCTTATTGGACACAGCTGCTGTTGAATGACCCCTCGGTACACTGTGAATATGTATTACTCTCATTGGTTAATAGAAAGCTGACAGGCCAGTAGCCAGGCAGGAGGTTAGGTGGGACAGCCAAATGGAGAATGATGGGAAGAAGGAGGACGGAGTGGGAGATTGCCCACATGTGCAGAGAGCAGGGTGGCACACAGTATTGCTACCAGGCCACATGGCAAAGCTTACATAAGAAACATGGGTTAATATAAGTGTAAGAGGTAATCACAAGCCTGAGCTATCAGCTGAGCATTACAAGTAATATAAGCCTCCGTGTGGTAATTTGGAAGCAGCTGCTGGTACAGAAAAACTCCACCTACAGCACACCCAATTGGTAGAGTCCCTTCAACAATTGTTCAGACCCATCTGTTCCTCATGACCACTTCTGCCCTTACAGGGGCAGCATCATGTTTCGAGCTTGACAGCTGCAGAAGCCTCATAGCTGTTCTCCACACCTTCAACCCCGCCCTGCTCACCCCGTACCAGGCCTCCTTACTTTGACCAGAGAGGTTCAAGATATGCAAATCTAGATGGAGCTGCACCTCAGTTGCAGTGTGCTTGCCTAGCTGCAGCATGCCTACACATAATAAAAGTAATAAACCAGCAATTGCAAATTGGCCTAGCATTCCATTAAAAACTGTCCTTGGCAGCTCCTCACTCATAAACTCAACTTACACCCTTTACACCTTGTGTGGCCTTGAACGTCATATAATCCCTTCCAGGTTTGTACTGTATAGTCCAAGCAGTGCTGAGCCGCTGTCTGCCCTTGCCCCAGAGGCCAGCCATGCTATCTCTGGTCATGATTCTTTGTCTCTCCTTCCCTGTTCCCTCTTTCAGTTGGGGAAACTCTGCTCACACTTCAGGATTCTACTGCTGACTTTCCCTTTAGGGAATCTTCCATCGGCTCTTCCAGCCGGACTGTTTTTCTGTCTGTCCCATCTAGTCCCCTGCTAATTCCCAGCTCTGCTGGACTCTGCCTTCCAGCATCATGAGCACCTAGTCAGTACCACTTATAATGTCCCCAGCTGCCAAGTGGAGGCAGCTAGAAAAGACACCGAACACTAGCCATTCCCCCAGTGGGGGTGGGGAGGGGTTGTGGAGACCAGAGCTAAGCAGTGACATGGGCTGGGATGGTTCCAGCAAGGCCTTTCTTCCCCTGCAGTGGTCTCTCTGAGGAGGTGACAGACTGGATGCCGGGCATGTTTGCATGTTTGAGAGCACTTGTTGAATCCCTGGGAGCTGTCATTACAGTTCTGCTTGTGGATGTACAGGGCTGGTGCCTGGGGTTGGGAGGACTGGTATGGACTTCATGTCACTGGGCAAGCGAAAGGCAAAGATGAAGCCTGTGGAGGGAAAAAGACACTGCAGGAGGGCGCAAGAGCAGTAGCAAGTCCTTCAGGGAAGAGAGCAAAAGGAAATCAGTGTCCCCTGCTTACCAGAAGCTCCGCTTTCCCTTTTTCAATCACTTCTCCTTTTTACCTGTCTGCATTTTGCCTTTCGTATGTGCAAATAAAATTCATTTTATGTCTCAAATAACCTTATAGTAGTTGTGCTGTAGAAGAAAAGAGCAGAAAGCATCTGTAGATGTGCAAAAATAAACTTGGTGTCAAAAGAGGCATTGAGGTTACAGAGACAGCAGAAGTTGCTCATGCATTAAGTTTGCCATCACCAACTTTAAAATCAGTTGTAGATCAAGCATTGCGTTATACAGGGCATATTGCCTGCTGCATAAGTCTGGTGTATGAGTGCTGCTCACATAAAGTGCAACTTCAAGATAATGAGCTGTAAACCTCAGTGGAAAAACATTTAGGGTGAGGCATGACACAAGGCTAAACCTTGTCAATCATGCATAAGGTGTTGATTCTCTTCTACCATTTGTGAATCAGAATTCACATAAAATATTTAGAGCTCCTTGTGACTAATTTGAGAAGTTCTCGGTGAATACTGAACTGTAGGGCATTTATAGCACAGGCCGTCCAACCAGGGTTAGCACAAGCACACACTGTTGCAGACACACTCACACAGCACACACTGATGCAAACACACTCACACAGCACACACTGATGCAGACACACTAACACAGCACACACTGATACAAACAAACACACAGCACACACTGATGAAGACACACTCACACAGCACACACTGATGCAAACACACTCACACAGCACACACTGATGCAGACACACTCACACAGCACACACTGATGCAGACACACACAGCACACACTGATGCAGACACACTCACACAGCACACACTGATGCAAACACACACACAGCACAAACTGATGCAGACACACTCACACAGCACACACTGATGCTGACACGCACAGCACACACTGATGCAGACACACTCACACAGCTCACTGATGCAGACACACTCACACAGCACACACTAATGATGCAGACACACTCACACAGCACACACTGATGCAGACACACTCACACAGCACACACTGTTGAGTGCAGAAACACTCACACGGCACACACTGATGCAAACACACTCACACAGCACACACTGATGCAGACACACTCACACGGCACACACTGTTGAGTGCAGACACACTCACACAGCACACACTGTTGAGTGCAGACACACTCACACAGCACACACTGATGCAGACACACTCACACAGCACACTCTGATGATGCAGACACACTCACACGGCACACACTGATGCAGACACACTCACACGGCACACACTGTTGAGTGCAGACACACTCACACAGCACACACTGTTGAGTGCAGACACACTCACACAGCACACACTGATGCAGACACACTCACACAGCACACACTGATGCAGACACACTCACACAGCACACACTGATGCAGACACACTCACACAGCACACACTGATGCAGACACACTCACACAGCACACACTGATGCAGACACACTCACACAGCACACACTGATGCAGACACACTCACATGGCACACACTGATGCAGACACACTCACACAGCACACACTGATGCAGACACACTCACACAGCACACACTGATGCAGACACACTCACACAGCACACACTGATGCAGACACACTCACACAGCACACACTGATGCAGACACACTCACACAGCACACACTGATGCAGACACACTCACATGGCACACACTGATGCAGACACACTCACACAGCACACACTGATGCAGACACACTCACACAGCACACACTGTTGAGTGCAGACACACACACACGGCACACACTGATGCAGACACACTCACCCAGCACACTGGTGCAGACACACTCACACAGCACACACTGATGCAGACACACTCACACGGCACATACTGTTGAGTGCAGACAAACTCACACGGCACACACTGATGCAGACACACTCACACAGCACACACTGATGATGCAGACACACTCACACAGCACACACTGATGCAGACACACTCACACAGAACACACTGATGCAGACACACTCACACAGCACACACTGATGCAGACACACTCACACAGCACACACTGATGCAGACACAGTCACACGGCACACACTGTTGAGTGCAGACACACTCATACAGTACACACTGTTGAGTGCAGACACACTCACAGAGCACACACTGTTGAGTGCAGACACACTCACATGGAACACACTGATGCAGACACAGTTACACAGCACACACTGATACCGACACACTCACACAGCACACACTGATGCAGACACACACACAGAGCACACACTGATGCAGACACACTCACATGGCACACACTGATGCAGACACAGTTACACAGCACACACTATGCAGACACACTCACACAGCACACACTGTTGAGTGCAGACACACTCACACAGCACACACTGATGCAGACAGACTCACACAGCACACACTGATGCAGACAGACTCACACAGCACACACTGATGCAGACACACTCACACAGCACACACTGATGCAGACACACTCACACAGCACACACTGATGCAGACACACTCACACAGCACAAACTGATGCAGACACACTCACACAGCACACACTGATGCAGACACACTCACACAGCACACACTGATGCAGACACAGTCACACGGCACACACTGTTGAGTGCAGACACACTCATACAGTACACACTGTTGAGTGCAGACACACTCACACAGCACACACTGATGCAGACACACTCACACAGCACACACTGATGCAGACACACTCACACAGCATACACTGTTGAGTGCAGACACACACACACGGCACACACTGATGCAGACACACTCACACAGCACACACTGATGCAGACACACTCACACAGCACACACTGATGCAGACACACTCACACGGCACACACTGTTGAGTGCAGACACACTCATACAACACACACTGTTGAGTGCAGACACACTCACACGGCACACACTGTTGAGTGCAGACACACTCACACAGCACACACTGATGCAGACACACTCACACAGCACACACTGATGCAGACACACTCACACAGCATACACTGTTGAGTGCAGACACACACACACGGCACACACTGATGCAGACACACTCACACAGCACACACTGATGATGCAGACACACTCACACAGCACACACTGATGCAGACACACTCACACAGCACACACTGTTGAGTGCAGACACACTCACACGGCACACACTGTTGAGTGCAGACACACTCACACAGCAGACACTGATGCAGACACACTCAAACAGCACACACTGTTGAGTGCAGACACACTCACACAGCACACACTGTTGAGTGCAGACACACTCACACAGCACACACTGTTGAGTGCAGACACACTCACACAGCACACACTGATGATGCAGACACACTCACACAGCATACACTGATGCAGACACTCTCACACAGCACACACTGATGCAGACACACTCACACAGCACACACTGATGCAGACACACTAACACAGCACACACTGATGCAGACACACCACACAGCACACACTGATGCAGACACACTCACACAGCACACACTGATGCAGACACACTCACACAGCACACACTGATGCAGACATACTCGCACAGCATACACTGTTGAGTGCAGACACACTCACACAGCACACTCTGATGATGCAGACACACTCACACAGCACACACTGATGCAGACACACTCACACAGCACACACTGATGCAGACACACTCACACAGCACACACTGTTGAGTGCAGACACACACACATGCCACACACTGATGCAGACACATTCACCCAGCACAATGATACCGACACACTCACACAGCACACACTGATGCAGACACACTCACACAGCACACACTGTTGAGTGCAGACACACACACACGGCACACACTGATGCAGACACACTCACCCAGCACACTGGTGCAGACACACTCACACAGCACACACTGATGCAGACACACTCACACGGCACATACTGTTGAGTGCAGACACACTCACACGGCACACACTGATGCAGACACACTCACATGGCACACACTGATGCAGACACACTCACACGGCACATACTGTTGAGTGCAGACACACTCACACAGCACACACTGATGCAGACACACTCACACAGCACACACTGATGCAGACACAGTCACACGGCACACATTGTTGAGTGCAGACACACTCATACAATACACACTGTTGAGTACAGACACACTCACACAGCACACACTGATGCAGACACACTCACACAGCATACACTGATGCAGACACACTCACACAGCACACACTGATGCAGACACAATCACACGGCACACACTGTAGAGTGCAGACACACTCACACAACACACACTGTTGAGTGCAGACACACTCACACAGCACACACTGATGCAGACACACTCACACAGCACACACTGATGCAGACACACTCACACAGCACACAGTGATGCAGACACATTAACACAGCACACACTGATGCAGACACACTGACACAGCACACACTGTTGAGTGCAGACACACTCACACAGCACACACTGTTGAGTGCAGACACACTCACACAGCACACACTGTTGAGTGCAGACACACTCACACAGCACACTCTGATGATGCAGACAGACTCACACAGCACACACTGATGCAGACACACACATCACACTGATGCAGACACACTCACACAGCACACACTGATGCAGACATACTCACACAGCTCACACTGATGCAGACACACTCACACAGCACACACTGATGCAGACTCACTCACACAGCACACACTGATGCAGACACACTCACACAGCACACACTGATGCAAACACACTCACACAGCACACACTGATGCAGACACACTCACACGGCACACACTGTTGAGTGCAGACACACTCACACAGCACACACTATGCAGACACACTCACACAGCATACACTGTTGAGTGCAGACACACACACACGGCACACACTGATGCAGACACACCCACACAGCACACTCTGATGATGCAGACACACTCACACAGCACACACTGATGCAGACACACTCACACAGCACACACTGATGCAGACACACTCACACAGCACACACTGATGCAGACACAGTCACACGGCACAAACTGATGCAGACACACTCACACAGCACACACTGATGCAGACACACTCACCCAGCACACTGATGCCGACACACTCACACAGCACACACTGATGCAGACACACTCACACAGCACACACTGATGCAGACACACTCACACAGCACACACTGATGCAGACACACTCACACAGCACAAACTGATGCAGACACACTCACACAGCACACACTGATGCAGACACACTCACACAGCACACACTGATGCAGACACAGTCACACGGCACACACTGTTGAGTGCAGACACACTCATACAGTACACACTGTTGAGTGCAGACACACTCACACAGCACACACTGATGCAGACACACTCACACAGCACACACTGATGCAGACACACTCACACAGCATACACTGTTGAGTGCAGACACACACACACGGCACACACTGATGCAGACACACTCACACAGCACACACTGATGCAGACACACTCACACAGCACACACTGTGATGCAGACACACTCACACGGCACACACTGTTGAGTGCAGACACACTCATACAACACACACTGTTGAGTGCAGACACACTCACACGGCACACACTGTTGAGTGCAGACACACTCACACAGCACACACTGATGCTGACACACTCACACAGCACACACTGATGCAGACACACACAGCATACACTGTTGAGTGCAGACACACACACACGGCACACACTGATGCAGACACACTCACACAGCACACACTGATGATGCAGACACACTCACACAGCACACACTGATGCAGACACACTCACACAGCATACACTGATGCAGACTCACTCACACAGCACACACTGATGCAGACACACTCACACAGCACACACTGATGCAAACACACTAACACAGCACACACTGATGCAGACACACTCACACGGCACACACTGTTGAGTGCAGACACACTCACACAGCACACACTATGCAGACACACTCACACAGCATACACTGTTGAGTGCAGACACACACACACGGCACACACTGATGCAGACACACCCACACAGCACACTCTGATGATGCAGACACACTCACACAGCACACACTGATGATGCAGACACACTCACACAGCACACACTGATGCAGACACACTCACACGGCACACACTGATGCAGACACACTCACATGGCACACACTGATGCAGACACAGTTACACAGCACACACTATGCAGACACACTCACACAGCACACACTGTTGAGTGCAGACACACTCACACAGCACACACTGATGCAGACAGACTCACACAGCACACACTGATGCAGACAGACTCACACAGCACACACTGATGCAGACACACTCACACAGCACACACTGATGCAGACACACTCACACAGCACACACTGATGCAGACACACTCACACAGCACAAACTGATGCAGACACACTCACACAGCACACACTGATGCAGACACACTCACACAGCACACACTGATGCAGACACAGTCACACGGCACACACTGTTGAGTGCAGACACACTCATACAGTACACACTGTTGAGTGCAGACACACTCACACAGCACACACTGATGCAGACACACTGACACAGCACACACTGATGCAGACACACTCACACAGCATACACTGTTGAGTGCAGACACACACACACGGCACACACTGATGCAGACACACTCACACAGCACACACTGATGCAGACACACTCACACAGCACACACTGATGCAGACACACTCACACGGCACACACTGTTGAGTGCAGACACACTCACACAGCACACACTATGCAGACACACTCACACAGCATACACTGTTGAGTGCAGACACACACACACGGCACACACTGATGCAGACACACCCACACAGCACACTCTGATGATGCAGACACACTCACACAGCACACACTGATGATGCAGACACACTCACACAGCACACACTGATGATGCAGACACACTCACACAGCACACACTGATGCAGACACACTCACACGGCACACACTGATGCAGACACACTCACATGGCACACACTGATGCAGACACAGTTACACAGCACACACTATGCAGACACACTCACACAGCACACACTGTTGAGTGCAGACACACTCACACAGCACACACTGATGCAGACAGACTCACACAGCACACACTGATGCAGACAGACTCACACAGCACACACTGATGCAGACACACTCACACAGCACACACTGATGCAGACACACTCACACACAGCACACACTGATGCAGACACACTCACACAGCACAAACTGATGCAGACACACTCACACAGCACACACTGATGCAGACACACTCACACAGCACACACTGATGCAGACACAGTCACACGGCACACACTGTTGAGTGCAGACACACTCATACAGTACACACTGTTGAGTGCAGACACACTCACACAGCACACACTGATGCAGACACACTGACACAGCACACACTGATGCAGACACACTCACACAGCATACACTGTTGAGTGCAGACACACACACACGGCACACACTGATGCAGACACACTCACACAGCACACACTGATGCAGACACACTCACACAGCACACACTGATGCAGACACACTCACACGGCACACACTGTTGAGTGCAGACACACTCATACACACACACACTGTTGAGTGCAGACACACTCACACGGCACACACTGTTGAGTGCAGACACACTCACACAGCACACACTGATGCAGACACACTCACACAGCACACACTGATGCAGACACACTCACACAGCATACACTGTTGAGTGCAGACACACACACACGACACACACTAATGCAGACACACTCACACAGCACACACTGATGATGCAGACACACTCACACAGCACACACTGATGCAGACACACTCACACAGCACACACTGTTGAGTGCAGACACACTCACACGGCACACACTGTTGAGTGCAGACACACTCACACAGCACACACTGATGCAGACACACTCAAACAGCACACACTGTTGAGTGCAGACACACTCAAACAGCACACACTGTTGAGTGCAGACACACTCACACAGCACACACTGTTGAGTGCAGACACACTCACACAGCACACACTGATGATGCAGACACACTCACACAGCATACACTGATGCAGACACTCTCACACAGCACACACTGATGCAGACACACTCACACAGCACACACTGATGCAGACACACTAACACAGCACACACTGATGCAGACACACTCACACAGCACACACTGATGCAGACACACTCACACAGCACACTCTGATGCAGACACACTCACATAGCACACACTGATGCAGACATACTCGCACAGCATACACTGTTGAGTGCAGACACACTCACACAGCACACTCTGATGATGCAGACACACTCACACAGCACACACTGATGCAGACACACTCACACAGCACACACTGATGCAGACACACTCACACAGCACACACTGTTGAGTGCAGACACACACACATGCCACACACTGATGCAGACACATTCACCCAGCACAATGATACCGACACACTCACACAGCACACACTGATGCAGACACACTCACACAGCACACACTGTTGAGTGCAGACACACACACACGGCACACACTGATGCAGACACACTCACCCAGCACACTGGTGCAGACACACTCACACAGCACACACTGATGCAGACACACTCACATGGCACACACTGATGCAGACACACTCACACGGCACATACTGTTGAGTGCAGACACACTCACACGGCACACACTGATGCAGACACACTCACATGGCACACACTGATGCAGACACACTCACACGGCACATACTGTTGAGTGCAGACACACTCACACAGCACACACTGATGCAGACACACTCACACAGCACACACTGATGCAGACACAGTCACACGGCACACAATGTTGAGTGCAGACACACTCATACAATACACACTGTTGGAGTGCAGACACACTCACACAGCACACACTGATGCAGACACACTCACACAGCATACACTGATGCAGACACACTCACACAGCACACACTGATGCAGACACAATCACACGGCACACACTGTAGAGTGCAGACACACTCACACAACACACACTGTTGAGTGCAGACACACTCACACAGCACACACTGATGCAGACACACTCACAAAGCACACACTGATGCAGACACACTCACACAGCACACAGTGATGCAGACACATTAACACAGCACACACTGATGCAGACACACTGACACAGCACACACTGTTGAGTGCAGACACACTCACACAGCACACACTGTTGAGTGCAGACACACTCACACAGCACACACTGTTAGTGCAGACACACTCACAGCACACTCTGATGATGCAGACAGACTCACACAGCACACACTGATGCAGACACACTCACACAGCACACACTGATGCAGACACACTCACACAGCACACACTGATGCAGACACACTCACACAGCACACACTGATGCAGACACACTCACACAGCACACACTGATGCAGACTCACTCACACAGCACACACTGATGAAGACACACTCACACAGCACACACTGATGCAAACACACACACAGCACACACTGATGCAGACACACTCACACGGCACACACTGTTGAGTGCAGACACACTCACACAGCACACACTATGCAGACACACTCACACAGCATACACTGTTGAGTGCAGACACACACACACGGCACACACTGATGCAGACACACCCACACAGCACACACTGATGCAGACACACTCACACAGCACACACTGATGCAGACACACTCACACAGCACACACTGATGATGCAGACACACTCACACAGCACACACTGATGCAGACACACTCACACGGCACACACTGATGCAGACACACTCACACAGCACACACTGATGCAGACACACTCACCCAGCACACTGATGGCGACACACTCACACAGCACACACTGATGCAGACACACTCACACAGCATACACTGTTGAGTGCAGACACACACACACGACACACACTGATGCAGACACACTCACACAGCACACACTGATGATGCAGACACACTCACACAGCACACACTGATGCAGACACACTCACACAGCACACACTGTTGAGTGCAGACACACTCACACGGCACACACTGTTGAGTGCAGACACACTCACACAGCACACACTGATGCAGACACACTCAAACAGCACACACTGTTGAGTGCAGACACACTCAAACAGCACACACTGTTGAGTGCAGACACACTCACACAGCACACACTGTTGAGTGCAGACACACTCACACAGCACACACTGATGATGCAGACACACTCACACAGCATACACTGATGCAGACACTCTCACACAGCACACACTGATGCAGACACACTCACACAGCACACACTGATGCAGACACACTAACACAGCACACACTGATGCAGACACACTCACACAGCACACACTGATGCAGACACACCTCACACAGCACACTCTGATGCAGACACACTCACACAGCACACACTGATGCAGACATACTCGCACAGCATACACTGTTGAGTGCAGACACACTCACACAGCACACTCTGATGATGCAGACACACTCACACAGCACACACTGATGCAGACACACTCACACAGCACACACTGATGCAGACACACTCACACAGCACACACTGTTGAGTGCAGACACACACACATGCCACACACTGATGCAGACACATTCACCCAGCACAATGATACCGACACACTCACACAGCACACACTGATGCAGACACACTCACACAGCACACACTGTTGAGTGCAGACACACACACACGGCACACACTGATGCAGACACACTCACCCAGCACACTGGTGCAGACACACTCACACAGCACACACTGATGCAGACACACTCACATGGCACACACTGATGCAGACACAGTCACACGGCACATACTGTTGAGTGCAGACACACTCACACGGCACACACTGATGCAGACACACTCACATGGCACACACTGATGCAGACACACTCACACGGCACATACTGTTGAGTGCAGACACACTCACACAGCACACACTGATGCAGACACACTCACACAGCACACACTGATGCAGACACAGTCACACGGCACACATTGTTGAGTGCAGACACCCTCATACAATACACACTGTTGAGTGCAGACACACTCACACAGCACACACTGATGCAGACACAGTCACACAGCATACACTGATGCAGACACACTCACACAGCACACACTGATGCAGACACAATCACACGGCACACACTGTAGAGTGCAGACACACTCACACAACACACACTGTTGAGTGCAGACACACTCACACAGCACACACTGATGCAGACACACTCACACGGCACACACTGATGCAGACACACTCACACAGCACACACTGATGCAGACACACTCACCCAGCACACTGATGGCGACACACTCACACAGCACACACTGATGCAGACACACTCACACAGCACACACTGATGCAGACACTCACACAGCACACACTGATGCAGACACACTCACACAGCACACACTGATGCAGACACACTCACACAGCACACACTGATGCAGACACACTCACACAGCACAAACTGATGCAGACACACTCACACAGCACACACTGATGCAGACACAGTCACACGGCACACACTGTTGAGTGCAGACACACTCATACAGTACACACTGTTGAGTGCAGACAGACTCACACAGCACACACTGATGCAGACACACTCACACAGCACACACTGATGCAGACACACTCACACAGCACACACTGATGCAGACACACTCACACAGCACAAACTGATGCAGACACACTCACACAGCACAAACTGATGCAGACACACTCACACAGCACACACTGATGCAGACACAGTCACACGGCACACACTGTTGAGTGCAGACACACTCATACAGTACACACTGTTGAGTGCAGACACACTCACACAGCACACACTGATGCAGACACACTGACACAGCACACACTGATGCAGACACACTCACACAGCATACACTGTTGAGTGCAGACACACACACACGGCACACACTGATGCAGACACACTCACACAGCACACACTTTTGCAGACACACTCACACAGCACACACTGATGCAGACACACTCACACGGCACACACTGTTGAGTGCAGACACACTCATACAACACACACTGTTGAGTGCAGACACACTCACACGGCACACACTTTTGAGTGCAGACACACTCACACAGCACACACTGATGCAGACACACTCACACAGCACACACTGATGCAGACACACTCACACAGCATACACTGTTGAGTGCAGACACACACACACGACACACACTGATGCAGACACACTCACACAGCACACACTGATGATGCAGACACACTCACACAGCACACACTGATGCAGACACACTCACACAGCACACACTGTTGAGTGCAGACACACTCACACGGCACACACTGTTGAGTGCAGACACACTCACACAGCACACACTGATGCAGACACACTCAAACAGCACACACTGTTGAGTGCAGACACACTCACACAGCACACACTGTTGAGTGCAGACACACTCACACAGCACACACTGTTGAGTGCAGACACACTCACACAGCACACACTGATGATGCAGACACACTCACACAGCATACACTGATGCAGACACTCTCACACAGCACATACTGATGCAGACACACTCACACAGCACACACTGCTGCAGACACACTAACACAGCACACACTGATGCAGACACACTCACACAGCACACACTGATGCAGACACACTCACACAGCACACTCTGATGCAGACACACTCACACAGCACACACTGATGCAGACACACTCACACAGCACACTCTGATGCAGACACACTCACACAGCACACACTGATGCAGACATACTCGCACAGCATACACTGTTGAGTGCAGACACACTCACACAGCACACTCTGATGATGCAGACACACTCACACAGCACACACTGATGCAGACACACTCACACAGCACACACTGATGCAGACACACTCACACAGCACACACTGTTGAGTGCAGACACACACACATGCCACACACTGATGCAGACACATTCACCCAGCACAATGATACCGACACACTCACACAGCACACACTGATGCAGACACACTCACACAGCACACACTGTTGAGTGCAGACACACACACACGGCACACACTGATGCAGACACACTCACCCAGCACACTGGTGCAGACACACTCACACAGCACACACTGATGCAGACACACTCACATGGCACACACTGATGCAGACACACTCACACGGCACATACTGTTGAGTGCAGACACACTCACACGGCACACACTGATGCAGACACACTCACATGGCACACACTGATGCAGACACACTCACACGGCACATACTGTTGAGTGCAGACACACTCACACAGCACACACTGATGCAGACACACTCACACAGCACACACTGATGCAGACACAGTCACACGGCACACATTGTTGAGTGCAGACACACTCATACAATACACACTGTTGAGTGCAGACACACTCACACAGCACACACTGATGCAGACACACTCACACAGCATACACTGATGCAGACACACTCACACAGCACACACTGATGCAGACACAATCACACGGCACACACTGTAGAGTGCAGACACACTCACACAACACACACTGTTGAGTGCAGACACACTCACACAGCACACACTGATGCAGACACACTCACAAAGCACACACTGATGCAGACACACTCACACAGCACACAGTGATGCAGACACATTAACACAGCACACACTGATGCAGACACACTGACACAGCACACACTGTTGAGTGCAGACACACTCACACAGCACACACTGTTGAGTGCAGACACACTCACACAGCACACACTGTTGAGTGCAGACACACTCACACAGCACACTCTGATGATGAAGACAGACTCACACAGCACACACTGATGCAGACACACTCACACAGCACACACTGATGCAGACACACTCACACAGCACACACTGATGCAGACACACTCACACAGCACACACTGATGCAGACACACTCACACAGCACACACTGATGCAGACTCACTCACACAGCACACACTGATGAAGACACACTCACACAGCACACACTGATGCAAACACACACACAGCACACACTGATGCAGACACACTCACACGGCACACACTGTTGAGTGCAGACACACTCACACAGCACACACTATGCAGACACACTCACACAGCATACACTGTTGAGTGCAGACACACACACACGGCACACACTGATGCAGACACACCCACACAGCACACACTGATGCAGACACACTCACACAGCACACACTGATGCAGACACACTCACACAGCACACACTGATGATGCAGACACACTCACACAGCACACACTGATGCAGACACACTCACACGGCACACACTGATGCAGACACACTCACACAGCACACACTGATGCAGACACACTCACCCAGCACACTGATGGCGACACACTCACACAGCACACACTGATGCAGACACACTCACACAGCACACACTGATGCAGACACTCACACAGCACACACTGATGCAGACACACTCACACAGCACACACTGATGCAGACACACTCACACAGCACACACTGATGCAGACACACTCACACAGCACAAACTGATGCAGACACACTCACACAGCACACACTGATGCAGACACACTCACACAGCACACACTGATGCAGACACAGTCACACGGCACACACTGTTGAGTGCAGACACACTCATACAGTACACACTGTTGAGTGCAGACAGACTCACACAGCACACACTGATGCAGACACAGTCACACAGCACACACTGATGCAGACACACTCACACAGCACACACTGATGCAGACACACTCACACAGCACAAACTGATGCAGACACACTCACACAGCACAAACTGATGCAGACACACTCACACAGCACACACTTATGCAGACACAGTCACACGGCACACACTGTTGAGTGCAGACACACTCATACAGTACACACTGTTGAGTGCAGACACACTCACACAGCACACACTGATGCAGACACACTGACACAGCACACACTGATGCAGACACACTCACACAGCATACACTGTTGAGTGCAGACACACACACACGGCACACACTGATGCAGACACACTCACACAGCACACATTGATGCAGACACACTCACACAGCACACACTGATGCAGACACACTCACACGGCACACACTGTTGAGTGCAGACACACTCATACAACACACACTGTTGAGTGCAGACACACTCACACGGCACACACTGTTGAGTGCAGACACACCTCACACAGCACACACTGATGCAGACACACTCACACAGCACACACTGATGCAGACACACTCACACAGCATACACTGTTGAGTGCAGACACACACACACGACACACACTGATGCAGACACACTCACACAGCACACACTGTTGAGTGCAGACACACTCACACGGCACACACTGTTGAGTGCAGACACACTCACACAGCACACACTGATGCAGACACACTCAAACAGCACACACTGTTGAGTGCAGACACACTCACACAGCACACACTGTTGAGTGCAGACACACTCACACAGCACACACTGTTGAGTGCAGACACACTCACACAGCACACACTGATGATGCAGACACACTCACACAGCATACACTGATGCAGACACTCTCACACAGCACACACTGATGCAGACACACTCACACAGCACACACTGATGCAGACACACTAACACAGCACACACTGATGCAGACACACTCACACAGCACACACTGATGCAGACACACTCACACAGCACACTCTGATGCAGACACACTCACACAGCACACACTGATGCAGACATACTCGCACAGCATACACTGTTGAGTGCAGACACACTCACACAGCACACTCTGATGATGCAGACACACTCACACAGCACACACTGATGCAGACACACTCACACAGCACACACTGATGCAGACACACTCACACAGCACACACTGTTGAGTGCAGACACACACACATGCCACACACTGATGCAGACACATTCACCCAGCACAATGATACCGACACACTCACACAGCACACACTGATGCAGACACACTCACACAGCACACACTGTTGAGTGCAGACACACACACACGGCACACACTGATGCAGACACACTCACCCAGCACACTGGTGCAGACACACTCACACAGCACACACTGATGCAGACACACTCACATGGCACACACTGATGCAGACACAGTCACACGGCACATACTGTTGAGTGCAGACACACTCACACGGCACACACTGATGCAGACACACTCACATGGCACACACTGATGCAGACACACTCACACGGCACATACTGTTGAGTGCAGACACACTCACACAGCACACACTGATGCAGACACACTCACACAGCACACACTGATGCAGACACAGTCACACGGCACACATTGTTGAGTGCAGACACACTCATACAATACACACTGTTGAGTGCAGACACACTCACACAGCACACACTGATGCAGACACACTCACACAGCATACACTGATGCAGACACACTCACACAGCACACACTGATGCAGACACAATCACACGGCACACACTGTAGAGTGCAGACACACTCACACAACACACACTGTTGAGTGCAGACACACTCACACAGCACACACTGATGCAGACACACTCACAAAGCACACACTGATGCAGACACACTCACACAGCACACAGTGATGCAGACACATTAACACAGCACACACTGATGCAGACACACTGACACAGCACACACTGTTGAGTGCAGACACACTCACACAGCACACACTGTTGAGTGCAGACACACTCACACAGCACACACTGTTGAGTGCAGACACACTCACACAGCACACTCTGATGATGCAGACAGACTCACACAGCACACACTGATGCAGACACACTCACACAGCACACACTGATGCAGACACACTCACACAGCACACACTGATGCAGACACACTCACACAGCACACACTGATGCAGACACACTCACACAGCACACACTGATGCAGACTCACTCACACAGCACACACTGATGAAGACACACTCACACAGCACACACTGATGCAAACACACACACAGCACACACTGATGCAGACACACTCACACGGCACACACTGTTGAGTGCAGACACACTCACACAGCACACACTATGCAGACACACTCACACAGCATACACTGTTGAGTGCAGACACACACACACGGCACACACTGATGCAGACACACCCACACAGCACACACTGATGCAGACACACTCACACAGCACACACTGATGCAGACACACTCACACAGCACACACTGATGATGCAGACACACTCACACAGCACACACTGATGCAGACACACTCACACGGCACACACTGATGCAGACACACTCACACAGCACACACTGATGCAGACACACTCACCCAGCACACTGATGGCGACACACTCACACAGCACACACTGATGCAGACACACTCACACAGCACACACTGATGCAGACACTCACACAGCACACACTGATGCAGACACACTCACACAGCACACACTGATGCAGACACACTCACACAGCACACACTGATGCAGACACACTCACACAGCACAAACTGATGCAGACACACTCACACAGCACACACTGATGCAGACACAGTCACACGGCACACACTGTTGAGTGCAGACACACTCATACAGTACACACTGTTGAGTGCAGACAGACTCACACAGCACACACTGATGCAGACACACTCACACAGCACACACTGATGCAGACACACTCACACAGCACACACTGATGCAGACACACTCACACAGCACAAACTGATGCAGACACACTCACACAGCACAAACTGATGCAGACACACTCACACAGCACACACTGATGCAGACACAGTCACACGGCACACACTGTTGAGTGCAGACACACTCATACAGTACACACTGTTGAGTGCAGACACACTCACACAGCACACACTGATGCAGACACACTGACACAGCACACACTGATGCAGACACACTCACACAGCATACACTGTTGAGTGCAGACACACACACACGGCACACACTGATGCAGACACACTCACCCAGCACACTGGTGCAGACACACTCACACAGCACACACTGATGCAGACACACTCACATGGCACACACTGATGCAGACACACTCACACGGCACATACTGTTGAGTGCAGACACACTCACACGGCACACACTGATGCAGACACACTCACATGGCACACACTGATGCAGACACACTCACACGGCACATACTGTTGAGTGCAGACACACTCACACAGCACACACTGATGCAGACACACTCACACAGCACACACTGATGCAGACACAGTCACACGGCACACATTGTTGAGTGCAGACACACTCATACAATACACACTGTTGAGTGCAGACACACTCACACAGCACACACTGATGCAGACACACTCACACAGCATACACTGATGCAGACACACTCACACAGCACACACTGATGCAGACACAATCACACGGCACACACTGTAGAGTGCAGACACACTCACACAACACACACTGTTGAGTGCAGACACACTCACACAGCACACACTGATGCAGACACACTCACAAAGCACACACTGATGCAGACACACTCACACAGCACACAGTGATGCAGACACATTAACACAGCACACACTGATGCAGACACACTGACACAGCACACACTGTTGAGTGCAGACACACTCACACAGCACACACTGTTGAGTGCAGACACACTCACACAGCACACACTGTTGAGTGCAGACACACTCACACAGCACACTCTGATGATGAAGACAGACTCACACAGCACACACTGATGCAGACACACTCACACAGCACACACTGATGCAGACACACTCACACAGCACACACTGATGCAGACACACTCACACAGCACACACTGATGCAGACACACTCACACAGCACACACTGATGCAGACTCACTCACACAGCACACACTGATGAAGACACACTCACACAGCACACACTGATGCAAACACACACACAGCACACACTGATGCAGACACACTCACACGGCACACACTGTTGAGTGCAGACACACTCACACAGCACACACTATGCAGACACACTCACACAGCATACACTGTTGAGTGCAGACACACACACACGGCACACACTGATGCAGACACACCCACACAGCACACACTGATGCAGACACACTCACACAGCACACACTGATGCAGACACACTCACACAGCACACACTGATGCAGACACTCACACAGCACACACTGATGCAGACACACTCACACAGCACACACTGATGCAGACACACTCACACAGCACACACTGATGCAGACACACTCACACAGCACAAACTGATGCAGACACACTCACACAGCACACACTGATGCAGACACAGTCACACGGCACACACTGTTGAGTGCAGACACACTCATACAGTACACACTGTTGAGTGCAGACAGACTCACACAGCACACACTGATGCAGACACACTCACACAGCACACACTGATGCAGACACACTCACACAGCACACACTGATGCAGACACACTCACACAGCACAAACTGATGCAGACACACTCACACAGCACAAACTGATGCAGACACACTCACACAGCACACACTGATGCAGACACAGTCACACGGCACACACTGTTGAGTGCAGACACACTCATACAGTACACACTGTTGAGTGCAGACACACTCACACAGCACACACTGATGCAGACACACTGACACAGCACACACTGATGCAGACACACTCACACAGCATACACTGTTGAGTGCAGACACACACACACGGCACACACTGATGCAGACACACTCACCCAGCACACTGGTGCAGACACACTCACACAGCACACACTGATGCAGACACACTCACATGGCACACACTGATGCAGACACACTCACACGGCACATACTGTTGAGTGCAGACACACTCACACGGCACACACTGATGCAGACACACTCACATGGCACACACTGATGCAGACACACTCACACGGCACATACTGTTGAGTGCAGACACACTCACACAGCACACACTGATGCAGACACACTCACACAGCACACACTGATGCAGACACAGTCACACGGCACACATTGTTGAGTGCAGACACACTCATACAATACACACTGTTGAGTGCAGACACACTCACACAGCACACACTGATGCAGACACACTCACACAGCATACACTGATGCAGACACACTCACACAGCACACACTGATGCAGACACAATCACACGGCACACACTGTAGAGTGCAGACACACTCACACAACACACACTGTTGAGTGCAGACACACTCACACAGCACACACTGATGCAGACACACTCACAAAGCACACACTGATGCAGACACACTCACACAGCACACAGTGATGCAGACACATTAACACAGCACACACTGATGCAGACACACTGACACAGCACACACTGTTGAGTGCAGACACACTCACACAGCACACACTGTTGAGTGCAGACACACTCACACAGCACACACTGTTGAGTGCAGACACACTCACACAGCACACTCTGATGATGAAGACAGACTCACACAGCACACACTGATGCAGACACACTCACACAGCACACACTGATGCAGACACACTCACACAGCACACACTGATGCAGACACACTCACACAGCACACACTGATGCAGACACACTCACACAGCACACACTGATGCAGACTCACTCACACAGCACACACTGATGAAGACACACTCACACAGCACACACTGATGCAAACACACACACAGCACACACTGATGCAGACACACTCACACGGCACACACTGTTGAGTGCAGACACACTCACACAGCACACACTATGCAGACACACTCACACAGCATACACTGTTGAGTGCAGACACACACACACGGCACACACTGATGCAGACACACCCACACAGCACACACTGATGCAGACACACTCACACAGCACACACTGATGCAGACACACTCACACAGCACACACTGATGATGCAGACACACTCACACAGCACACACTGATGCAGACACACTCACACGGCACACACTGATGCAGACACACTCACACAGCACACACTGATGCAGACACACTCACCCAGCACACTGATGGCGACACACTCACACAGCACACACTGATGCAGACACACTCACACAGCACACACTGATGCAGACACTCACACAGCACACACTGATGCAGACACACTCACACAGCACACACTGATGCAGACACACTCACACAGCACACACTGATGCAGACACACTCACACAGCACAAACTGATGCAGACACACTCACACAGCACACACTGATGCAGACACACTCACACAGCACACACTGATGCAGACACAGTCACACGGCACACACTGTTGAGTGCAGACACACTCATACAGTACACACTGTTGAGTGCAGACAGACTCACACAGCACACACTGATGCAGACACAGTCACACAGCACACACTGATGCAGACACACTCACACAGCACACACTGATGCAGACACACTCACACAGCACAAACTGATGCAGACACACTCACACAGCACAAACTGATGCAGACACACTCACACAGCACACACTGATGCAGACACAGTCACACGGCACACACTGTTGAGTGCAGACACACTCATACAGTACACACTGTTGAGTGCAGACACACTCACACAGCACACACTGATGCAGACACACTGACACAGCACACACTGATGCAGACACACTCACACAGCATACACTGTTGAGTGCAGACACACACACACGGCACACACTGATGCAGACACACTCACACAGCACACACTGATGCAGACACACTCACACAGCACACACTGATGCAGACACACTCACACGGCACACACTGTTGAGTGCAGACACACTCATACAACACACACTGTTGAGTGCAGACACACTCACACGGCACACACTGTTGAGTGCAGACACACTCACACAGCACACACTGATGCAGACACACTCACACAGCACACACTGATGCAGACACACTCACACAGCATACACTGTTGAGTGCAGACACACACACACGACACACACTGATGCAGACACACTCACACAGCACACACTGATGATGCAGACACACTCACACAGCACACACTGATGCAGACACACTCACACAGCACACACTGTTGAGTGCAGACACACTCACACGGCACACACTGTTGAGTGCAGACACACTCACACAGCACACACTGATGCAGACACACTCAAACAGCACACACTGTTGAGTGCAGACACACTCACACAGCACACACTGTTGAGTGCAGACACACTCACACAGCACACACTGTTGAGTGCAGACACACTCACACAGCACACACTGATGATGCAGACACACTCACACAGCATACACTGATGCAGACACTCCTCACACAGCACACACTGATGCAGACACACTCACACAGCACACACTGATGCAGACACACTAACACAGCACACACTGATGCAGACACACTCACACAGCACACACTGATGCAGACACACTCACACAGCACACTCTGATGCAGACACACTCACACAGCACACACTGATGCAGACATACTCGCACAGCATACACTGTTGAGTGCAGACACACTCACACAGCACACTCTGATGATGCAGACACACTCACACAGCACACACTGATGCAGACACACTCACACAGCACACACGGATGCAGACACACTCAAACAGCACACACTGTTGAGTGCAGACACACACACATGCCACACACTGATGGCAGACACATTCACCCAGCACAATGATACCGACACACTCACACAGCACACACTGATGCAGACACACTCACACAGCACACACTGTTGAGTGCAGACACACACACACGGCACACACTGATGCAGACACACTCACCCAGCACACTGGTGCAGACACACTCACACAGCACACACTGATGCAGACACACTCACATGGCACACACTGATGCAGACACACTCACACGGCCATACTGTTGAGTGCAGACACACTCACACGGCACACACTGATGCAGACACACTCACATGGCACACACTGATGCAGACACACTCACACGGCACATACTGTTGAGTGCAGACACACTCACACAGCACACACTGATGCAGACACACTCACACAGCACACACTGATGCAGACACAGTCACACGGCACACATTGTTGAGTGCAGACACACTCATACAATACACACTGTTGAGTGCAGACACACTCACACAGCACACACTGATGCAGACACACTCACACAGCATACACTGATGCAGACACACTCACACAGCACACACTGATGCAGACACAATCACACGGCACACACTGTAGAGTGCAGACACACTCACACAACACACACTGTTGAGTGCAGACACACTCACACAGCACACACTGATGCAGACACACTCACAAAGCACACACTGATGCAGACACACTCACACAGCACACAGTGATGCAGACACATTAACACAGCACACACTGATGCAGACACACTGACACAGCACACACTGTTGAGTGCAGACACACTCACACAGCACACACTGTTGAGTGCAGACACACTCACACAGCACACACTGTTGAGTGCAGACACACTCACACAGCACACTCTGATGATGCAGACAGACTCACACAGCACACACTGATGCAGACACACTCACACAGCACACACTGATGCAGACACACTCACACAGCACACACTGATGCAGACACACTCACACAGCACACACTGATGCAGACACACTCACACAGCACACACTGATGCAGACTCACTCACACAGCACACACTGATGCAGACACACTCACACAGCACACACTGATGCAAACACACTCACACAGCACACACTGATGCAGACACACTCACACGGCACACACTGTTGAGTGCAGACACACTCACACAGCACACACTATGCAGACACACTCACACAGCATACACTGTTGAGTGCAGACACACACACACGGCACACACTGATGCAGACACACCCACACAGCACACACTGATGCAGACACACTCACACAGCACACACTGATGCAGACACACTCACACAGCACACACTGATGATGCAGACACACTCACACAGCACACACTGATGCAGACACACTCACACGGCACACACTGATGCAGACACACTCACACAGCACACACTGATGCAGACACACTCACCCAGCACACTGATGCCGACACACTCACACAGCACACACTGATGCAGACACACTCACACAGCACACACTGATGCAGACACTCACACAGCACACACTGATGCAGACACACTCACACAGCACACACTGATGCAGACACACTCACACAGCACACACTGATGCAGACACACTCACACAGCACAAACTGATGCAGACACACTCACACAGCACACACTGATGCAGACACACTCACACAGCACACACTGATGCAGACACAGTCACACGGCACACACTGTTGAGTGCAGACACACTCATACAGTACACACTGTTGAGTGCAGACAGACTCACACTGCACACACTGATGCAGACACACTCACACAGCACACACTGATGCAGACACACTCACACAGCATACACTGTTGAGTGCAGACACACACACACGGCACACACTGATGCAGACACACTCACACAGCTAACACACTGATGCAGACACACTCACACAGATACACTGATGCAGACACACTCACACAGCACACACTGATGCAGACACACTCAAAAACAACACACTAACGGCACACACCGTGAGTGCAGACACACTCACACAGCACACACTGATGCAGACACACTCACACAGCACACACTGATGCAGACACACTCACACAGCACACACGTTGAGTGCAGACACACACACACGGCACACACTGTTGATGCAGACACACTCACACAGCACACACTGCACACAGCACACACTGTGATGCAGACACACTCAGTCACGGCACACACTGTTGAGTGCAGACACACTCACACAGCACACCACACACACTCACAGCATAACACAGTAAAGCTTGAGTGCAGACACACACACACGGCACACACTGATGCAGACACACCCACACAGCACACTCTGATGATGCAGACACACTCACACAGCACACACTGATGATGCAGACACACTCACACAGCACACACTGATGCAGACACACTCACACGGCACACACTGATGCAGACACACTCACATGGCACACACTGATGCAGACACAGTTACACAGCACACACTATGCAGACAAACTCACACAGTACACACTATTGAGTGCAGACACACTCACACAGCACACACTGATGCAGACAGACTCACACAGCACACACTGATGCAGACAGACTCACACAGCACACACTGATGCAGACACACTCACACAGCACACACTGATGCAGACACACTCACACAGCACATACTGATGCAGACACACTCACACAGCACAAACTGATGCAGACACACTCACACAGCACACACTGATGCAGACACACTCACACAGCACACACTGATGCAGACACAGTCACACGGCACACACTGTTGAGTGCAGACACACTCATACAGTACACACTGTTGAGTGCAGACACACTCACACAGCACACACTGATGCAGACACACTCACACAGCACACACTGATGCAGACACACTCACACAGCATACACTGTTGAGTGCAGACACACACACACGGCACACACTGATGCAGACACACTCACACAGCACACACTGATGCAGACACACTCACACAGCACACACTGATGCAGACACACTCACATGGCACACACTGTTGAGTGCAGACACACTCATACAACACACACTGTTGAGTGCAGACACACTCACACGGCACACACTGTTGAGTGCAGACACACTCACACAGCACACACTGATGCAGACACACTCACACAGCACACACTGATGCAGACGCACTCACACAGCATACACTGTTGAGTGCAGACACACACACACGGCACACACTGATGCAGACACACTCACACAGCACACACTGATGATGCAGACACACTCACACAGCACACACTGATGCAGACACACTCACACAGCACACACTGTTGAGTGCAGACACACTCACACGGCACACACTGTTGAGTGCAGACACACTCACACAGCACACACTGATGCAGACACACTCAAACAGCACACACTGTTGAGTGCAGACACACTCACACAGCACACACTGTTGAGTGCAGACACACTCACACAGCACACACTGTTGAGTGCAGACACACTCACACAGCACACACTGATGATGCAGACACACTCACACAGCATACACTGATGCAGACACTCTCACACAGCACACACTGATGCAGACACACTCACACAGCACACACTGATGCAGACACACTAACACAGCACACACTGATGCAGACACACTCACACAGCACACACTGATGCAGACACACTCACACAGCACACTCTGATGCAGACACACTCACACAGCACACACTGATGCAGACATACTCGCACAGCATACACTGTTGAGTGCAGACACACTCACACAGCACACTCTGATGATGCAGACACACTCACACAGCACACACTGATGCAGACACACTCACACAGCACACACTGATGCAGACACACTCACACAGCACACACTGTTGAGTGCAGACACACACACATGCCACACACTGATGCAGACACATTCACCCAGCACAATGATACCGACACACTCACACAGCACACACTGATGCAGACACACTCACACAGCACACACTGTTGAGTGCAGACACACACACACGGCACACACTGATGCAGACACACTCACCCAGCACACTGGTGCAGACACACTCACACAGCACACACTGATGCAGACACACTCACATGGCACACACTGATGCAGACACACTCACACGGCCATACTGTTGAGTGCAGACACACTCACACGGCACACACTGATGCAGACACACTCACATGGCACACACTGATGCAGACACACTCACACGGCACATACTGTTGAGTGCAGACACACTCACACAGCACACACTGATGCAGACACACTCACACAGCACACACTGATGCAGACACAGTCACACGGCACACATTGTTGAGTGCAGACACACTCATACAATACACACTGTTGAGTGCAGACACACTCACACAGCACACACTGATGCAGACACACTCACACAGCATACACTGATGCAGACACACTCACACAGCACACACTGATGCAGACACAATCACACGGCACACACTGTAGAGTGCAGACACACTCACACAACACACACTGTTGAGTGCAGACACACTCACACAGCACACACTGATGCAGACACACTCACACAGCACACACACTGATGCAGACACACTCACACAGCACACAGTGATGCAGACACATTAACACAGCACACACTGATGCAGACACACTGACACAGCACACACTGTTGAGTGCAGACACACTCACACTGCACACACTGTTGAGTGCAGACACACTCACACAGCACACACTGTTGAGTGCAGACACACTCACACAGCACACTCTGATGATGCAGACAGACTCACACAGCACACACTGATGCAGACACACTCACACAGCACACACTGATGCAGACACACTCACACAGCACACACTGATGCAGACACACTCACACAGCACACACTGATGCAGACACACTCACACAGCACACACTGATGCAGACTCACTCACACAGCACACACTGATGCAGACACACTCACACAGCACACACTGATGCAAACACACTCACACAGCACACACTGATGCAGACACACTCACACGGCACACACTGTTGAGTGCAGACACACTCACACAGCACACAGTATGCAGACACACTCACACAGCATACACTGTTGAGTGCAGACACACACACACGGCACACACTGATGCAGACACACCCACACAGCACACACTGATGCAGACACACTCACACAGCACACACTGATGCAGACACACTCACACAGCACACACTGATGATGCAGACACACTCACACAGCACACACTGATGCAGACACTCTCACACGGCACACACTGATGCAGACACACTCACACAGCACACACTGATGCAGACACACTCACCCAGCACACTGATGCCGACACACTCACACAGCACACACTGATGCAGACACACTCACACAGCACACACTGATGCAGACACTCACACAGCACACACTGATGCAGACACACTCACACAGCACACACTGATGCAGACACACTCACACAGCACACACTGATGCAGACACACTCACACAGCACAAACTGATGCAGACACACTCACACAGCACACACTGATGCAGACACACTCACACAGCACACACTGATGCAGACACAGTCACACGGCACACACTGTTGAGTGCAGACACACTCATACAGTACACACTGTTGAGTGCAGACACACTCACACAGCACACACTGATGCAGACACACTCACACAGCACACACTGATGCAGACACACTCACACAGCATACACTGTTGAGTACAGACACACACACACAGCACACACTGATGAAGACACACTCACACAGCACACACTGATGCAGACACACTCACACAGCACACACTGATGCAGACACACTCACACAGCACACACTGAGTGCAGACACACACAGCACACACTGTTGAGTGCAGACACAGTCACACGGCACACACTGTTGAGTGCAGACACACTCACACAGCACACACTGATGCAGACACACTCACACAGCACACACTGATGCAGACACACTCACACAGCATACACTGTTGAGTGCAGACACACACACACGGCCACACTGATGCAGACACACTCACACAGCACACACTGATGATGCAGACACACTCACACAGCACACACTGATGCAGACACACTCACACAGCACACACTGTGAGTGCAGACACACTCACACAGCACACACTGATGCAGACACACTCACACAGCACACACTGATGCAGACACACTCACACAGCACACACTTGAGTGCAGACACACTCACACGGCACACACTGTTGAGTGCAGACACACTCACACAGCACACACTGATGCAGACACACTCACACAGCATACACTGTTGAGTGCAGACACACACACACGGCACACACTGATGCAGACACACTCACACAGCACACACTGATGCAGACACACTCACACAGCATACACTGTTGAGTGCAGACACACACACACGGCACACACTGATGCAGACACAATCACATGGCACACACTGATGCAGACACTCACACAGCACACACTGATGATGCAGACACACTCACACAGCACACACTGATGCAGACACACTCACACAGCACACACTGATGATGCAGACACACTCACACAGCACACACTGATGCAGACACACTCACACGGCACACACTGTTGAGTGCAGACACACACACACGGCACACACTGATGCAGACACACTCACCCAGCACACTGGTGCAGACACACTCACACAGCACACACTGATGCAGACACACTCACACAGCACACACTGATGCAGACACATCACACGGCACACACTGTGAGTGCAGACACACTCACACAGCACACACGTTGAGTGCAGACACACTCACAGAGCACACACTTGAGTGCAGACACACTCACAGACACACTGATGCAGACACAGTTACACAGCACACACTGATGCCGACACACTCACACAGCACACACTGATGCAGACACACACACAGAGCACACACTGATGCAGACACACTCACATGGCACACACTGATGCAGACACAGTTACACAGCACACACTGATGCAGACACACACACACAGCACACACTGATGCAGACACACTCACACAGCACACACTGATGCAGACACACTCACACAGCACACACTGATGCAGACACACTCACACAGCACACACTGATGCAGACACACTCACACAGCACACACTGATGCAGACAGAGACACACGGCACACACTGTTGAGTGCAGACACACTCATACAGCACACACTGTTGAGTGCAGACACACTCACACAGCACACACTGATGCAGACACACTCACACAGCACACACTGATGCAGACACACTCACACGGCACACACTGTTGAGTGCAGACACACTCACACAGCACACACTGATGCAGACACACTCACACAGCACACACTGATGCAGACACACTCACACAGCACACACTGATGCAGACACACTCACACAGCACACACGTTGAGTGCAGACACACTCATACAACACACACTGTTGAGTGCAGACACACTCACACGGCACACACTGTTGAGTGCAGACACACTCACACAGCACACACTGATGCAGACACAACACACGTGCAGACACACTCACACAGCACACACTGATGCAGACACACTCACACAGCACACACTGTTGAGTGCAGACAAACTCACACGGCACACACTGATGCAGACACACTCACATAGCACACACTGATGCAGACACACTCACACAGCACACACTGATGATGCAGACACACTCACACAGCACACACTGATGCAGACACACTCACACAGCACACACTGATGCAGACACACTCACACAGCACACACTGATGCAAACACACTCACACAGCACACACTGATGCAGACACACTCACACGGCACACACTGTTGAGTGCAGACACACTCATACAGTACACACTGGAGTGCAGACACACTCACAGAGCACACACTGTTGAGTGCAGACACACTCACACGGCACACACTGATGCAGACACAGTCACACAGCACACACTGATACCGACACACTCACACAGCACACACTGATGCAGACACACACACAGAGCACACACTGATGCAGACACACTCACATGGCACACACTGATGCAGACACAGTTACACAGCACACACTGATGCAGACACACTCACACAGCACACACTGTGAGTGCAGACACACTCACACAGCACACACTGATGCAGACAGACTCACACAGCACACACTGATGCAGACAGACTCACACAGCACACACTGATGCAGACACACTCACACAGCACACACTGATGCAGACACACTCACACAGCACACACTGATGCAGACACACTCACATGGCACACACTGATGCAGACACAGTTACACAGCACACACTGATGCAGACACACACACACAGCACACACTGTTGAGTGCAGACACACTCACACAGCACACACTGATGCAGACAGACTCACACAGCACACACTGATGCAGACAGACTCACACAGCACACACTGATGCAGACACACTCACACAGCACACACTGATGCAGACACACTCACACGGCACACACTGTTGAGTGCAGACACACTCACACGGCACACACTGTTGAGTGCAGACACACTCACACAGCACACACTGATGCAGACACACTCACACAGCACACACTGATGCAGACACACTCACACAGCACACACTGATGCAGACACACTCACACAGCACACACTGTTGAGTGCAGACACACACACACGCCACACACTGATGCAGACACACTCACCCAGCACACTGATAACGACACACTCACACAGCACACACTGATGATGCAGACACACTCACACAGCACACACTGTTGAGTGCAGACACACACACACGGCACACACTGATGCAGACACACTCACCCAGCACACTGGTGCAGACACACTCACACAGCACACACTGATGCAGACACACTCACACGGCACATACTGTTGAGTGCAGACAAACTCACACGGCACACACTGATGCAGACACACTCACATGGCACACACTGATGCAGACACTCACACAGCACACACTGATGATGCAGACACACTCACACAGCACACACTGATGCAGACACACTCACACGGCACACACTGATGCAGACACACTCACACAGCACACACTGATGCAGAAACACTCACACAGCACACACTGATGCAGACACACTCACACAGCACACACTGATGCAGACACACTCACACAGCACACACAGATGCAGACACAGTCACACGGCACACACTGTTGAGTGCAGACACACTCATACAGTACACACTGTTGAGTGCAGACACACTCACAGAGCACACACTGTTGAGTGCAGACACACTCACATGGCACACACTGATGCAGACACAGTTACACAGCACACACTGATGCAGACACACTCACACAGCACACACTGATGCAGACACACTCACAGAGCACACACTGATGCAGACACACTCACATGGCACACACTGATGCAGACACAGTTACACAGCACACACTGATGCAGACACACACACACAGCACACACTGTTGAGTGCAGACACACTCACACAGCACACACTGATGCAGACAGACTCACACAGCACACACTGATGCAGACAGACTCACACAGCACACACTGATGCAGACACACTCACACAGCACACACTGATGCAGACACACTCGCACAGCACACACTGATGCAGACACACTCACACAGCACACACTGTGAGTGCAGACACACTCACACAGCACACACTGATGCAGACACACTCACACAGCACACACTGATGCAGACACAGTCACACGGCACACATTGTTGAGTGCAGACACACTCATACAATACACACTGTTGAGTGCAGACACACTCACACAGCACACACTGATGCAGACACACTCACACAGCATACACTGATGCAGACACACTCACACAGCACACACTGATGCAGACACAATCACACGGCACACACTGTAGAGTGCAGACACACTCACACAACACACACTGTTGAGTGCAGACACACTCACACAGCACACACTGATGCAGACACACTCACACAGCATACACTGTTGAGTGCAGACACAAACACATCGGCACACACTGATGCAGACACACTCACACAGCACACTCTGATGATGCAGACACACTAACACAGCACACACTGATGCAGACACACTCAAACAGCACACAGTGTTGAGTGCAGACACACTCACACGGCACACACTGTTGAGTGCAGACACACTCACACAGCACACACTGATGCAGACACACTCACATGGCACACACTGATGCAGACACACTCACACAGCACACAGTGATGCAGACACATTAACACAGCACACACTGATGCAGACACACTGACACAGCACACACTGATGCAGACACACTCACACAGCACACACTGTTGAGTGCAGACACACTCACACGGCACACATTGATGCAGACACACTCGCACAGCACACTCTGATGATGGAGACAGACTCACACAGCACACACTGATGCAGACACACTCACACAGCATACACTGATGCAGACACACTCACACAGCCCACACTGTTGAGTGCAGACACACTCACACAGCACACACTGTTGAGTGCAGACACACTCACACAGCACACACTGTTGAGTGCAGACACACTTACACAGCACACACTGATGATGCAGACACACTCACACAGCACACACTGATGCAGACACACTCACATAGCACACACTGATGCAGACACACTCACATGGCACACACTGATGCAGATACACTCACATGGCACACACTGATGCAGACACACTCACACAGCACACACTGATGATGCAGACACACTCACACAGCACACACTGTTGAGTGCAGACACACTCACACAGCACACACTGTTGAGTGCAGACACACTCACACAGCACACACTGATGCAGACACACTCACACAGCACACTCTGATGATGCAGACAGACTCACACAGCACACACTGATGCAGACACACTCACACGGCACACACTGATGCAGACACACTCACACAGCACACACTATGCAGACACACTCACACAGCACACACTGAGTGCAGACACACACACACGGCACACACTGATGCAGACACACCCACACAGCACACACTGTGATGCAGACACACTCACACGGCACACACTGATGCAGACACACTCACACAGCACACACTGATGATGCAGACACACTCACACAGCACACACTGATGATGCAGACACTCACACAGCACACACTGATGATGCAGACACACTCACACAGCACACACTGATGCAGACACACTCGCACAGCACACACTGATGCAGACACACTCACACAGCACACACTGATGATGCAGACACACTCACACGGCACACACTGATGCAGACACACCCACACAGCACACACTGATGATGCAGACACACTCACACAGCACACACTGATGATGCAGACACTCACACAGCACACACTGATGATGCAGACACACTCACACGGCACACACTGATGCAGACACACTCACACAGCACACACTGATGCAGACACACTCACACAGCACGCACTGATGCAGACACACTCACACAGCACACCCTGATGCAGACACAGTTACACGGCACACACTGTTGAGTGCAGACACACTCATACAGTACACACTGTTGAGTGCAGACACACTCACACAGCACACACTGTTGAGTGCAGACACACTCACACGGCACACACTGATGCAGACACAGTTACACAGCACACACTGATGCAGACACACTCACAGAGCACACACTGATGCAGACACACTCACAGAGCACACACTGATGCAGACACACTCACATGGCACACACTGATGCAGACACAGTTACACAGCACACACTGATGCAGACACACTCACACAGCACACACTGTTGAGTGCAGACACACTCACACAGCACACACTGTTGAGTGCAGACACATTCACATGGCACACACTGATGCAGACACAGTCACACAGCACATACTCTTGCATAGACACTCACATGGCTTTCTCTGGCAAAGGAATGTGAGCAGAAGAGATGAGTCACATCCAGACAAACCTTTAACAGCCAACATGTAGTTCTCCACTCTCTTTTCTTCTGCCATGAATTCGTTTCTGTTCCAGATGGAGGCTGGGCCCTCCATGGGGTCCAGCATGGAGCTGTGCTGATCTTCACTGGAGCTATAGCCTGGAGGGGAGGGAAACCTCCATTGCTTAAGCCCCCACCTTTTAATCTCGCAAACCTCACGGACACATCCAGGAGCACATGCCTTCAGGGACAGAATCGTCCATTAGTGAGTCAACCGTGGCCACCAACACAGCTGAAGTTACACACACAGTCAGTGTTTTCCAGGAGCTGGTAGTCATGGCACAAGGAGCAAGTGGGAAGGAGGTGCCTAGTCAGGCCTGGCCTCCAATAGCATTCCTTCCTCCCCAACCCTGTTCTGGTTTCTTTTGCCAGGTCCAAGGCTAGGTAGCTCCAGCTTTAAGTAGGCACATGTTTAGGTCCATGTTTATTTTCTCTTCTCTTTCATTTCTGCAACCCTTTAAGAAAACGGAGGCCTGGATAAATTAGTAATTTGTGAGATTCTCCCAGCTGAGAAATGAGCAGGGTGAGAAACCCCGGGCAGTCTGGCTATACACGCCATGACTCCATGAGTAAATGGGTGAAAAATTACGCAACCATTTCCAAACTAGTAACTGATAGAAGTGTTTTCCTCTCCCCCTTTCATCTGTGACTGCCAAAAAGATGAAAATAACCATATTGATACCTTTGTTTCCGTTGAAAAGACTCTCACCTTAATTTCTACCATGTCTGATTTGGGAGATTACCATTGATTTTGAAAGTTCTATTTAGGCAAAAGGTCACTGTTATTGTAATTCTTACTTCCAGGAAGAAATCATGACTTCACTAGTTCCTCTGAAATGCCCAGTGTCTTTCTATTTATTACATGGCAGAGTGGAGACCATGGTTTCAGGCAGCCCAGCCCCCATTTGGAACAGAAAGAAGTGAACTGTAAGGGATTATCTTCCCCTAGATGTGTCAGATGCAATCACACGGCATAGCTTTACAAAGTGAAGTGAAATATTTGTTTTGATTGCTCACTGATTAAGAACACAGTCTGATGCACAATCTTGACAGACATCTAGGGCAGCTACCCTACTGTACAAATCTGGGTCGGGTTCCTATCTTTCTAATGCAGCAGCTTCATTTCATTATGCAAAGTGGCCCTCACTTGGGTTTGTGTGATTGGCTTCTTCGTCCTTGGCATCTAATATTGTAGGAGGCCCTGCAGTTGCCAGTGTTATTGCCCAGTGATTTGTAATGTCTTCTTCTTCATTGTTCAGTACAGAGCTTAGAAATGCAATTAACTGGAGACTTTATGAAAAATGGACACACCATCTGAATAGTAAATATGTTATACTAAAAATAATTCATGGAGATACTTGAGGTAAAGTATCAGACAAAACCCCTCCTGTTGCTTGAAATGTTTTTAATATATATATAAAACTTGAAAATGATTTAAATGGAAATAATTTTTAAAAAATTCCAGGAGATATCTTTTAAAAATATAATGTAGAAGCACCACAGGGTACATATTTATCATCAGAGTTCTACTGCATGCTACCACATGAAAACTACCATTAGATGGGCATGGTCACTTAAGGTAAATTGTCCAGTACAGTGCAGAGGGCAGAGCAACAGCGTACACAGAGACACCTGGTGCTGTGACCGGGCATGGTGATGTCATGTTAAGTGGGAGTAATGGAATGATTACTCCTCTTTAAACTGTTATTTTTGGAATGCCGTAAGCTTTATGGTAACTAATGGCCACTTTATGTAATATTTCAAGACCTTACAGATTGACAGTTAGATACAGTAATTTTCTAGATTTACCCATATTATAATGGATATGTATATATTTAAGATACTATGTTTATTGTCAAATAAGCAAATGATTAAATTAAAAAAAATTGACAGTGATAGAACTCCAGTCAAGCATTTCCTGCCACGCAGAGACTAGCTACATATGTCACAGCCAGTCCTGTGGAAATTTTGTTGCTAAAAATTTTCTTCCTACAGGATCCCATGGGCAATCATCTTCAATTACAGCAGGAAGTGATCTTAAGATAATGATGCCCCCTTTCCTACTCTTGGCATTTAGGGATAACGTTCATCTTCTTAGGGTTGGGTATGGAAGGTGATGCTTAGACTCGGGTATCTATTTTAGACAGGGATGGGATGGGTATGGTTGGGAAAGGTATGGTTTAGATGGGATATGGGTAGAATTAGCCTATCTTCTTGTGAATTATTTTAGTAATAGTGAGATATTAGTATTATACAGCTTACATTGTTATAGATTTTTATATGTGGTAACCTATGTAAAATTAAGTTTTTGTTCCCTTCCCAGAATTGTATATAAATTGTATAATTTGTCATATTGTGAAAATACCTCCAGTTATGTTTTTTGCACAATACCCTTATCATATTCTATGTATGTGTACTTTTACTTATATTCAAGACATTTTTATATATTGATACAATTTAGGATATTTTTTATCATGTTGCAATTCATAGTTCTACCTCTTGTCTAGACATTTCTCCTCTACCTCTGCTTTAGGAATTTACATATATACATACATACATACATATATATGTACATATACATGTACATATATATATGTACATAGTTATATTGCTTAGGTATTTGCACCTGCTTTACTCAGGGAAGTTTCAATCAGTGTTATAGCTAGGTTCCTGAGTATTACAGATTATCTTCAGCCATGTTTCCTGTACCTATGAGATTAGTCAGACATAGATGCTTAATCTTCAAACACTTCATAGACCTGCAGAACATAGTATTTAAATGTTTTAATATTAGTACTCAATTGACATGACACACTATTGCTCCTGACAGCACCATGCACTTTCCCAAAGATATGTTGGACACTGTTGTTGTTCCTTCTGGAGTCCATCCTTGATTCAGCTATGGCCTCTTGGGCAAAGAACTGCCCCCACCTTGACCACTGATTTGGATGTGCGGTCCTATGTGCTTGCAGGAGACAAACATAGAAGACTGCTGAACCCTGCCAAGTCGAGATAAGACAGCCTTTCTACCTCCCTGCTTTTGTTGACCTGTCAGACACTCTAGGCCTTAGCCAAAACTGGCTGTACCAACTTTGCTGTGAGACCTTGGGTGACTGTCCAGGTAGCATTCTGTTTTTGTCCTTGCTGCACCATTTGGAAGTTGCCCATCCGTACTTCCTGCCTACACTAATATTGTTATTTTCCTTCTCAGGTCTTTGATGAGGTTGAAGATTAAATTATCACAACTATTATTCTCTCTTCCTAGTTAGATATATTAGGTACTAGACTTAAGCTTTCCAGTACAACTCTATTGTAAACCCTGTTTCGACTTCACCCTAGGACTAGATAGTTAGGTCTTAAGTTTGTATGTTCTCGATTTTCCTTTTCCTAGAGCACACTTGTTTATTCACTGTTTTGTGTATAGCTTTGAATCAAGCCTAAATCTTTTCTTTAGACTAAAAGGGGAATTGTAGTGAGATATTCACTTTGTCCGTACCTGTGGCATAGACCATGCCCACTGGGGGGTGGAGACAGGGACAGACCTTACCTGGGGGAACTAACTCTGAGAGCTCTCTTGCAACATGGAGACAGGAGTACATCTGGAGGCATCCTTAGGACCAGGAACCTGCTGGTGTTCATCTGTCTATGTTGTAAGTTATTTCTCCCTGAATAAGCATCTATTTGGCCTATTGTTTCTCCTGATCCTTATTAAACATCAATACTTCTACTAACCAAAGCAGAGCAGCATGTCTTCTGTGTTCTGTGCTGAGTTTGCATGTCCCCATCAGTCCCCATGTTTGCTCTGCTTGCATTCAATTCTCAGGGGGTGGAGGATTGGGGGTGTATGGAGAGGCATGTTGGTATGAAGTCTCACTCCTAAGCATATAGGCTTCTGGAAGTTCTGTGTTCACGTGGACTTAAGGGATGTGAGAACTATGTTGATCAAGGTATAATGTTTAGAGTACACTGTTTTCAGCAGCAAAGAGCCCTGTTTATGCATTCCAGGAGCCCATTAAGACACTTTTCTTTTATATACACAGAGCACCCAGTGCAGACCTGTGTCAGCCCCATGCTTGCTGCTTCAGTCTCTGTGAGCTCATCTGTACCGCTCAATTGATTCAGAGGACTTGCTCTCCTGGTGTCCTCCATCCCTCTGGCTCGACACTGTGCCTGCCTCCTCTTCTACAAGGTTCCCTGAGCTTGGAGGGGAAGGATTTGATGGAGACATCCCATTTAGACTGTCTCTCCACATAATGTCTGACTGTGGATCTCTGCATCTTTTCCCATCTGCTGCTGGAGGAAGCCTCTCTGATGATGACTGAATGTTCTGTGAGCATGGCAGAGTATCATTAGGAAACGATTTATTGATACTTTTTTCTTCTTAGATCAATGGTGTTCGGTGTTACTCTAGGTCTCCAGTTCTTGGTCACCCAAACAGTGTCAGGTGTGGGCTCCATCTTGTGGTGTGGACCTTAAGTCAAATCAAGCATGCTCTATGCCACCATTGCCCCACATATTTTGCAGGCAGGGCAGATTGTAGGTCAGAGGTCTTATGGCTGAGTTGGTGTTTACATTCCTCTTTTGGTAGCCTGATCCAGCCAAGTTCACCTGTGAGGGAAATCTGGGGAATTCAGTTTCTTTTTCTGAGTTTTTATGCAGTTGTTGATCAGAAAAACAACAAAAACAATGGAAAAAAGTCCCCAACATCATCATCTCCACTTTTAAACAAAGCTGTGCTCTCTCAGCAGGTTGCATACTTTGTCCAAAGCAGCAAAACCTCTCCAAATACTGTGGGCTGTTTTAGGGGAACACTGGGGCTGTCACTGATGTCTACACTCCATATTAATTTAAATATTGTTCATAATAGTCTTTCCTTTCAGTGACCATTTAGTCTTTAATGATACAGTCACTCCACATTGCACAGAGATTTAGCAGAGTGAAAATGGAAAGAAATGCTGGGTGCAGTAGCCATTCATGGGATGTATAGACCCCTTGGATGATGTTCTGATGGGGACAATCCCTTATTTGTTTGTATTTTGATTTGTTTTTCTCACCTATAATTCTTGTTATTTTGCTTCTCTCCAAAAGGGGCTGGGCCTTTAAGTCCACTAGTCACTAGGAACACACACACACACACACACACACACACACACACACACACACACACACACACACACAAATGGCCTTCTAAATCTAGTTCCCCACCCTGCCAATCTCAGCAACTTAGGTCAGCTCTCTGCCATATCATTGTAGAAATCCTGCTGCAGTTTTCCCCAAGTTACTCAATTGTATTTGCTAGCTGTTTCTTTCAGAGATCCAAGCAGATAAAGCTTACCTCCTGAATCCTTGTGTCACAGGGCAGGTTTGCCCATCGATCATTTTCCATTTGGAGGAGGACTGATCTAAGTTTGAGGACATGATTGTCACTTGCTAAGTGGGAATAGAGACCATTTAACCAAGCTTGAGAATTGGGATAATCCCACCCACTACATTACCCAATACTACAGTATTGGGGCAAAAATATGTGTGAAGCCCCACACTGTCTTAGTTTCCGTTTCCGATTCACACTAAGTCCTGATCAGTTACTAAGTAGCCACCTCCCATTTGTAAGTCCTGATCAGTTACAATGTAGCCACCTCCCATTTGTAAGTCCTGATCAGTTACTAAGTAGCCACTGCCCATTTGTAAGTCCTGCTAGTTTCAAAGTAGCCATCTTTGGTTCCTCTTCCTCTGGTGATGATCTTTGTGTTTCAAATGTGGGGGACCCTCCCATGATCCACAAACTCTTGCTTATCTAAATGATATTTTACTGCTCTGGATGGTCATAGTTGCTCTGAAATTCTAACATTAACTATGGAATTTTCAGGTGAATCTTCTTCAAACAGTGAGCGATAGGCACAGGGGTCCCTGGGCAGAGGAAAACTCTCTCATTTGCATCTTAGCCCTCTCGGCTCTGGCTGCGGGCTGCTCAGATGCTCTGCAGGCTAAATAACTTCAGCAGGCTCCATGGGAGCACAGACTGTAGCAAACGACCCTTCTGATTCACTTTGGTATCTAATAGAACTTGCTTATTGTGTAACATGCCCCATTAAGATGACTTATACCTGTGATTATATTTAAAACACGACCTGGGAAAATGCTCTAAATCAAAAGGAGCATTTGGGAAATGTAGAAAGCTTTCCTCCAATGGGGTTGCAGATGTGGGTTTTTCTGACTTAGGAAAAGCTCTGTAAAGTACAATTTATTTAAGAGTCCATTTTGGGTCAGGGCTTGGGTGTGGTTACCATGGTTTCCAGCTTGAGACCCATAGATGAAAAAGGCAGCTGTCCCTTAGTGGGGTTTTGTTATCAGATCCTCCCTTGATGCACACAGAAGGTACGGTGTGATAACATTTAGTTGCACACCTATAATCCCAGCATTTAGGTGGCTGAGGTGGGATGGCAGATGGAAGTTAGAGGCCAGCCTGATTTACACAAGTTCCAGAAGAGGGTTGAGTCAACCTTTCAGGATATATATTTGCCACATGATAAAGGAACTGTAGAACATGACAGCAGAGGACCATAATACATGATAAAGAAGCTAATGTCTGTTGGTGCTGCTAAGGAGACTGTCCACTGTCCCCATGAGTCTCCCTTCTGTAGTGACCCCTCTCCCCTACCAGAGTACCAAGTCCATCTGCAGCACCAATAGTGAAAGTAGTCAATCCAGGAGGAAACTACCTTCCTCACCCTACTGTGGGTGGGTTTGACTGTGAGTGGCCCCACAGGCCACAGATTCAAATTATCGGTCCCCTGTTGGTGGAATTGTTTGGGAAGGATTAGGAGGTATGACTTTGTCACTGGTGGTGGGCTTTGAGTAAATAGTCTCGTTTTGTTTTGTTTTTAATCACAGCTGTTAAAAGGTAACTAAGACAGTAACTAATAGACCTACTCCAGAGCTTTGAGCCTGATCCATCAGCCATAGTAAATGGAGGATATTCCTAGTATCGTATTCTTCTACTGCCATGTCCTACCTCCCTTCAATAATTCAACAAAATTCAAAATTCAAAGGCATGAGTCATATCCTTCTAGACGCCTCTCCACACAGACATCTTTGGTGGGCCTGGAGGAAGGATGAGGGTGAGGGTTAGGACTGAGGACAAGATCTACTGAAGTTTGTGTCTATTCTGGATCTGCTTACCATCCATGTGCCTGAGTTGCTTTTGAGTCTCCTAGGCCACCTTGGCCAGCCACTTCCTTCTCTGGCTTCTCCCTGTAATAATCAAGAGTGTTCTTTCAGAATATTTTTTGGATGTTTTTTATAATTCCTGACTAACTGTTATTTGGTGGTCAAATACTGGATGTCAAGGCTCTCTGAGATGGCTGGGTCCTTGGTGTCATTGAAGGAGTCTCCAGGGACATTCATAACCCTCGGATTGGTGAACATCTCTGTGGTGTGTAATTCCTACATACAGTAAACATTTTCCCCATTGTCTGAAGTGAACCCTGAGCTAGGTTCAGAAATCTCTGTACTGTTTCAGTATAGTCTGCATAGAGAATATGTTCAGTCCTCGATCTATATCCAGTGCCAAATCTTACGTTCTAACTTAAATTGCATGTGGAATTCCAGTGGAAATACAAGGTAGGTTTCAAGTTGAAATCCTCTTGGACGCCTTAAAACCCACCAGTACTAGGCTTCTGTCTTTTATCTTGTGGCGTTTCCTAGGCTGCTGCTCCATGACATCCTGAGCAAACCTCTTGGTGGCAAACCTCTTCTGGCTGCTTGTTCTGAGTGTGGCTCTTGTATGCCCACTGGGAACTCTGCTAACCCTGAACCTATGTGAATGGTGCCAGTCACAGCTGAGTCCAAGAGGCTTGCAGGCTACAGAGCTGCCAGGACCAGATGTCCTGTGGTGCCCTGTCTCCTCAAGGTTATAATTATGTGTGTTTTGCTCCCCAGGAATTCCTTCCATCTACCATCAAGCGAGCTACAAAATAATTTAGGAGAAAAAGTCAGAATCCTTTGTGGCATAAAAGTGTACAAGAGAAATTATCCTTAAAAGAGGTCAAACCAGGCAAACAGAAAGTCTAGGAGTCCTTGTAATTATTGCATCTGTTATATGCAAAGCATGGAGACTCAACAGCTATTTAGATTCTAAGAAAAAACACATCCTCTGTTGTGACCAAGGTCTGAGGTCAATGTATGAAGAAAAAGAATGGGAAAAAAAGTACCCATAAAGAAAGTCCCTTAACTTTCACATAAACTAGGTATGCATGGCTATATTTACAAGTGCCATAGTGGATATTTTTCAGCATTATTTTTCTGTAAAAACAACACCCTGCACACAGTTGTCAAAGCAAAGGACTGTTTTTGGCTGACTGCTAAAAGCCATCGACTGGTGTTTAGGATCCACATATCATCAAAAATATAGATCTTTAAATCCCATGGGGCCCAGAAACATGTTCATGCTAGGAGAGGCATGAGAGTAGGAGCCACAAATGAGAAAACGTGGTGTGTCCACTCTTTCAGGCACTCAGCAAAAAATCAGCACTGTTACGTTTTAGTAACACAAGTATTAGCTCTTACAATTAATTGTTACAACACCAGGACATATGTTTCTATATTCAGTGTATGGAAAGCAAATAGGCACCAAGAGGCCAAGAGGCAGATGCATGCTCAGAAAGTGACGGGGTAGGCATTGGGGTCCATACAGTCCCTGCAGCTTAGCTCCTCATGGCTCTGCTCTCCTAACCAGGATTGGACGATTTAAAAGATCCTCCTTTCCCCTCTGGGATGAATGGACTCTTCAAGTTAAATGTGTTTCCTGATGTTACTGCATTATACTGTCTTTTATTGTAGCTATAGAACCTTACTAAAAGGCATACAGTGCGGCATCAAGAGATTGCTGGTCCCCAGAAGTTTCCATCCTAGGTGCATCTGGTCTTTGTTTTAACATATATCATAGTCATTTTATTCTTGTTTCCATGTATCAAAGTCACAGGCAGCTTTCCTGTGCAAAGTCCAAATGTTAACTTGTGTGTGTGTGTGTGTGTGTGTGTGCATGCATGTGTGTGCGCGTGTGTGTGCATGTGTGTATGTGTGTGTGCATGCATGTGTGTGCGCATGTGTGTGCATGTGTGTGTGCGTGTGTGTATGTGTGTGTGCATTCAAAGTGTGTAGGTGTGTGCATATGTGTGCGTGCGCATGCGTGTGTGTGTGTGTGTGTGTGTGTGTGTGTGTGTTCATGTCATGTTTGGAGGTCAGAAGACAGCTTGGGGGATTTGTTTTTTCCTTGTATTATGTAGGTATAAGGGATGGCACTACCCATTAAGCCATCTTGCCAGTTTAAAGGACTAATTAGTGGCTGCACATTATTCCACTGCATAATACTAGAATGTATATCTGTGTTACCCCATTGATAAAGGACGAAGTTGTTTTTTTAAGTCAGGTTTTGGTATTATAAACACTGCAGCAAACCTGTTTACTTGTCCTGGTCCTTTGTGGGTCTGGCTTTTGGCTTTAAGTCTTTAATGTACATGGAATTTATTTTGTGCAGTAAGTAAGATGGGGATTACAGTGATTTCTTGAATTTCTTCATTCTAATGATTACCCACCTGAAGAAATCCTGTCTCTTGGCACCCGTGTCTGTTACAGGAATACACTATAATTGTCATAGACAGAATCTCTGTGGTGGGAAACAACCCAGCAGGTAACATTCAGGGGGGGGTGGGGTGTCAACCCAGCATAGCAGTCATGCACAGTGTGGCTGGAGGGGGGTTTCCACTTTGAGGTAACATTGCTGAGAATTTTAATTAGCAAGATTACCCGGATGGCTGGTTGTGAAGGTAGGGGAATTGGGGACCCCTGCTTGTTCCTTGTAATTCAGAGCTGTGTATCAGCATGTCTAGTTAGATCTCTCTTTTGAAAGGTCAGCCAATAAAATTATGGTATGTGACATTCACGGTCTAGGAGTTTCTCTGCTATAAACTTGTGAGTTTTAAAAAGTTTAAAATTACCTAGCTTGTTTCCATGCTTTGTGTCTTGTGTCTTTTATTAACCATTGCTAGACTGAGGTCCTGGCAGATTACTACACACAGGAGCTCTTAACCTGCATCAGCAACTGAGGTAATTCTATAACACACACACACACACACACACACACACACACACACACACACACACACACACACACCCCTTGGCCACTATGCTAATGAGAACACCTCTACCTTAAGCCTTAGGCATGTTTTCCTTGGTATTTATTCACAATATTCAACTTGATCTTCATTTGGGCTGATATTTAATTAATATGTATAATTGATTTTCATGAGAACAAAAGGATTCTAAGGTGAGCTGTGCTCTTTGGAAACATGGTCATCACACAGAAAGGAATGGAGATATATTTTCTTCATTTCATCTACAGGATGTAATTAAAGTAAGCTGGAGAGCTATCTTAGTTCTCTTAACCCAGACATTTTTAGCTAGGATTCTGGATGACAAGTTTATAAAGGGGCAAGCCTGACACAGGCAGTTGATTCCCTCCTGTGTTGTCCACTCAGCCCTATGCATGGGGGACCCCTGATCTGTCAGGCCCCTGGGCAGCTCTCTCCACACACAGAGCCAGAGCTGCCTGGCTTTTATCCTAAGGGTCTGAAGATAGAGATGGGATATTCAGGCTGAAAGTTATCATCACTACTATTTTAATTACTGTCCTAGTTACTTTTCTGTTGCCACACAAAACACCAGTACGAAGGAAACGTACAGAAGAAGGCATTTAATTTGGGGCTCATGGCTCCAAAAGGTTAGAGTCTATGGCTATCATGGCAGCAAGCAGGCAGGCAGGCAGGCAGGCAGGCAGGCAGGCAGGCAGGCAGGCATGGCACTAGATCAGTAGCTGAGAACTTACATCTTAGTCTACAAGCAGGAGGCAGAGGGACAGAGGCAGAGAGAGCTAACTGAGAATGCGGGGGCGGGGGAGACGGTTTTTTGGAAATTCGAAGCCCACCCCATTGACACACCTCATCCTAATCCTTCCCAAACAGTTCCCAAGCATCCAAACATATGAGGCCATTCTCATTCAAGCCACCACAGTTACAGCATGGTAAACTAGGTCTTGTACAGATGGGAATAACGAAAATCCAGTAACTTCAATCACCGGTATTTTGCAAAGTCTGTGTGTATTGTAAAATCATCTGAGTATTTAATTAAGTGCTGCTTATTGGATCCTACTCTAGAATTCGAATCTCTGGAAGGAAACCTGGGGATTTGTTTCTAGTAAGCCTTCTTTTATTCATATACACATGAATATTTGAAAGCATCTAATTTATAACATCTCTTTTATGGTGAAAATGCACACCTGCTCTAACCAACTGGCTTCCGAGTGTGCCTTTATGATTGCATGTATGGGTACATTGGGTCTGGTCTGAATGTGAAGTCAATGATCTGGACAACAGCACATTTAAAAAGTGTAGAGTAATGACTAGTAAGTAGATGACAGCCAGGGCATTTGGATTAATCATATCGTAGATTATGGAATGGGGACTTCACAAAGAAAAAAAATCTCTGCTGGATTTAAAGTCTTGGGGAGTTACTCAGCTATCAGATAAAGCTGCAAGAATAATTGGACCATCTGATCTGGGAGTTAACTGGAGTAACTGCCCCATGGATCCTTGAGAAAATGGACGGACCCATTATTCTCTGCCTTCTGCACAGTTTTGGCAGGCCCTCCCTAGAGACTATGCTCACTGGCCTTCTGCTCTGTTTCTTGGGATGCTCCATTGCCTCTCTTCTTGTAGGGCAGGTCCTTGCCTTCCAGACACAAGGGGTTTGTGTCACAGAGCTTTCCATTACTGTGTTATGCAAGGTTGGCTGTCATGACTGCTTCGGGTGTTGTATTCTGGTGAGAGGCTATGCAGGAAGAAGGTTCCTCATTTCACAGATGGAACAAGAGAGACATAGAATGAAAGTAGGGGCATTCACCATGAAGACCAAGCTGGTCTTGAACTAAAGAGATCCATCTGCCTCAGCTTCCCAGTGCTGGGATTAAAGTTTTGTGCCATCACATCCAGCCTAGATGGTATTTCTTAAGATTCTACCCATTCCTGGTGGTCAAGTTGGGGGAATGACACAAAAGGAGAGCAAGGAAAGAGATATCTTGGTAGAGGGAGCCATTATTGTGTTAGCAGGAAACCAGGGACTAGAGGAATTCCCAGGAATCCACAAGAATGATCCCAGCTAAGACCCTAAGCAATAGTGGGTACCCGAATTGGCCTTCCCTTGTATTCAGATTGATAACTACCTTAATTGTCATCATAGAACCTTCATTCAGCAACTGATGGAAGCAGATGGATCCATACATAACTAAGCACTGGGCCGAGCTTCCAGAGTCCAGTTGAAGAGAGGGAGGAGTGACAACATGAGCAAAGGGGTCAAGAACTATTGGGGAAACCCACAGAAACAGCTGACCCAAGTTAGAGGGAGCTCAGCTCTGGACTGACAGCCGGGGAACCTGCAAAGGACCAAACTAGACCTTCTGAATGTGGGTGATAGTTGTGGCTTGGGAAGTTTTGGGGGCCTCTGGCAATGGGACCAGGATTTATGATTAGTGCGTGAACTGACATTTTGGAGCCCATTGCCTATGGAGGGAGACTCTCTCAGTCTAGATACAGGAGGGAGGGGCTGTGGGAGGCCCCATCCAGACAGACTTTGTTGCCTCCCCATGGGAGGCCTCACTCTCTCTGTGGAGTAGATGGGGGGGTGAGTGAAAACAGGGGAGGGAAGGGGAACTGGAATTGATATGTAAAATAAAAAAGATTGGATAACTGTATATATAGCACTAGGGAAAGGGGAGAGCCACTAGTAGTGTAAATTCATATCTTCAAAGATCATGTAATTTTAATATTAACATTTCAGACAAAAAGATTGTACCCCTTCTCTGTAACAACAAGCTGAGGCCTTGGGGAACACTTAAGAACTGTGCTCTATTGAGAGTGCTTTAATGATCAGAATCACAGAGGAGGACACTGCCACCCCACTACACCACACAGGGCACAGCGTGGACAGACAATGACTCATTGCTTACCTCATCAGTGCTTTTGGCCAGCCCACTACAGGGATTCCCACAGGCCAACAACCACATCTTGTCGGTCTTCCCCACTTCCTGGTTCCTTGGTCTTCTTCTCATCCCCTCTCCAGGATGCCTTCTTCTTCCTCTTATTCAGAAAATGTGAACATCTGCACTCCTAGCCTTCCATCCCCCAACCTTTACCCTTCCAACCAAGGTGCTTGACCCAACACAAGGCCTGTCTAGGTTTTTCTTTAACAGATTCTCTCATCCTTGGGACACAGTTTTGGTATTGAAGAGCAGTTTCCTAAGATTTATTGTATATTTCTTCCATGGAAAAATTAATTCTATATAGGCATTCCTGGAGTTGTAACTGCTGAGAAAGGCTCTTTTGTTTTTTGCGTTGTCAGAGAATCCTTCTGCTGTTGTATGTGAAAAAAGTTAAGCAGGATAAGTAGAAGACTTCACCAGGCAGGTGCATGTCACTGCCTTCTAGTCAGCCTCATGGCTCTTCAACAGCACGCTTACACGTTTGGGACAACACCATTTATATTTGCAGCCAATACACAGAAACAGAGCTATGTTGAATTCAATAGCAGAAGAGTGTGTAACCAACACCAGGTGACTGGCATCTTCCGGGCTACTGAGGATGTCTGCCACAAATCGTATTTAGAGAATAAAGAAATGGCTGAGTTGTTTTCACGAGGCATTTTCTTCCTTGCTATTATTCCTTTCGAATATCAGTGAGTGTTCTGTTTTGCCTGCAATGGAAAGTCAAGCCTCAGCTGAGAGATACTTTTATTTAGTGCTCTTACTTCCTTGCAAAATAGTCTGAATTTCCCCCCCCCAGTAATTTCTATTTTTATGCACACTGATTCTCAATTGGTGAGAAAATGATGATCACATCATCTCTTTTCCTCCTAGTTGCTGCGTGATTAGCCTCATTTGCTGTGAGTTCCACTTCATGGCCGTGGAACGACGCCTCTCTCCAGCTCTGGCTAAGCATGTTGGTTTAATGGCTTTGACCTTTTCCTTGAGAACAAGGGAGATGAAGAGATGTGGCATGTGTGCAAATTGTTGCTCAAATGGATTCTTTTGGCCAACAGCTCAAAACACATACTTAGGTGAAATGACTGAAGATATCACCAGAATGTTTCCTGTTGGAGGCGTTTGAAGACATTTGAGAGTCTTGCCATTTCTAAGAAGTGAAGATTTAAAGGAGTTACATACAACAATACATTTGCATCCTGAATAATAAGGTATGTGAGTAAATTATTGCAGATTCCCCTCCCCAGGGATTCTGTGTGGTACTGTGAAACTTGCTTCATCCACAGTGCGACAGGCATCACTTCCTTTAATTGGGATAACTGACAAATTTAGATTGGTAGCATTTCAGTGACTCCAAGGGTATATAAATATCTCAGTGAATCCATTTAAATGGGGTTCCAGATTTGGTCAGGGGTCTCACTGTAGTAATTTTCAGGTGTGACGATATTAACTTATAAATTTCTCATGACTGGTCCTTTGTTGATTTCAGGCTTCTCCCTGTTTGGTAATGAGTGCTCAGCAAGCATATTTTGCTTTTCTTCTCTGCAGGCCATTTATTGCTTTGAGGGTGTGTGTGTGTGTGTGTGTGTGTGTGTGTGTGTGTGTGTGTGTTTAATAGTAATGCCAGAGATAGTATTTCTCACTAGAGCACGTTAATATAAACTTTCAGAGTTCTTTCTTACTTGACACATTTCTCTCTTCACTTGGCCAGGTTTTATTGCAATTATCTATCTATCTATCTATCTATCTATCTATCTATCTATCTATCTATCTATCTATCTATCTATCTTCTCCTGTGTGTGCATGTTCATCATGTACATAATACAGCTATGACAGTCAGAGGACAGCCTTCAGGAACCAGTTGTCTCCTTTCACCAGATGGCATACCGAGGGTCAAATTCAGGTCTTTAGGCTTGGTGGCAGGCACTTTTTCCTGCTCAGCTATCTCACTGGCCCCTTGACTGCGTTTTTCTTCTTCTTCTTTCTTTCTTTCTTTCTTTCTTTCTTTCTTTCTTTCTTTCTTTCTTTCTTTTTGTTGTTGTTTACTTTTTTTAATTTTACATATTGATTCCAGTTCCCTCTCCCTCCCTCTCTTCCTTTCTATCTTCCTCCCTCCCTCTTTCCCTCTCTCCCCACCTCACATGCACCCAACTACCCTCCCCCCCCCACTTCACATGTAGGGTGATGCCACCCAGGAGGGGTCATATAACTCTGTCAAGTCATTGGGAGTAGGGACTAGGCCTTCTCTCCTGTCTCTAGGTTAAGGGAGTATACATGGGGAATGAGCTCCCAAAGTCCTTTTGTGCACCAGGAATACATCCTGGTTCCACTGTCAGAGGTCCCTTAGACTGCTCAGTCCTTCTGAGACCCATGTTCAGGAGGTCTGAATTGGTCCAATGCTCGATTCACAGCTATCACTCTGGGGGCCCGTTAGCTCCTCCTTGTTCAGGTCAGCTGTCTGTGGGTTTCTGCAGCCTGGTCTTATTAAACTGGTTTCAACCAGTATAAACCAGTCTGAACTGGCTTAAACCCGTTTGAACATGTCTGAAAAGGTTTAAACCGGTCAGAACCAGCCTGCACCTGTCTGAAATGGTATAATTCGGTTTCAACCGGAACGAGCCAGTCTGAACCAGTCTAATACGGTTTGAACAGGCTTAAACCGGTTTTAACAAGTCTGAACCAGTTTAAACCGGTCTGAACCAGTTTGAACTAGCTCAAACCGGTTTTAAGAAGTCTGAACTGGTTTAAACTGGTCTGAACCAGTTTGAGCTGCTTAAACCCGTTTGAACAGGTCTGAACTGGCTCAAACTGGTTTTAAGAAGTCTGAACCGGTTTAAACCAGTCTGAACTGGTCTGAAACTGTCTGAACCGGTATAATTCGGTTTCAACCAGAATGAGCCAGTGTGAACTGGTCTAATCCGGTTTGAAGTGGCATCAACCGGTTTGAACCGGCTTAAACAAGTCTGAACCGGTTTAAACCGGTCTGAACCTGTCTGAAGCGGTTTAATTTGGTTTCAACCAGAATGAGCCAGTCTGAACCGGTCTAATCCAGTTTAAACTGGCGTCAACTGGTTTGAACCCACTTAAACCTGTTTTAACAATTCTGAACCAGTCTGAAACCATCAGAACCGGTCTGATCCGGTTTGAACTGGTTTGAACTGGTTAAACCTGGTTTGAACTGGTTTGAGCCTGTCTGTACTGGTTTACTTCCATTTGAACTGTCTGAACCAGCTTGAACTGGTTTGAGCTGGTCTGAACCGGTTTAAACAGGCCTGAACTGGCTTGAACTGGTCTGAACTGGTCTGGACCGTTTTGAACCAGTCTGAACTGTCTTGAACAGGATCTAACTGGTCTGAACTAGTTTGAACTGGTCTCCATTATGGGTTTGAAGAGAAAACTGTACCTAGAGAAATGCTCAGAGACCTACAAGACTGACCCCAACTGATAATTTGAGCAACAATGGAAAGGCTACCATAAATGCCCTTCCCTGATAATGAGATTGATGACTAACTTATCCACCATCATAGAGCCCTCATCTAGTAGCTGATGGAAACAGAAGCAAACACCCACAACTAAACACTGAGCCAAACTGGAATCCAGATGCAGAGAGGGAGGACTGCATTTTTCTTAGTCCAGCTGATTTAACTGGGTTTGACTGGATAGGTGATGACCAGACACTCATGATGCCATGGCGGTACACATATGCTCTAAAATTTGGGTCCTGTCACATTTGCCTGTTGTGCTATGATACAGGTTTTAGTATTTGATATTGGGGTGGGTTTAAATACCAATCTAATATTTCTAATACCATAGTGTAACAGAATTGACAGCAATGTAGGGATGGGTAAAAACTGCTAACATTAAGGTTTTTCCTATTTTTGTGACTGAAAAGGCATGAGAACATGGTCCGCCCCACCATTTGTTATCTATCTCCCCATCACCAAAAGTTGAAACTTGGTTACATACAGTTGCATTTCCAGTTAGTTTTGAGTTCATTTTGTAGACTTGAAAAAGTTGGTACTGTGTTGTAAGGGTGACACTGCACTCCATAATTGTAACAGTCTATGAAGCATGTGCTTCTATTAGCCATATGTTCAGAAGGATGGGTCTAACTACAGAGGTCTCAACTTACTCACCTGAGGTTGGCCAGCCAGGAAATGGCAGAACTAAGATTTGATTGTATGTGAAGTTGCCAGATCAGGAAACATCTTTGTACTGTGATACTTTAGCATACACTACACTTCATTATTTATGTGAAACTCAAATTTACATGCATGCCTTGGATGGCATCTGGCAATTTTAGACTTAGGTTGTCTGACTTCAACCATTTATGCTAATTCTGCCTAAAATGCACACTTAGCTGATTACTGTTGGCTGTACATCTTGGGTCAGTTCATTTCTTTATCTACCCAAACATCTGTTTGCAAAAAGATTTTTCTTTTCAAGAGGTCAGACTTCCTATCTATGATAGTGAAAATGTGTAATTTGGGGAACATCTACATTTAATTCAGCCAAAGTTTAGTAAGACATGGTTTGGCATCTAATACAACTCATGATTTAGAAAAAAATAGACTTGATATTTAAAAACCTAATTATACCACAGTATAATGATAGTTTTGCTGGAGTATAGAGTGTGAGTCTTGGAACCCCAATGATGCAGTCAGTTGGTGTGCCATCATTACAAACTGTGATGTGAACTCTCCCTGGGAGGCTTGGGGACAATATCACAGAGTGAGGAATGTTGACATTGGCTTTGATAGGTAAATAAGAGGTTATCAAACAAAGCCACCACAGGAGGGAAGAAGCACGGTGAGAGAAAAAGAAGGCTGAGGAAAGTTCAGGATGAAATCCTTTTATACTTAAGGTGCATGCATGTTTTTTACACACTCGTGATACAAACAAGAGGCTCCGGGTATGATGTCAAGAACTTCAGTGTTGCATCTGTTATCTATGTTGGACAACCTAGATTAAAGAAATTCTTAGAGGGATTGCATGATCAGATGTGTTTCTAAGAGATAACTGATGGTAATGAGGCAGCTAGGTCGATGAGGAAAAAGATATGGTCACCATTTGGAAAGGACAGCAGAGGGTAGGAGATACAAGTCACGCATAGGAATGAAGGATTTGTTTGTTTTTGTTTCTTTGTAAAGAATGAGGTCAAGGAGAGAGGAGAGCAAGGGTGAGAGCCTGGTTGAATGAAGTTAGGTCACTGGGGCTGTGCCCTTGGGGACTCCAGCACCTCATCTTTATCCATCTTTGCTTCCCAGTTGCCATGAGGTGAGCAGCTTGCTGACCACATATTCCCTACCCTGATAAGCTCTCTTGCCAAGAGTCCAAAGGTAATAGGGCCAAGAAGCCATGGACCGAAACTTCTGAAATAGTGAGCCCCAAATAAACCTTTTCTTCCTATAAGATGGTTATCTTAGGCTACCTGTCATGGTAATAGAAACCTAAATCACAGTACGGAAGGCAAAGACATGGATTTAGGTTATAAAAGTCCATATATGAAAACCTTCATTTTCATACATGATACTTGTCTTAGGGTTACTATTGCTTCATTGAAACACCATAATGAAAAGCAACTTGGATAGGAAAGGGCTTATCTGGCTCACACTTCCACATCACTGTCTATCACTGAAGGAAGTCGGGACAGGAACTCAAGCAGAGCAGGAACCTGGAGGCAGGAGCTGATGCAGAGGCCATGGAGGAGTGCTGCTTACTGGCCTGCTCACCATGGCTTGCTCAGTCTGCTTATTAGAAGCATGCAGGACCACCAGCTCAGGATTGGTCCTGCCCACAATGCTCTAGAGACTTGCCAACAGCTCAGTCTTACGGAGGCACTTTCTCAAATGAGGTTCCCTCCTTTCAGATGACTATAGCCTGTGTCAAGTTGACATAAAACTAGCCAGGACAATACTAAAGGATAGAGATTATCTCACATACACACTGAGTAGGAAGCAACTATATATGAAACATTTGCAATCTAGATCATCTTTTTTAACTAGAACAATTTTTTAATTGAGCTGGTTTAAGATTAATCTCATTTTCTGCAAGGACCATATGATCCCCTGACTTACTTTATAACCAAGTTTATAACCTGTTTGAGTTTCTTTCTCGACTTCCTTCAGTGATTTGTAAGTGTAACTCAAATAAACCCTTTCCTCCCCCAGTTGCTTTTGGTTAAGGTGTTTCATCACAGCAACAAAAACCATAATTGAGACAAGTATCATCTTAGAAATGAATATTTTCCTAGGGTAAGTAAGATACTGCACTGGCAAGCCATTCTGAAGTACAAATGCCCTACTTCCTTGATGATAATGATAACAATAGAAAGTTCTGGATGGAAGAATTAAACGTACTATGAATAGTGTTGGCAGTAGGAGGGCTGATCTAGATAGAAAGGACAAACTAAATATTTCTTCTGATATCTATCATTAGGCATCAAAGGTATTTACTCTCCTATTTCTGCTCTCTGTGGAGGTTAACTACACCCTACTCTGGATAAAGAGATCTGAATCCTAGAACTGATAGTGTTTAAAACTCCAGCTGTAATCCAAATGTAACCAACAGATGGACTCTGACCCAACTCTCCCCTTTGTCTATTGGTTTCATTGCTGACACTCTGAAAATTTCCAAGTCCAATGAGAAAGCTGCAGGCACATCAAGAAGAAGGGCATTCAAAAAGCCCACGATTCTCTGCATTTTGTGCCCTGAAATTTCAAGTCTTGATGCTGGCAAAACAGAGTTTCTGGTAATGAAGCCACTGCAAGTTTATTTTCATCTGAGAACTATGTTGTTGAAATCTAACCCAGTGTTAAAAGGAGCAGGTTTGGTAGACTTCATATTTGGAGTCCGGGAGCAGAGCATGAAGTCTGCTTTACATCTGGTGTCTTTCTTCACTGGGTTTTTTCCCCAGTTGGCCCAGCTACATTTCTACTTGATACATTTACGCTATTTAAAAAAGCTTCAAATGTACAAAGCTTTATTTTGGCCTTGTTAAAAGTCTCTTGTAAAGAAACAGAACTCCAGGACTCAAAGGAATTATATCACTTAATTGTCAAATTCAGTGAAGTGAAACTTAACAATTATATCATTCTGCCACCAAACTCGAGTGAATCAAGAGTGGCCTCATTGCACTTGTACCTGAAAATCCCTGTGGTAGCAGTGTGAGGCCACTTGACCTATGAGGATTAATACTGTGGTGGCACAGTATTCTGGGGGTGCATTCCTGTGCCAAGCTAGAATAGAGAAGACTACATGGTGTACTTTTATGGCTAATGCAAATTAGTAGATAGCTGTGGGAATAAATTTCGCTCCTTGATCTATAACAGGAGATAGCTAGTCTGCAAGACCTCATCTCAGGCTGTAATTAGTTTATTCATTAAGATTGGGGGAATTCAATGACACCGCTGCATGAGGTACCATTGGAAGCTACCTGAACATATGGTAGAAGGAGAATGCAAATTTAGTTCCTGAAAGAGAAATCCAAAACAGTCTGGTGCTGTGCTCTTATTTTATGCCCCGTAGTGATTCCCTGGAGGAGTGAGGGATGCTGAGCTGATCCTACTCTAAACCTTTTAGCATGCATCTATTTTAGATGCAGGAGGATGCATTTCTTTGAATGTTATGCATAGTACATAAAGATAAACATAACACATCCCACATGTAAAGAATGAAGTCTATTTCAGACTAGTAAGAAACAATTCCTATATTCTTTATCAATAATCTTTTCTGTTCTTTTATTTTCACTGTTAATTATTGACCCAATAAGGTTTTGTCTTTGCTTAGAGGTATACACACAAATATGTGTATGCATACACACAGGTATATCTATAACTACTGTTGTGTCTAACTCTTCCAGGGATTAAGGCTAATCACTCACATATGGTAAGTTTGACTTTGCTTATGAAATCTGCATAGTAGAAGCAAACCTGGCTTCAGATGCAGCTGTATTTTGTAAAGTTAAGAATCCTTAGAGCACGTGACTTACAAAACCTGATACCCACATGCAAGTACGCATATATGAATCAAATCTTCAGCATTATAAGAAGAACTCAGGGAGATGAGGGCATTGATTGAAAGGAAGCAAAATTCTATTTGGATCATTATTCCAAACCACTTTTAGGCCTCTCTATATTCTTTGTGTGTCATTTAGAAACATTCCAAACAAACATTGAAGTCTAAGCAGAGGAATAAACAGATGTGGACAGGACAGACAGACCCTGACTTTGCTCAATAACAGCAATTGATTTACTCTACAATCAGTGCCAAAAGCTACTTATTGAGTCATGTGCTTGTAACACTGTGATCTCTTCCTCCCATGGCTCTCAGTCCAACCTGATGGATGACTGTGAAGTACAATCCTCTGTCACAGCTAAGGTGTTGACCTGGAAGACTTTGTGAGTGATCACGATGAGATGATTTGCATGGCTGCTCCTTGGGAATAAGACTGTGAAGGAGCTGTGTTTCCTGTGTAGTGGTTTTCTACTTCAGTGTGACATTGTTAAACCATATGTGTGTGTTGCTTTCTTGGAATAAAAACCTGTTTCTGTGCAGAACCTCATGTGTTGCTGTGGTTCTGGGTGAGAGGTAGTTGAAGGAAACAACCAGCAAAGGTAAAGCCCATGCACTCAGGATCATGCCTTCAACCTTGGCTGGAATTAGCGGGTTGAGGAAGTACTAGTGAGGAAGAGGTGTGACACTTTTATTCCTGTCAGAAACACTCTGCCCCAAGTCAGCCAATCAATGGTCTGAGTCAGTAGATCTATTAATGATCTAGTGAAGACAAAAATCAAAGATGAAGGCAGGTAGCATCATCCAGGGACTGGTCAGTGAGATCTGAGAGGGACCATTCAGGAGTCACATGACACAGTGCTGTATCATTTTCCAGACTTCCATAGACTCTGGTGACAGAAAGATCCACCATAGGAATGAGTTACATGGATACCTACTGGGGTTTGAGGAGTATAGGCTTTGACATACCTGCATTTATATCCTGTGCTACTCTCATGAATGTATTGACAAAGAGAGTAGTAACCAGTCATTCTCTGACAATCTAGGGACAATTGTGCTATTTTAAAATGTAATTATCTGATTTGTTGTTTATCCTGTAGGAGTGGGGGTGTGGAAGCAACAGAATCTGCTTCCCTTGGGATGGCACTGATCTGACCTCAGATGTCTAGACAGCCCGTACCTTTGCAGCGGGAGATGGTGAAGGATGTTCCTCCCTGGAAAGCATGCTTGCTAAGGAAGACCTGTTGACTGACTCCCAATGACTCAATGTTCTGCTGACCAAAGTGTATGAAAAAGAAATAAAAGTTATGATTTCTGCCTTTGTGGACTTTATACTCCTTTTAAGGAAACAAGAGAAGTACTGTTTGCTGATGACTACATTCATTCAGGTGCCAATTATAAACTATGCTAGAAGTAATATCTAATAAATGGGACAGAGCCATCTCTGCTTTCATGGAGATCATGGGCAAATGAATTATTTCATTCATTCTATTCTAGTTGTCTGCTCCAAATATCCCCACCCTCTTGCTTAAATTAGTTTTTTTTTTTTTTTTAACAAATGAAGAATAGAATAAAATTAAACAAGGCCCTGTCATGTTAAAGCTCTGTTAATTTTACAAGATGGTTTCAGTACATTTACTAGTGTCTGGTGAAGAATTGTGATAATTAAAATTCAGCTATGCTAATTAAAACAAATGAAGTCTGTTTAATGTCCTTTTATTTCCTCACAATTTTTAATTTCCTTTTTGCTTACTTCCTACTTTGTGGGAATTCTGCCATCTTCATTGGGGTTTCCTCTCACTGGGGAAATGAATGGAGTTATTTGGCAGAGGGACCATGCAGGAATCCTATAGTGGTGATACTTGAACAAACATACTTTTCCCCTGCCTCAGCACCCTGTGGCAATGAGTTCTGAAATTCAGCCCTTCAAAAGAGATTCTGACAAAGGTTTATTCTCTTTTCAATATTCTGGGAATCAAACTAAGCTGCTTGTATGTTTATTTTCCCCAAGTCACTTTGAGAAGAAAAGCTGTATTTTAATGTCAAGTCAACTAAATGAAAACCAACAAGAAGGAAGTCACTCCATAATGCCAGACCCCCTCTGGGCTATGACCTGAGGCTGGTCTGTGTCTTTCTGTCTTTTCCAGATCTGTAAAGTTCAGGCAGGAACATTTTGTAAGGTAAAAGAACAGCCCTGACAGGGAGCACTAGCTGATGTGGTGGGAGGGGCAATGCTCCACAGACAAGATTTTTCTTCAAAGCCTCAAACAACCCATTCTCATCATTTGGGAGGAAGAATGGCATGTACATAAAGGAGCACACATGTTGTGAGAGAGGAAATAAAACTAAGATATTTATTTTTTTAGTTTCAGCTCCATCGTGGTCTTTTGAGGGTAAGTGAATAAAAATAGAATTGACCCTGAAAGTGTGACGCCCTAAGTGAAGCCCTTGGCTTCAGAATGGCCTCCCTGGCTGCATACAAGGTCACCGACATGGATAATGGGCCAGTATCCGAGTGGCTACCTTAAACTAGCTGTGTGATGTTGTTATGTGTGAGTTCATCGAAATAAAGTCATTTTGCTTACTTAAAACTAATTTTAAGAAACCCATCCCCTGTTTGACTCTTTGTCTTAAAAGTTCATGTTTTGAATATTTCTTTCCCATTACTAACTCTTTGGGTCCTTTTTCTACCTTACTTTTCTAATGTAATCCAACTTTGAGAACTTCCTAAGAGTTGCCTTCAGTCCAGACTCTGCCATTGACTGCTATGTGGCCTTCCAATTTTGTAATCTTCTTGAGTTTCCTCATCTATGAGGCACAGAAGACAACTGGGTTAGGCTGTGGTTTGTGTAGCAGAAGAAAGACTCCTATGTGTAAGCAAGCCCTCATGTGAATTAATACCTCTAACACCAAATTGAAGAAGTCAGTCCTCCTCAGGAATGACGGTTAACCCGAAAAGGAAGTTAGGGCTTGCTGTGACAGAACAGCAGCCTTGGGGTTTAGAATCATGTTAACACAGAATAGCTCTGAAACCAAGGAGTCAGTACTGTTGCCCGCACACCAGTCATCTTCACCCCCCCATCAGTAACGTGTGCCTGCAGACATGCCTTCTTTATCTTATCTCCCGAGGAGACCGTCCAAGACACACTTAAATAAAGCTCCAGTTGTCTGGTCTGCCGTTAACTGAGCAAGTGCAAGCACCACCATGCTTGACTGCATTACACCAACCTCAGCTGAAGAAGCCGCAAGAAGTCCTCTTTCCCGGCTGGAGAAATGTCGATTTTAAACAACAGGATAGGGACTTCAGCAGGGGTGAGGGTGGGCATGTTGACTCTGCTGAAATCTTAAGAAAAGAAACATTTAAAATTGTTCCTTCATTTGGGAATTGTGTCTTGTCTAATTATTTTTCCGTTATAAGATTGTACTTGAGCACACATGCTTTCTTGTTCTTCCTTTTACTTTTCACCCATAAGGAGTTACTTCCTGAGCAGTTATGGCCAAAATGTTAAGCTCAAGTTAGTAAGATGAAAAGATGTAAGACAACTTCACTACCTTCCATGTCTGCTTGGACAGCTTTGTTACATGTACAGGTGATGGGATAGATGTGGTATAACGTAGTTGCTTGTGTGTGTATGTGTGTGTGTGTGTGTGTGTGTGTGTACACCTGGGGGTTTTGCATGCATGCATATGAATGAATCTTTGTCTTTTGTTCTCCACATTAGTTTTGAGACGAAGTCTGTCACTGAACCCGGACATCACCTTCCCAGTGCTGGGGTTACCGGCATATGTCACCTTGCCTGGCTTTTCACACTCATGCTGGGAATCCTAGCTCAGATCCTCCTCCTCGTATGGCAAGCACTTTACAAGATGAGCCCTTTCCCCAGCCACCAAGGTCAGTTTTCAAAAAATAATGTATTTTAAGATAATACACAAAACCATAAACATCCTATACACGGATAGTGTGCCACGTGATGTTGCAATACATGAATGAACTAAGTACCACTCAAATCAGATTAAATCCATCTGTCTCCTCTAACCCCATTTTTACAGCAAAGGTATTAAAGACTGTTCCAGCAGAAGGAAGGTTTGGTGATGAACGCCACACGAGTCTCTGTATAAACTGCCCTGCATTGGCAGTCGAGAAAGAATAGTGATTACACCCCTGGTCCTTCTCTAATTTGAACAGGTGAAAACATTTTATCTGCCTCTAATTTCCCCAGGTCACAGCTGGTGTGGCTGCCTTGATCTACCTTTCCATGGGCAGTAAAATTCCGAGGTGTGATCTGGAATTTCAGAGTCATGCTCCATTAACTCTAATGAGTGACTTATGGTTAAATCCTCACAGATCAGCCTGAACATCTCCCTGCAGGTATTGGTTCACATTTCATTTCCGTGGGCATCACACTGGCCTGCACTGAAATTGCTTGCATCGTTTAACCTGTAAGGTTGTCCAACAAACCTGTGATTTATGGCTTGCAAAGTGTTTAGCTTAGCGTAGTCTGGGTGGTTGGAAAATCTCCTGGCTTCTTGGTTACAGTTTCAGGTTCATGTCAAATACAGTTATAAATGTCCCGATTCCTGGTGTTTCCATAGGGCTTGGACTAAGATATTTTTGTATGTGAAACAGTATAATGTTAAAATGATTGTAATGACTAGAGTGGAATAATTAAATTAATTCGGGAAGCTAGAAGTTTAGGTGAAATATTCATGACAGTTACATTACCAGACTACATTTGTCATCCTCCTCTTGTTCAACACCCTCCAGAATAACAGACAGGCTGGAACCAATCTTTAAAATGCTTTCACAAAAACAAAAAACCCACAAAACCACCCCCAAAACCAAACCAAATAATAATAATAGTAAACCATACACAAGAGGCCCTCCTCCCCAAGACCATTTCTATTTCCTACGCAACTCCGAGGAACGTTCCCATTAATTGTGTCTAACCTGATTGCAACCTGAATGCCGGGACACATTGTTTGAATGCATAAATCAAGGTCAATGAGAAGGCGCTCCATTGTATGATTTAGTCATGAGCCGCAGCTTGAAGCATCTCCCTCCATCATTAATGAGTTGCCTTCATGTTTTCCTCTCCAGCGGCAGGATTCGGAACCTTTGAACTGCTTGGAGGAGAGCCTTTAGGCGGGCGTGTTTGCCCTTTTCTGTGCTAAATTGCTTGTCCCTGGCATTTCCCTAACAAATCGAGTCCTGGTTTCAGTCTGGCTGTTGAATTGGGAACCATTAATAATTGGCAATTTGTAGCTGTCATAACGGTGCTGGGGACTTTCCAGATGGCTTTTCCCTTTCTCTTGAGAAGGACTGAGCCTTTGATGGGATTTTAATCAGCAGACATTGTCTTGGTCCTTGGCCCACAGTGGGGACAGAGGTCACCTGTTCAGCACAGCTTTGGTTTTCTGATGAAAGCCCCAGGAGGGTGTGTGGAGGATGTTTTAGGAGCAAAGCCCCAGGAGGCTGTGTGGAGCCAGGGAATGGAAATGCTGGACTGTAACATCAGAGTAGAAACTAAAACAACAGAAGTCCAGTTGAACAATTAAAATAACTGAGTTAATTTTGAAGGTAACAAGGAGAGAAGTGGACAGCATTATGTCCCCTTTGAGACTGACACAGCACAACTCAGCACCGAATGGAACACAAGTTCAAATTGGAAGCAATATTGTAGCTTATGATGAAGGTTTCTTTGTTTTTTGTTTTTTTCAGACAAATCTCTCACACTCAACCCTGTTCCTCTTCTTGCTCTTCCAAAACTCCTGCACAACTTTGAGAAAAAGAGAATCAAGATTGTTCTTTACTGTTTGTAGGTTATGTTTCTCAACAAGCATTCCCTTCAGAGCTGGGCTAATGAATGAGGACTGATGATGTTCAGGGGCGGGGTTCTTCCTGCTTGCCCATCCAGGGCCTGAGCCTGTCTTGGCTAACACTGGCTTCCCAGGCTTCCCTGTGGTCTCTCAGCCTCCTCTCCATGGCATTCCAGGAGCTGGTAACTGCTCCTTCCACCAGAATGCTGCTCTGTGATGACATGGAATATGTTCTTTGCTATATACCTGTCAAGTTCAGGATGTGACAGATTTTAAAAAAATATATTTTTAAAGAATGAATTCATTCAGCCAGGCACTGGCAGCGCATGCCTTTAATCCCAGCACTTGGGAGGCAGAGGCAGGCGGATCTCTGTGAGTTTGAGGCCAGCCAGGCTCCAAAGCAATGCATAGAAACTCTCTCTAAAAACCACACACACACACACACACACACACACACACACACACACACACACACACACACACAAAGAATGAATTCATTCTTAGGTTATGTTTTATAATTATAATGAAGAATTGTGATAGAATTGTACCCCTTTACAAGATGCCAACATGGTAAAAATGAGTAAATACATTAATTTTCTTGACAAAGGGCACTTGTTGACATGCTTGATCTTTAGAGTTTATCTTGATTTATTCAGATTGTAACAGAAAAATGTAACCTCAAGGGACTTCAAAGTGTAGGTGATAGGAAGGCCAAAGTTTGAAGACACAATGATGGAAACAGAAATCAGTGATGTGGGGCTGCAAGCCACGGGATGCCAGTTGCTAGGAGCTGGTAGCAGCAACCAATCTTCTGTAACAGCATTGGATCTTCACATACAGTTCACTAAAATGCAGTCTTGCTGAGCTGATTTTTGATGTCTGACCTCTAGAGCTATATACATGATAAGAAGTTTATGGTGTTTTCAGCCAGTTAGCTCGTGCCAAATTGTCACAGCACCAGGAGGAAGCTAATGCAGATGCCATCACAGGCAAAGGCATGCACTACACCCTGAGCTTCCTAACATCTAGCTTCATGCAGCCATCACTGAGACACACCATTGCTTCTATCTCCATAGTGACCAAATGCTATTATCTCAGGTTCTAGATAGGGTATAGCTGTCGAATCTTTCAATGACATTCGTGTAGATGCTACCCATATGTGCCACCATATGCTCTTGACCTACTTCTAAGGTCATGGTTGCTACAATAGAATGACAGTCACCAAGATACCTGAGACTTTGGGTCAGTGTTAAAGCTAGGGCACTCTTGTGCAAACTGGAATGTGGTACATGGAGGCAAAGGTGGGTTCAGGGACCATTTCGATCACAGGTTTTTCTTCATTTTATATACATGTTGGGATTTAATGTTGTGGAAACATCTATTTTTTCTTTTTATTTATTTTTCTTTCATATACTACATCTCAACCACAGCTCTTCCCCCCCCACTCTTCTCAGTCCCTCCTCCCCCGCAAACTCCCCCAGACCACTGCTCCCCCATTTCCCTGCAGGGCTCCCCGATCCAAACAGGACATAACAAGGTGCAGTAAGACTAGGTTGAACAAGGCAAACCAGTAGGAGGAAAAGGGTCCCAAGAACAGGCAAAACGTCAGAGATACCTCTATGCCAACGGTCAGGAGTCCAAAGGTAGCACATATTTTTAAGTTATTTATTTATTTTGTATGTGTGAGTGTGGGCATACACATGCCATGGCACACGTATGGCAGTCAGAGGACAACTTCTGGGAAGTCCGTTTCCTTCCTCTGCCTTGTATTGAGTCATGGGCTCCTTGTTTCTGCCACTGTGCTGCGGATGTCAGCTTTGGCCAGTTCTCCTGTTTCCGCCCTCTGTCTCGAAGCACAAGTGCTTCGATTTCAGATAGGAGCTGCTTCAGCTGGGCTTTGGGATTGAACTCAGCTAGCTGGTCAGGCCTGCACAGCAAGTTATTTTTACCTACTGTGGTGGTTTGAATAAGAGTGACCCCCATAGGCTCACTTTGAATGCATAGTCGTCAGGGAGTGGCGATGCTCATGGAAGATTAGGAGGTGAGGACTTGTTGGAGTAATGTGTCCCTGGAGGTGGCCTGCCTACACCATGGCTTATCCAGCAGAGGTGGCCTTTCATTTTGAAGTGGACAATTCCATCAGTTTAAAACAGTGTTGAGGTCACACTCTCAGCATATGTAGAAGTTCATACATGTACCACTATCAAAGTAAATGCCAAATTGTGGAGTGGCTCGGTTCCTTTCTCCTTTGAGTCCGTGTGTGTGTGTGTGTGTGTGTGTGTGTGTGTGTGTGTGTGTGTGTGTGTGTGTGTATGAACTGAATAAGACTGGAGAGTTTTCTTTCTGTACTCCAGTAGCTCACACAAGCCACGCCTTGGAGTTACAGCTCTGAAATGTTTGAGGAGACAGCAACTTCATTCAGGAGCTTTTCTGAAATGCATATCCCAATGCAGGAGGCTGGGATTGTCTCAGGATTTTGCATTTTTAATTAGCTCTGGTAGTACCAATGATCTTGGATTGTAAACTGTCCCAGAAGTAATTGGATTGAAAAACACCTTGCATTTCAAATGTTCATAAGTCACTAAATTTAGGTGCCTAAACCAGGCAGCAGGATGTGCCATTTTCTTCTCTTCTCTTCTCTTCTCTTCTCTTCTCTTCTCTTCTCTTCTCTTCTCTTCTCTTCTCTTCTCTCCTCTCCTCTCCTCTCCTCTCCTCTCCTCTCCTCTCCTCTCCTCTCCTCTTCTCTCCTCTCCTCTGTTCTTTCCCTTTCCTTTCCTTTCCTTTCCTTTCCTTTCCTTTCCTTTCCTTTCCTTTCCTTTCCTTTCCTTTCCTTTCCTTTCCTTTCTTTTCCTATAACTTCCTTTTGTCCCAGATTTGTTATTTCCACGTGGATTGGTGGAACATGTCACCTTTATTGTGTTGTTGAATGAGAGTTCTTTGGAGAATTTATCAAGTGAAGGACAGCTGGACGAGGTAAAGTGTGTTGACTTTTCATTTCTCCTGGTCATTAAAATATCTTCTGGTAAGTTTCTATTCCCAAGAAAGATTGCAGATGCTCCCTGAACCCCGTTAATAGGATGAGTCTGGTGCTTTTTCGTGTGTCATTTCATTTTATAACTGGCTCGAGTGGCAGAAATTAGTATGAATACAAAGAAGGGTGTGTGTGTGTGTGTGTGTGTGTGAGAGAGAGAGAGAGAGAGAGAGAGAGAGAGAGAGAGAGAGAGGGAGGGAGGGAGGAGGGAGGGAGGAGGGAGAGAGAGAGAGAGAGAGAGAGAGAGAGAGAGAGAGAGAGAGAGAGAGAGAGAGAGAGAGAGAGAGGAGACCTCCAACTGACCTGCCATGATGGATGGGGCCAAATATTCAAACTCCCCATGCTCACAAATGCTGTGAGGATTTCCCAGTTAGTGACAGATTCTGAGTGATTTGGAGGCATTTGTAAGCTTACTGCCTTGCCCTCTAGGCATCTTCAGTGTTGTATCAGGAGGGCAAGAGGGTTCCAAACAGATTTAATATTCCTTGTATGAGCTGCAACCATCTGCCCGCCAGCGCTCAGTGTGAGCATAATATATGTTTTCAGAATCAAACACAAAGAGCCTATTTTCCACCTTTCTTTTCCCTCTCCCCACCCCAAAGCATTTGATGTAGATCAATTATGTTTTCCTTGTCTGTGGAGTAGGTTATCAGGGTTACCCTTTCTGCAATTATATTTACTTTTGTTTTATTTTCTGATGCCTCTGGCATATTTAAATGACTATTTTCTATTTTCCTGATATCCATCTATCTCCTACAGACTATATACTTCAACTCCTGCATTGTGAGGGTGACTGTCTGAGGGTGCAGGTCTCACACAGACCTGTGCACACTGGCATCTATTGCATGGTGAGGGTTATATGTATATCCCTCACCATGCAATAGATGGTGGTTTGTATGTGGACATTTCAAGTGGTTGCAGGCTAGACCATTGATAGCTGAATCTGGTGCAGTTTTCTTGAGAGGTGTGGCTTAAACATTTTTTTCTCCTTTGAGAACAATCACTTTACCAATGGGCTGCTCCTAGTAACTGTAGCTCACTGAGGGACAGACAAAATCTCTATCAATGTTTCATCTTTGCCTTAAAATGTGGTGCCACTAATTTATAAAAAGTAATTGACATAAAGGAAGTGTACGCTCTTAAAGTAAGTTGAGTCAGTCCAACGGAGTTCGTGAAATCTCACTTAAATTAGAAAATTTGGCGAGAGAGTTTGTAAAGCTCTTTAATCCACATGACAGTTGAATGGGAACAGCTTTGCTTTGGACTTCTCCTTGAATTATTCCGAGCTGGGATGGGTACTAACAGAAAGATACTCTCCAGCATATGCTCAAGGGCATGGGGATACAGATTCGATATTCCAGATGATATTTATTATTTCAGTCAAATGTGCATCCTGTTGTATTAGGTAACATACACTTCACGACTGTGTCTTCTTTCTGCTAACTTCCCATTCACTTCTCCCAACAAATGCTGCTGAGACAGCCCAATCCCCTGGTGCTCTCCTAGTGCAGTGTTGATGGGATGGTGGATAAGGAGCTGGCTTGGGTGCCTGTCCAGGTGCCATCCTTCTGTTGACTCAGGGAAGATGGCATGCATTCCCTGATCTATAAAGTCGTAATGCTAGGGATACCTAAATGGGTCGATGAAACACAATGACACAGACTCATGTATAAAACACTGAGTTCCCAGCTAACACCAACATTTGAGAGGAATGGCAGGGGAAGAAATAAAGAAAGCAGAAAGTATATATTTTCTAAAGACAGTCTTTAAACTCTACAGATGCTACAGAACTTGTGGAGGTGTGCAGTTGGGTGGGGATCTCCTTGTCCTCTCCACAACACTCCCAGGTGTCAGGCTTGGTCTAACTTAGTTATGTTTGATTTTATTGTCTGGGAGTCAGGTGGAGACTTGGAGGCTGATTTTTCCATAACTCTCCAATCTTCCTGCATATCCAATACAAGGGATATTAGGGCCTCTGTGGAGAAATGTATCTGGGTCAAATTTAAGGAGATGAGAGGGGTCTGGACAGAGCCAAGAGCCCCATCCATTCACTGACCCCAGCTGTCTGCCTTTCATGTGGACTTCCAAAGATGAAGGCCATGCCACTTAAAAGGGAACATGAAGTACAAACATAGCTGGTGTCTACCTCAAGCCCTTTGGCTATCTTTTGAGTTTCTTGTCTCTCTTTCCATTCCTACGTGTGTGTGTGTGTGTGTGTGTGTGTGTGTGTGTGTGTGTGTGTGTGTGTGTGCACATGTGCTGTACAAGCACACATATATGCACACACATGTGTGTACGAGTGTTTTTGGTTCACCTAAATGATCTTAAAATATGTCTTCTACGACAAAAATTGGTATCTAGCAGCCAAGATATGAAAAAAGTCTTGTCTACACTCAGCTTTGTTTGTCGCCCACCTTCTTACAAGAAGGCAGGATGGGGGCCCAGGAAGAGGTCACAAGCTGGCTCATTGTGCAAAGAAATAAAATGTGGCAAACATTAAGTTTAAATCAATAACATTATCTGGATGCAGAAGGCGAAACTATTTTCTCCCAAATTGTTTTGGTCGCTGCCAGTGGTTGCTATTTGGTATGAAACCCAACTCTGTACGGTGGGTGATCTTAACTGAGATGATCTTAACTGTTGGATAACTTGTAATCTATTTTCCTTTGTTGTAAACTAGAACCTCCTTGTTGTACTCCTGCGGACTAGTAATTGTAACATGTCACACAAACGAGGGCCCCTGTCAGGAGGAGGGCTCCAACCTTCTAAACAGGAGCCCTGGCCTGCTCTCATTCTCCTCAGCCGCAAACCAGCCTCCCCATTCACCTACTCTCCTGGCACAGATGTCCCAAGAGACTGAGGTGTCTTCCAGTTCATCAAAGGGTAACAAAACTTAGAAGCTTCTGTGGCTTCATTTTCTGCAAAGTGGTGAATCAAGGGTTGGTAATTCAGACGATGGCCATTACCTGGAGAATTGACTATGTGGACGCTCCATCCCTGACCACAGTGAAGATGCCTTTACCATGGTGGCAGCGAGGGCTGGAGAAGAATGCCGGCATCTGGGGTGGGGTTCTCAGGGGTGAGGCAGGAGGCTCACAACACCTGAAATTTCTCACTTGGACCAGTGCTGCTTTCCAGGGGTTTACTCCACGTGTCCTGTAATTTGCTTCTGAACTAAACAAAGTGGATGAAGGCTGGAGAGATGGGTAAGAGCATTGGCTGCTCTCCCAGAGGACTCAGGTTCAGTTCCCAGCACCTGCACAGCCACCTCCAACTGTCTGTAACTCCAGTTCCAGGGGACTTGCATCCTTTCCTGGCATCCAAGGGTAACCCAGGCACAAGTGATACATGCAGGTAAAGTACCCATTCACGTAAAATTAACAACAGCAAAAACAACCAAACAAGAGGTAACAGTTTAGTTTTTTGTATTATTTTCTTAAGTTTTTGTGTTTTGAGAAAGGGCATCCATCACATAACCCAGGTTAGCCTCAGACTCACTGTGTGGTTAAGCATGACCTTGGACTCCTGATCTTCTTGCCTCTGCCTCTTCAGTGCTGGGCTAACACATGAGCCATGTTGCCTGGTTGATAGATTATTTTGACAGGAGACTACACACAATTCCTTCCAGACAGTGTTGGTGGGGAAATTTTAGTGGTGTTACTGGCTACATTCTGAAGGTTTCATTGAAGTGATGAGATCTTAAGTTAGGATTAACTTGCAATCACTTTGTTAACACCTGAGTTCTTATTTCATAGGACCAGAAGGGAACATTTGACTGGGATTATGCTCAGGCACACTTCAGGAAATCTAATAAAAATTCAGGAACGTGTGAAAAAAGGGAACAGTAATCCCTAATTCCAGTAAACTATGGCTGCTATTTCTTATGTTTTCTCCATTTTTACCATATTTACTTAAAAACTTGCTGTGGCATAGGGATACACTGCATATAGTGCTTGCTGTCACTTGCTGGCATCATAAAGACATTTTCTAGACCATTAAATATTCGTTTCAAGCACAGTTGGTTCTAAACATTTGAACCATAATGTATCAAACCAATCTCTAATGGTTGGACTTCAGATGGCTTGCATATTTGGGTTTATAATGCTGTGACAAGGGTCTTTGTCCATTAGTCCATTGAATAATCAGTGCTTATTGAGTATTGTGTGTCCTGACTCAGAGCCAGAAGGTAAGCATATATGATTAATCATAATCCTTCTAGTAGATAACATTTATTCCTATTACTCAAGTCCAAGTACTTTGAGGATATTGTTATGAAAATGATATGAATTCAATAGTCATTATAATAAATTAATGAAAGGTAATAGCATTAACTAATTGAATTTTTTGAGGTATGTATTGTTAGCACCTCTATTTAGGCAAGGGAGCGGAGCTTTGGCTTTGCTGGAGGAAACCTCACTGTAACAGCAAAGTTCACACGCAACTCTTGGTCCACCTCTTTTTCTGGTGTGCACCACACTGGTAAGAAATACTTAACCCTGCATGTGGGAACACCTTCAAATGCATTCATAGAGTAATTCTCTGATTGTTCCCCTTAGGATCAATGCTAAAGAGTGAAACACTGAATTAAAATAAGAACAACTCTCTAGGGAATGCTCCTGCAGCCCATTTTCAAAGGAGAAGAGGTACGGGATGGATTATTCCCTCCCTCCCTCCCTCCCTCCCTCCCTCCCTCCCTCCCTCCCTCCCTCCCTCCCTTCCTCCCTTCCTTCCGAATGCTTTTCCTTTCTCTTTTTGTTCTGGGTCCCTGTCCTTGCTCTACCAGTGGCAGCAGGAAATAGACACGGTGGTGATCCTAAGCAGGGCATGGGCCTACATAATGCTCATGCTGTTCACACTGGGTCAGCACATAGCTGGCTTTTAAAGTCTTTATTTCTTCCTGGTGCTGCAGATGCAAGGCGTCAAGGAAGAGAGGATACAAGGAGGAGGGCTCTTGGGAGGGATGAGTCTAGGTCACAAGGGGACATATAGGTGGAGAATCCACCAAGGCTGGTTGGATTTAGTACTCTGTCACAACTGTCATCTAGTAGTGTACAGCAAGCTACTGTGATATTCTGTCTCTTATTGTCACCTTCTGTCTCAGATCTCACTCATCTAAATGACTGTTATCTGTCCTCTGTCCTGGTGCCCAGCTTTCAATGATACAATATGGAGTAATGGCCAAATACCCATGATTGCAGCTGTCCTAAATGTATTGCTGACTACAATATTAACCTTCTTTGTGGTCTTGAACAGTCTTTTTGATGATCTCTTTCTCACTTTTATAAAATAGAGTATAGCTGTGTTGAAGTGCCCACATGTACAAAAAAACTCAAAAAAATCCAATAGTCAACCTTTACGTTCTTTTAATAGGTATGACAAAATAAAGCAATGTTAACTATATCCTCTGTTTATTCATAAAAATGAGCCTCTGGTAGGAGGGGTCTGTACACTTCTTGTGGTCACTCATCTCTGGTGTCATTTCTGTGGTTGACATTGAATGAGATGTACTAATGATGTCCAATGGGTTGGCCACAGATAGGAAGGTTCTAGGATTGACATACTGTACAGGCCCCTTAAATGCAAACATTTTCTCTGGCTGTTGGCAAAAGACGAAGCCAGACAGCTTTGAATCTTGGAAGGACTTAGTGCAGTTGCTGTTGGAAGATGGAGGAAGTGAATATAAGAAACATAGGCAGCCCGAATAAGGCATAGGCTTTAAAAATACATATATTTATAGGAAAACTATAAAATAAACTAGCTTTAAAATAAACCATTTTCTTGATCAGTTTTTTATGGTGAAACGTACTTGACAGAAACGTTTGAGAAGCAGCATGACATGGTATTAGAATGACACCTTTCATTTCTCCTTGTGGTGGTTTGAATGTAACTGCCCCCATAAACTCATAGGGGGAAGCATTATTAGGAGCTATGGCTTTGTTGGCATGGGTATGGCCTTGTGGAGGAAATGTGTCACTGTGGGGGCAGGCTTTTACATTCCCTATGCTCAGAATATCGCCCACTGAATCCTGATTCGATTTCCTGTTGCCTCTAGGTCAAGATGTAGGACTCAACTCCAGCACCACATCTACCTTCATGCTGCCATGCTCCCAACTGTGATGACAATGGACTGAACCTCTGAAACTGTAAGTGAGCTCCAACTTCTGCCTTAGTTAGGGACTGGAGTATTGGTGTGGTAGGCCTGATCATGCTTTTCTTTGGAGGAATACGGTCCTTGGGACTTTGGGTAGCAGTGCAATGCTTTAAGCACTTCTGAGCATTACTAGTAGGAGCATGGAAGACAGGGGTGCTAAGAGTTATTTGAACTGTTGGAGCTCACTCAAGAGCTTTCAGAGGAGAAGAATGTTAATATAGTACCTAGAAGTCATTCGCATATGTTAGTGAAGAAATTGTATGCCTTTTGCCCTTGTCTGAAGAGTCTGCCTGGGGCTAAAGTGAAGATTGTTTTGGATTAATTGCATTGGTAGAAGAAATCTAAAAATAGCCCAGTATAGAGTCTGTTATATGGCTATTAGTGGTAACTCTAATGAAGATTTATAGCTAAAAGGAGCAAGCTGAGCAGCATAAGTTACAAAAAGTAACTTATTGTTCAAGGAGATAAACAGATTAAGAAATGGAATAAAGGGAGTGGTGACCTCAGGGCAAGATCCCACCTCGCTAAGTTTCCAACTTGTGAAAAGGAACTGAAGGAAAGCTTGGAGCTGGGTGTAGTGAGGCATGCCTTTAATTCCAGCACTGGGAAGGCAGAGGCTGGCAATTTCTGAGTTTAAAGACAGCCTGGCCTACTGAGCAAGTTTCAGGACAACTAAGTGTAGGCAATGAAGGTAACAATCAAAACCAGAAAGCTGGTGAAGAAACATAATTGAATGAAGGAATATGTTGCAGCCCCAGTAAGCAGCAGAACTTCGGGAGCATTGATCATGTGGTTCTGGCTTTAGAGCTAAGGATAGAAGAAAGGAGCTAGGGAATAAAGCTGTGGAGGTCAGGCGTGTGTGAGTGGTGTCCCTGAATGGAGGCCTGGCAGAGAGGCCATTGTATGAAGAGGCCTGGCAGAGAGGTCACTGTATGAAGCCTGGATTGCTTTGGAGAATCCAAGATGTTAGAGATGCCAGAGTTGTGGGATGCCTGACAAAGAGCACTGTTAACAGGAAGTGGAAACAGCTCAAGAGAAAGAAGTGTGTTACAGTCAACAGAGCCTAACAGAGATGGAGATCTGAGGAGCATTTTGACATGAGACATGGAGATGCAGTTTGGAGTTTGCCCAGCTGGCTTTCCTTACTATGCTCCCTTCCCTGCATTTTGAGATGGTAATGTGTATTCTGTGCTATTGTATGCTGGAAATAAGTGATCGGCTTTTTTATTTTGATTTTTACAGGGGATTACAGTTAAGAGATTGTCACATGCCTCAGAAGAGACTTTGAACTTTGAAACAAGTTTGAGACTGTGATAGACTCTGGGGACTTTTGATGTTGGACTGAATGCATTTCTTGCATTGTGATATGGCCACAAGCTTTTGGAGGCCGGGGAGTGGATTGTGGTGGTTTGAAAGAAAATGGACCCCAAAGGGAGTGGTTCTATTAGGATGTGTAGCCTTGTTGGTGGGAGTATGTCTGTGGGTGTAGGCTTTGTGGTCTCTTTTGCTCAAGCTTCCCTCAGTGTGACAGTCTGTCAACTTCCTTGTTGCCTGAAAGATGTAGGACTCAGCAATCAGCACCACTGAAAATGTAAGCGAGCCACCCTCAATTAAATGTTTTCCTTTATAAGATTTGCTATGGTCATGGTGTCTCTTCATAGCCATGAAAACTCTAATGAAGACACTCCCTGAGGTTGTATTTGCTACACCAGTGAGTTAGGGGAAATCTAGCCTCACATTTCACCATCCAAGCACTGTTTTTTTGCCCCCTCCCCCGCTCCACAAGCATTTACAGCCTTTGTGGTTGCACAGTGTGCCCCGAGTGCCCTGAGTGTGACAAGTAGTGAAGACTTTCTGCTCTCATACTTTGTATATAAAATCGGGGGATTTAATGCCTTTTTTAGGGTCCCTGCTGTCATTTCTGAACCTCTGGCTTTGGCACAATTGGGCAGTGTTTCACAAACCCCCACCTGACACCACCTGCAGGGGAATCTGGGAGTCCCCTGCTCCTCTTTGAGGCTTAGTTTTGAGTCAGGGGCTCTCATGTGACAGGAGTGGGGGTCTTCATTCCAGTGTTGGAGCCTCTACTTTCCCCAAAGGAAGGGTGGGGCTGGCGCTGGCTGGTGGACAGTCCTTGAGAAATGCTTGCGTTTTGTCCTGATAACTCGCCAAGTGTCAGTGGACCTGGACCCCCTCCTCTCCTACCTGCATTGTCACAAATCAGGCAGAAACTACGGAAGTGGGTCACCCAGGTGACCCCGGTGAACAGCCCCTCCCGCCTTCGCCACACGCTCTCAGTGGAGCTCTGGGCATCGCCCGCATCACTGCCCAGAGGCGGGCCGGTCTATCGCTGCGTCGCCGCGCTGTGCCCGCCGTCCTTGCCCGGGCACCGCTGCGGGTCGTGCGCCGTTGGCCCTCCCGCCTCCCCCTCGGTGGGGCCCTTCCCTTTACTACGGCGCTGGTGACATTCAGCGGGACCGGCTAGCGCAGCGGGGCTCCCCGCGGCGGCGTGGAGGCTGGGGCGCCCGCGGCTGCTCCTCTCACCGGGACAGCTCCGGAGCGGCAGCGGCAAGCAACTGGCAGGTCCGGAGGCTCCCGACTGGACAGCCTTTACGGGCGGATCCCCGCCCCCGCTCGGGTCTACGAGCTTCGGTCCGCCCTGCCCACCCCAGCTCAGGCGCAGGGCGAGCACGGAGGTGGCGAGCGCCAGGGGGACCGGGCCTCCCACCTCGTATATGGCAAAGTTTCTCGCGGCGCTTCTGGGCTGCACGCTGCCGAGCAAGGGCGCCTCTTCCATGCTGGAGGTAGGTAGAGGGTGTGTCCTTCAGGGGCTGCCCCTGGCGGTGGTGAGCACTCCTGACTCACCGCTAGGGTCCCCACCACTTGGCAAGTGCGTCTCACCTGAAGGACTTCTGGGGCGGGGCTGGGGATCGTGGTGAGGAAGATGGAAGCCTCTGGAGTCTGAATTTTTGCCCCCCCCCCCCGGCCCTCCCTGCATGTTTGTTTTTCTCTTCCCTAATTGACAGGTTTGTGAATCGTTTGTGAATCGCGTATTTTTTGAGTCGCCCCCTTGCCTAACATGCCAGGCACATTCGGAAATGAGCTGTCTCTTGGACATCCTTCTGCTGCCTATCTTGACTTTTCTAAATTATTAACGGAAAGCAATCGTTCATTTAAAAAGGTTTCTATCTTCTTGCTTGCTCTAACCACTCCCTTTCCCCAACATCCAGCGAGGCGTAAACTCCTTGTAAGTTTCTTCTGGCTGAGAGACCCTGAGGATGGGGATGGGGATTAAATGGGATTAGCCAAATAGCGCCTTTTGAAGGTGGCTACACCTAACTGCTCATATTTGCTGCTTGTGGCAGTGACCCTGCTACAAGCATCCTTGCTAGGAGTTGGCTGACTGGCTTGCTCGTCCTTCTGGGGGAAATGGTGGCAGAGATGTCTTATATGAGACCCACTTGGGCCACTCAGTAGGGACAGTTCTATGCTGTGTGACTCTTCACTCAGTGTAGTTAGAACAGAGTGCCCTGTGTCTGTCTTTCCTGCCCTCTCCTGCAGACTGCTTGGCAGACAGGCAGGTCAGGTCAATTAGCCTTACCACCCCAGTCTCAAACCATCCTGGAAATCTCGGCCTTCCCTGAATTGCCTTGGCCCTCGGTGTCAGCAGTTTCCAGAATGACTGAGAAACAGACTTGAGTTTCTTCTCTCAGGCACTTAGTGTGTCCTTCAGCCTGGAACTCGTTCTGGTTCCAACGTCTTCCTCAGCTGCGAGCTGGTCCCCTTTCACCTTTGCAACCCTTCGTTTTCTTCTGAGATCACGAGGAACCATTCCCTGAGATTTTAGAGCTCAAACTGTCCAGTCCATACTCTGCTAAGTGACAGGGAGATCCCAGGGAGGAGCTTAGGAAAGGCAGGTAGAAATGCTGAAATCTAAAGAGGAAGAGCCCAGACAGGAAGGTTTTCCAGGCTTGCAGTGGCTACCCATCCCCCCCTCAGCATCTTCTCCATGGCATGTTCTGCAGACAGATGGCTAGGAGGCCATTCTAGGGATCTGCTGTTCTCTTTCGTTTTTTCCCTTTACATAGGCTGGGATTTTTGTTATAAAATTCCAAAACCCCCCACCAAGAAGTTTAGGTGTATGCATTGCCTTTTGAGCACATGTTCCTGCCTATGCTTTCCTCCAGTCAACAGGTGCCTCACCTTGACTTTTCAGAACGATGGGTTCCCAGTTATTCTAGAGAGGAGCTGACCTCCAAAACTACACACGCACACACACACACTTAGACTGCTGTTTTTCAAACAAGACTGGCTGTTTGTCTTTGAGAAGTTCCAGGGGAAGAGACATCCTCCAATCCTTGATACCTCTTTATATCTTGCTTTGTGGTGTTTTCTACCCATCTAGAGGAACGAACTACTTCCAGCATCTTCTCTCACCATCTCTCTACAAATGATTGAGCTGTTGTCAGCCAAATCAACCTAAAGTGGGTACTAGGCATCATATTTCATCAATGTCCCTGGAGAGATTTCCCACCTTTAGGAATGTTTGTGTCCAAGGGGATGAAGAATGGATGCAGGGATGTACTTTGTGGATACCTTTCAATGAACACTGTTGCTGCTAAATGGAAGGGTGTGGTCCAGCTTATTCCATCTGGGATGGAGAGAAATTCGGAAGAGAAATGAGCCTCCCTGAATATCCATTTCTTGAAAACGCTAAGGTACTGAAAGAGTGAGGGCAGCATTTAATCCCCAAATATCAAATATGCTAACCCCAACAGTTCCCTTTAGTTTCAGGGAAATAAAGAAAAAAGAGGTGGGTACTGTCACAGTAAATAGCCTTTGGTTTCATTTTGGTGAGAATGTGGCCAGGTAGGTTTGTAAGAGAGAGTCTTCTGTCTGAGTACAAAGTCTAGGACCTCTTATGCATTGGCAGTTTGACAAAGGAGAGGTGACAGGTTGTGGTTACTAAAAAACAAACAAGCAAAAAAAGTGGGGCAAAATGTCACTGAGACTGTAAAATATCTCCAGTGTACACTTGCCTGCTGCGCCCCCAGAGGCAAAGGACAGGAGATACATGCACGTTGCAACCAGAGTACCTTAATGGCCATTTTGTTACCTTTGGTGGTCTTAGTAAAATATGGATATTTGTAAAACAAAACCAAACCTAAATCTTTGGGAACAGTTGAAAAATTTCTAGGAAAAAAGTAAAGGACTTCAGGACCATGACAGTGGCCCGAGCACTGGGCTGTTTTGAAGTTGTTTGTGTCACATTCAAGCAGGCCATTTACAGAAACAGCTCATTGTCTCTCTATTCTGATATCTAGAAAGGTAGGTCAGAAGCATGCATAAAGGTGTTTCCAGTCCTTAGAGAGGAGAAGGGAGTGTGTACATGTGTTCCTTCCTGGCATTCTTTCTATCCCCTTTGATTTATGACATATTGTGACTATGCCCCCTATGTGCTGCCAAGCCTTGCTTTCATTGTGTCTTAGTGATAGAGTCACCTGTATTGGGAAAACACGTCTGGCTCTATTGAAAAAGAATGCTCAATTCTTTCATGGATGAGGTCTCTAGAATTGCCATGTGTCAGATAGCATCTGGATGTCTCTGATCTCTGTCTCTACCAGTATTTCTGCCTAAGTGCAAGTACTACTTGATTTCAATTGATGCATATTATGTAGTAGCTATCTGTTATCACATATTATACATGATGTCAGCTGTGCCTATGTCTCATGACATAGGTGTTATTAATCACATTTTACAGATAAAAAATAGAGATCATTAGAGGGTATAAATAATGTCCTTAAGGACATTGTCATGCTGTGTGCTAGAGTGGGGGTGATAACTGAAGGATTCAGTATCTAAAAGTTCACTTCATCTCTGGCTACTTAGTCATTGGAGTTGGTTTATGTGATGGTTCTTATCAACTTGACAGGATCTAGAACCACCCAGCAGCTCTGGGCATATAGGGGCTGTGAGGGATTTTCTAGACTGTGTGACCAGCTGCCTCATGTGCCTGCCACTGTGACTGTCCCAGCATGATGGTCTGTTCCCTCAATTCATGGGACCAAATATGTCTTCTCCAAAGCTGCCTTTATTGAATATTTAGTCACAGCAGTGAAAAGTGTAACAGATACAGTTGTCAAAAGGAGTGTCTCTCTCCTTGTCCTCACCATGTCATCGTCATTATGACATGAGCTTCACTTACTCCCAGAGATGTTCAAAGGCTGATTGAACTTTGAGAAGTTGTTTTGGGAAAGATTCAGGTTCAGTTGTGTTTTCCAGTGTACTGTCTTCTCAATTTTGGGGGAAAAATGTCATTAGCTTTTATTCACTGTACAAAACAATGACCATCCTCATTTCCCCAATGATGCTATGAAATAAGTGGTATGGTTATTGATGTTTTATGAATAAGAAAGCCAAGGCTGGGAGTGAATATATGAATTGTCCAGTGTCATCATCCACTAAAGATCTAGTCTAGGAAATAAATCCTGGACTTTTTTGCCACCATGTTCAACAGAGACTTGTATTGACTTACATGATTTCTTGGCCTCTGATGTTCCTCTCATCCACCTCTGTCTTTTGTGTTATGTACCAAGTCATGTTTCTACTATCCCAACTCAAAACAGTGATCGTTTAATTATCATAAATTCCTTTGTGGTATACCACTATAGGCAGATCCAGTGAGGCACATGGATTTTCTCCATATGATAATTACAATTTGGTGTCCTGTCTAGTCTCTGCTTCATTCTGCTATGTTCTTGGTACTCTGGCAGTTTTAATGTGCCTGTACTTCCTGCCCACGTCCTGACCTTTATGCTATTTGAAATTTTCATCCTCTAATGTTCATCACTGAAGTTTCATCTGTCTTTAACATCCCACCCCAATATCCTCTCCCTGGACAATATTCAGGTCTGTTGAACCATGCGTGTGTGCATGCGTGCGTGTGTGTGTGTTCCTGATACAGTGAACAATTTGGAACCTCTTCTAGTTACACCTTCAATGAAAATTACACTTTTTAGTGCAGGGAACTGAGGGTTAAATGAATTAATTCCCAGAAAGTACTTAAGATAGTGCTCAACACATGCTAATTTATTGATATTGTGGTGAGTCTCTTCAGTATCAAGGATGATGCTCTTTTCCCTTCCATCGCACTTAGCATAATGTTTTGCACGCACTTTTGCATCAAATAAGTGTCTGCTCAAATTGATCTTCCGACCATATACACTCATAATTTTCTTTGCCAGTAAAGTATTTGTTCAAGTTCATATGAAATTCAGAGTTCATAAGTATCTTCATGTGATCATTCAGAGGTCATCATCATATAAGAAAGCAGGCAGTGGTGTCTTTCTATGCCCCTCTTCATCCCAGAACCCACACACTTTGGGGGAACACTTGTTCCTCTCCCCATATTTACAGCCTTTACCTTACCAGAGATCACATCCCAGGCCCAGAGTCCCACACACAGAGATCTGCAGCTGGCCAGCTTTCCAACCTCACTGCCTCCGTATAAAAATCCTAGAGACAGTAAATTCCCCATCTCAAGCATCAAGGTTGTGGTTGAGAGGTCCATGACTAGCATCCTTTTATTCATTTTATTTGTTTATCAATCCACTCAACCAGTCATTCATTCAGCAGTATTAAATACTATCATTGTTTCCAAGAAGCCACGGGAGCCCTATGAAGAGACACTCATGCTGTTTTGACTGTAACTCCCAGTAAGAAAGCTCTTTTGCTGTGTACACATTTTTTTTTTATAACTATAACCCTGAAATTAAGTTGCAAGAACAATGGCTTTCCTCACACCGTGAGACACATTCTGATCTTTGCACTTCCTTCCTTTGTGTCCCATTTCTTCCATTCCATTAAGAGACAGACTGGCAAAGACTGGCTAAATTGATTTCATGGGCTGTAACTCATAATTTGAAAATGATTTCTATATAGGATAATGAATAGTAAGACTCTATTTTTACAAAACAATTGGTATTACCCCATTGTCCCTGTACTACGTGTATGCACTACTACACTACCAATAGGAGCTTCTAACGTTCTATCTGGGGAAGCCAGCCACCATAAGCAACATTATTCTTGAGGAAAGCCTGTTTCCAGAGCTTCAAATAGCCACCTCACCAAACTACATTGGACATAACCTGCTTTCTAAATTGCAAAGTATTTGGGTAGAAGTTTTCCCATCTTACTCTGTGCATATTTCATAACTTTTTAAAAATATTTTAAACATTGTGTCTGAATTTCCATTTGTTTCTCTCCCATCATGTGTTCATGGCAAGGCCACTTTTTGTGGATCCCTTTCCAGCTTTGTGTTGTTGTCAACTCTGTCCCTTGTCTAAGAAAGGTCTACTGTCAGCTGTTCCATCTCCCTGTTCCACTCGTTTCTGTTTGATTAGTTTGTGTGTGATGATGGATAACTGAGCTCTTTCTGTCTGTCAAAAGACCTCTGTGCCACCTGATCTGCTTGGTCATTCTATTGGGCTTCAAGCATCTGAAAAAGAACCATTTGGTCAGGCTGTTTCTATAGCAAGTACCTCCAACAAGCCTGGCTGTAGGTTGTGGGCTTGGCAGATTGGCTGGGGGGTGACTGGTCATGGAAGAGGAGTTTACTCTGAAAGAATAGCTCCCATTGTCACAGCTGGGCTTTCCACAAGGCTCATTTGAATTCTAAGCTAATGGATACTGGGTTTGTCCCATAAATTCACAATTTTTATCTTCAGGCCAACTGAATTGCTACCACATCTGAGCCATTGTGTACAAAGGGGCAACTCTCCTTACCTTTGTGTTAGCTGCTTTTAAACACTGCACGTGGTCCTAAATGTGCACATTTTATTTATAGGAATGTTTGCTCCCATTATGATTACATCTGTCTAATGGCTTCTTGCTGAGAAACTGCTAGATGGGTTTTTTTTTCTTCTTTGTATTTTCATAAGGAAAGACTGATGTTTCATAGCTGCCAAATGGCCAGTGCTGACGGCAAGTCCCCCAGAGCAAGGACAGAGAGCTTAACTCTTAATGCATCCTTTGTTTAGCTTTTTCAGTTTGGGGGTCTTCTTGTACCCATCTTTGAGCAAATGTAACAGGCCCACTGGTGAGTGACATTCATGCTAGAAAATTCTTATCTACACATAGTTGCCTTGCAAGTAGCTTATCAACAAAGCAGCAACTTGAATTTTTTTTTTTTTTTTTTGAATTTGTGATGAATAAGGACTGTGCTTCTTGACTTTGGTGCATTTTAAAGGTAGGCTTAGCCTCTTTTCTAGATGCCTGTAATTCATTAATGGTTCCTTCCAAACTTATATTTTGAAACTAAAATGGAGTCTGCATTGTGTGCCCTGGGCCCACCTGGAACTTGGTTCTGCTTTCCAGGGCTTTCCAGGTCCATGCCACCCAGCCCTACCTGCCCTCTTTCTCTTAGCGCATACTGGGGTGACCCACTTAGTTCTCTTTTGCCCTTCTCCCATGGACAGCTTGCCAGTGAGGACTATTCATTCTTCCTTGTATTTATATCTTTAAGAGTCATAGTTGAATTCATTCATTCATTCATTCATTCATTGAATTCATTCATTTACTGATATGATAAACATTGTTTGAGAACTGCTGTAACCAAGGAGCAATGGGTCTGTGGGCAGTGTCACAGTGAGTCACTAATTGGTTTTGCCCTTCAAGTGTCCCCCTCCTCAGTCCCGAGGACTCTCTGTGCCTACCACAGTGCCTTTTCACCCGCACCCTCCCACTTACTGCTCTAGTCTTCAAGTTATTTTAAATGGTTTCTAAGGTCTTCTATTGAACGACTCATGTTTCCCAGTCTGGTTCACGTCCTGCTTTTCTTTTTCTTCAGCACCCTCACACGTCACATACAAATTCTTGCTTCTGTGCCTTGGTTCATGGGACCTGCTACCCTCTGGTCTTCCTCTCTTCTTAACTGAACCCTAGTCAACCTTCAGAGCCATGGCAAGGAGTCAGCCCTCTACCAAGCCTATCCCGTGTACTGCAGATAGGCTCTGTGCACACAGGCTCTCACGTCTTATCTAAGTTACTTTAACTAAACGTATCTTTGCTTTGTGTGTTGGTTTTTGTTTCCTATATCCATGAGATAGCAATAATGTCTGCCCAATGGAGTTGTTATGAGGATTAACTAACTAATTAATTAATTAATTGATTGATTGATTAAAATGTTATAAGCCTTTATTTTGGCCTATCAAAGGCCTAAGTTACCTCTCTGCTTTGGTTGTTCTAGAGCTTAGTTTGTTCTGACTCCTCCATGGTGCTGAGCAAATAGAGGTGTTTCACCCATGCTTATTTAATTTTGACAACCTACCATATGCTGTCTGATCAGGATCTAGGAACCAATTTACAATATATATATATATATATATATATATATATATATATATATATATATAATTTTACTCCATGGAAATGTGACAGCCACATCTTTTAGTGGCTTGCCCTCCAATCTATGGGGGCACATATTGCAGCTAACTTAGGCTGCGGATGTATAAATGACGATAATGTACTTTTACACATGACTGTGACAGAAACAGAACTTGAAAAACGTGCCAATTATAAATGCCACTTAAGTGAAATTCAACCATAGATTGCAATATAATTAAATCCAGAGTGCTTTTATTTTTCAGTTGCTTTGCAAATATGCACCATCAATGTAGGTCAAGTGGGGCAAATCCGTGCAGTAAAGTCAAGGCTTTATTCATCAGACTCTTATTTTCCTACTGTTGATGAAGAATTCTGATCAGAAGTCAGATTAGGTTACTCCAGAAGTAATTTACTCCAAAGCACACTTGCTCAGTAGGCTTCCCTATTATGTCCCCAGCGGGGCAGAGGCAATAATGATGCCTGACTTCCCTGAAAACTCGGTGTGGTGACAGGATGTGTGGGGGTTTGCTTTCACTGCCAGTATTTGAACTTGACCGGAAGTCAAGTGAGGGTTTCTACAGGGCTCTGAACTGCAGAGAACAGGCAGCAGGAGTCTCAGGCTGGGATTCCAGGAGCAGCTCGTCAGCCCGCTGGAGGAAATGCCCTCCCCTCTGTCCATCTCCACAACAGGGACATGAAAGAGTCAGTATTCGATTTGCTTCACTCACAAGGAGTGACGTTCGGCCCCAGTGTGGTGATTGAAGCATGTGAAAGTCTGTTATGACATGTCAAGCGTTATACAAATGTGAATTGCTATTTCTGATATTGTAATGAAGAGAACAGATACCCAGTGCTCCTGCTGGCCACCCGGGGCATGCAGGGACTTGCTGGTGAAGGGACTGTTAGTAGTGGTATGAACAGTTTGAAAGGCAGGGAAGGAGAGATGAAACAGTTACTGGAGCCAGGACTCGTAAACCCAGCGGGTAGATGGCTAGCCACACTATTGCATTTCTGACCCAGTGCCTTGATGTGATTTCATTGTGCTGACAGCCTGAATTCCAGGCCACCTTGAGAGCCCATGGCTTTGTCTTATGGAGATATCTTTTTCCAGAACGATGCTACTCAGTTTGGAATGATTATAAATTCATGTACCACGGTTTAGCTCCCCTAGGCAGGCTGCAGGCTTGAATGGGCTCCCAACAGCCACTGGAGTTTAAATCTTGCCTTCGTCAGGAGAAAGTGCTTCATTTCTTTTTAGTTTCTTACGATGTTTGGTGTTACACTCTATCCAGTCTATCTTACGTGGGCAAGGCCAGTGAGGGACACAAGCAGGGAAAGTAATAGCTTACCTTGTTATCTCACAGACAGCCAGGGGAGCCAACATGCCATCTTCCTTTTAGAAGTGGGTCCTTCAAATTAGATAGGCAAATCTAAAGATTTGGAACTGGGATCCATATGTAAGACAGAAGGTATGTTTGTTTTTCTATGTCTGGGTTGCCTCACTTGGTGTACTGTAAATTCTCTAATTCCACCTATTTACTTGAAAATTCTGTTTGCCTTTATAGCTGGATAGAATCCCACTGTGTATCAGGAAGTAGAAAGTGACCATTGTGGGAGGGGCTATGGTAGGAGGGGCCACACTGATTTACAGTCTCACCTATGAAGTAGCATTTGCATGGGTTGACTCGGGAATTCACAGGATCCAGTTTTCCCCAGAGGATGCATTGGGGTACCTGGAAGGAACCTGGAAGAGACCTCAAGATGGTGGGAGTGGGGTGAGGGTGGGGGGTGGGGGAACAATGCAGTAGTGGAGCATGGGTGTGAGAAGGTAACTTCTTTTTTTTTGCAGTCACACACACACAATTGCTCTGTGCAGTCCTGTTGACCTTCTTCCTCTTTGTTCTGTCCCCTCAGTGGGATTCAGGAGGGCTTTTGTCACATATACCCTCCCAAGTCATTATTTTTCCCCATGAACCTATTCTCAATGTTTGTTTAAACCAGATCCCATGTGTATTAAAATGTGTTGCCATCCAATAAAGGATTCATAGTCATTATATGTAAAGAACTAACAGAACAAAACAAAACAAAACCAAAAAAAATCCTGAACACTGAACAAGTAAGCCGATGAAGACAGGCAAAAGAAAGTCTCAAGAAAAGTCCAGCTTGGAAAAACTCTCAGCATCTCAGCTTTCAGGGAGAGGTAGGTACAGACTCCAGAGCATCCCTCCCACTCCACTCCAGTCACAAAGACTAGTTAGTATGAAGGTAATAACAGAACAAACATGACCAAGATTTTGTGGAACAACAGAAACCCTTATACCCTGTGGGTATAATGTAATTTAGTGTAGGCACTATGGAAATATGCATATGATTCAGCTGTAGCATTCTTGGTATATACCACAGGGATTCAAAGCTACCATAGCAGAGAGAAAACAGCAGATCGTCACTCTTCACTGTAATTATGGTATTGAATCAGCCCATCAATGGATAAAGAAACACACACACACACACACACACACACACACACACACACACACACACACACACACAGAGTGTTTTTAGCTACAGAGAACTGAGATCATGTTATTTGTGGGAAAAATGGATAGAACTGGAGATTACAATGTTAAACAAAATAAGACAAATTTCAAAAGCAAACATCATGTTTTCTTATATGTGTACTTACACCTTTAAGAACCTTTAAAAAGATAAAAGGATGATGATTTGTAAAGCATAACATGATCGGGGGAGAAGGGACAGGCAACATTAATGAAAGAGAGATGCATGTGATCCAAGTACATTATATACACATGCACACATGCATGAAAAATGTCATAATGGAAGCCATTCTTTTGTACAGTTTGTGAACACTCATAAAAAATAAAGTCATGAAAAGTCTTACCTGTCTTCTAGAAAAAACTAGGATGACAGGAGAGAGGACAGACATACCCAGAGCCATATCTAGGCAGGAAGATACACAGGCAGACAGAATAGCCGTGAGGACCACAACACGTCATGGCCAGTAGTTGAAACAAATCCAGAAATTACAGTGGTTTTATGTCTCAGCGTTAGCTCTCCAGCCTCATGTGTGTTTGTGTATGTGAGGCCATGCACACAGAGGCTTCTCAGGGGTCAGCAAACTGTCCTTGGTCTCCTCCTCCTCCTGTGTAGGGAGTTTCCTTTCTAAGAATCTGAAACATGGCTGTGTGAGACTTTCATGATTTTCCATCTCGTTCTGCAAATAGAATAGAATAGAAACTGATTTCATCTTTTTACATGTAAAAAGGGACAGTGCATCTGATTTCACGGAAAGAAATGATTGGAAAGCTTCCAGTCAGGCCCTGGGGAAAGCCCTAAAATTATCCTCTGCCGTATGGACTGTCCAGATTGTTTGTACGTGTGGCTGGGGAGGGGGGGGCAAGGAAGATGCATTTGAGAAATAAAATATTTCGTGCCCAGATGCTGTGAGTCTGTCAGATGGCTGGGTGCGTCTCCTGATAACTGTGATTTTTTAGAGGTCTATTTGCTCAGTGCCAGCTTTGAATGTCCAAGCAGCTGGGCGGACCCTCTGGAGTTCCTGGGTAATGCACACCCCTCCTTCTGTGTACTGGGTGGTCTTCTCTTATGTCCAAATGCTTCCAGAATAAACATGAGGGTTTCTCTGTCCTCACCTTGAGTTGCATCTTTGATTTTAAGTTGTGGGCTAGGGTGACTAAGAAATAGGTTCTCACTTATAGGTTGATGGGCAGTAAATACTACTACTACTTGTTACAAGCAGGTTTTTCCCTGCTGCCGGTCTGGTCCCGCCGCCATGCCAGCCCCCAATAACATGCAGAGACTCTGTATTTGATACAATGCTGTTGGCCAGTTACTATCATTGTTTATCAGCTAGCTCTGTCTTAATGATTAACCCATTTCTACTACTCTTAGTATTTCCACGTAGCTCATTTTACTGGCCAGAGTGGCTGGTGTGCTACCTCTCCTGTCTCTCTATGTTGACTTCTCCTTCCTACTTCCTCTTTTCTCCTTGACTCCTAGCCCCACCTATCTTGCTTTCCTATTGGCCAACAGTGCTTTATTCATTAACCAGTATGAGAAACATATTTACAGAATAACATCTCCCATCAACTACTACTAATAATAATAAAATTCTTTAGAATTTACAAAGGCACTTTGCATTATTTTGTTAGAAACAGAAAGACTGTAGATGTTGGTATTCAGGCATCTGTACTGGCCTGTCCTTGGGGTTCTGACAGGATATGCCCTCAGCTGCAGTCATCTGTGTACATTCACTGAATTCCTTTTTAAAAGGACCCTGCCCACCTCCCTCCTCCTCCTCTTTCTCTCTCTCTCTCTCTCTCTCTCTCTCTCTCTCTCTCTCTCTCTCTCTCTCTCACCTGCTTGTATCTTTGTCTCTTTTCTCCTCTGTTGCTCCTGTCCCCAGAGGCTGCTCTCCCTTCTCACTTTCTCCCTTTTCCCTTTCTCTTTCCCCAATAAAAATATGCCTCCACCCAAGCTCTGTCCCATAGCATCTTTCTCTTGTGTGCTGCTTTTTAAAATGACAACAGTAGGGAGCTATTTTACCTCATTGCAGGTGAAAAAATCCAAGATGCATAGAATTGGAAAGTAATAGTTATTAGAAGAAGCAACAACAAAACAAACAAAAACTACTTGGATCTAAAATTTTCCAGCCAGTTTTTCAGATAAACATAATTTCCTACCTTCCAAAACCAAATATGTTTTCTTTTAGAAAAGGATAGTGGTTACCAGGTGTGTGTGGGTGGGGGGGGATGTTGCTAGGAAATAGGGAGTTTATTGGCCAAAGGGTATAAAGCTGAAGGCAATTCAGTGAAGACTAACTACAGTTAGTGATAGTGAAGACTAACTAGCTATAGTTAATGATAGTGAAGACTAGCTATAGTTAATGATAGTGAAGAGTAGCTATAGTTAATGACAGTGAAGACTAACTATAGTTAATGACCATGAAGACTAACTATAGTTAATGACAGTGAAGACTAACTACAGTTAGTGATAGTGAAGACTAACTAGCTATAGATAATGATAGTGAAGACTAACTATAGTTAATGACAGTGAAGACTAACTATAGTTAATGACCATGAAGACTAACTATAGTTAATGACCATGAAGACTAACTATAGTTAATGATCATGAAGACTAACTATAGTTAATGACGGTGAAGACTAACTATAGTTAATGATAGTGAAGACTAACTATAATTAATGATAGTGAAGACTAACTATAATTAATGATAGTGAAGACTAACTATAATTAATGACAGCATGTTCTGTCTGGAATTTTTTTCTAAGAGAATGCATTTTAGGTGTCCACAACACATATACAAAAAAGTGTAACTATGTGTGATGGTGATAATGGTGGGCATGTTAACTTTTACTGTATATATCATGATATTAGACTATAAACCTTGAGTATAATTGATAGAGTCAAACTCTAAGAACACCCCAACAGAAAGGACCCTAAATAATGGTCTGAAGAATGTGGACCAGCCCAGTGGTTTAAAACACCTAAGCAGTAGAAACACATATTAGTTAATGAAAACATTAAGGACCTTCCCATTTCTGCACATGCAGATAAATAAGTTAAGAAATGACAGCAGTGCCTGCGATATGCTCTCCAGAATTATCCCAAGGCTTTGTGCTATGCCATTAGCATAAATCATGCCCTTTGTTTTAGCCACCACATCTCTTTGACTTTCTTTCATTGTGGTGCAGGGCACCCAAGCTATGAACTGTGGAGAATAGTAATATTTTTTCTCTTGAGAAAACAACTCAGGGTGACTCCCCAGGATCTTATATGTTGTGCAGCTTTTTGTCTTGCAGGAAGCTGAGAATAGTATAGTGGGAAAGAATAATCAAAATGGTTTATAGCTCAGTAATTTATAGATTTTGAAGCACTTTGACCAAATCCTCTTAATAGCCTTTGAAAAATTATCATTTCCATTTGAAGGACATTGAGACTGTTTCAAAGAGGGGAAGCAGACACCGTGGTATAACCAGGCAAGAAGTGCTCAGTCTGGGACTCTGATCCCAGGCCTCCCACGCTTTTCTCCCAGGCAACTGTGAAGTTCTCACCAGTGTAAGCAGACAGTCGAGACCCAGACATGTCACTTATCTCAAAGATGGCTTCAGTATCCAGTGGAAGCCTGATTTCCTGTTACTACTGTCTGGGACTGCCCCTCACTGATTGCTCTGTGGAGTTTATGTTCAAATTTCTACTGTTACTTGTTTGTTATTTATGTGATGATAGGCAGGTTATTAATGTTGTGACTCTGGAGTATTTATATGCAAAGGTAGATGGACAGTGTTAACTATGAGAATTGAATAGTGTTAAATGTTAGTGTTAAGTGTGTTGTATATGTATAGTTATAAAGGTTAGAATTAGAGGTTCTCTTTTCTTTATATTTTGCAGTTGGTCTTGATTTCCATTTTAGCCCATGTCTCTCAAATGTCCTAATTATTTTTTCACATTAAATAACATGTTCTAAATGACAGTGTCTTGCTCGGCTTTTGTACAGACTAAGTAAGGTAGGATGTGATAGGGTAGTTGGTAGTGCTGGCAATGAGTGTCTAATTAGCAATATTTTCCTTTTCATGGTGGTGGACATATTCCTTGTTCTTCCTCCACTAGGGGAATAAATCAGCCATTTCTTTTGAAGCCCCCATTCCACTTGTTTCTTCCTTTACCCTGGACCACTGTCTACAGTGTGGCATGATTCCATATGCATAGATCATCAAAGGGTTAATAAAGCTGTGCTTCAGTCTTTCTGGTTTGCTGGTGCTCTTAAATAAAAAAAAATCATTTTAGTGTGTGTGTGTGCCTGTGTGCACATATGTGCAAGCAGTTGATGTCCAAAGCAACTAATTAGAGAGAGAGTATAGAAAATCAGTCTCTACTAACATTGACATTTCATCTAACTTAAGCAATTGATTTGCTTACATTCTTTGTGGAATCCTGTGGAGGTCTTAGATTATTCCAGATGAGTGCATTGCAAGGTTCTAATGGGCTCTTGGTGTCAGGATAGATATTATTTGAACTCTAAATCTGTGGACAGAATTTAAAAGGGATTCTAAGCAGCACACAGGCTCCCTGGATGAGCAGCTTGCACTGTGACATCACTAAGAAGCTTTAGGCAGAGGGCACCATGGAGGAGCTATCCTGCTTCACAGTAAGGGAAGAGAGCTGATTTCTCTTGCCAGCTCTTGGCTCCATCTGTCCTGAGCCCCAGGTAGCCACCTTTCGTCCTGGGCATCAACAGGACTCTCTTGATTCAATGTCTATATTTCTTTTGTCCAAAGAAATGATTGAGCAGAAGGAGAAAAAGCTGTGAAGGAAAGACATTCACTACCTCAGATGTCTTGGTGCAGTCTGTGTGGCCTGGTCCTGTCTCTCCACCTAGGATCATAGCTCCCTTGGCATGGATCTCTGCACTTAGCCCTCTGGCTCCAGCTACCCTGTGATTCTCACTTGGATATTTGAGGAGTGGCAACCTGGCATGTTCTTCAAAATATTGCATCATGTCTGGTGACTTTCCTGTACTTTTCCTTAATTTCATCTTTGTAAACCATCAAGAATTAAAAAAAAAAACTTGAACATGGCACATGCTTTGGACAGGACTTTAAATGACAGAGGAGCAAAAGCAACCTTTTGGTTCCTTTGCCTTGGTATGTAGCTGAGACTGGCCTTGAACTCACTATATTGCCCAAGCTGGCCTTCACCTTGTGGTTATCCTCTTTCCTTGGCATCATGTGCACTGCTCATAAGGCAGCAACTTATTGAAAGATCAAAATGATCACTTGAATTAGTGGATCATGCTAACTTTTCCCAATTCATAAAAGTGCTATTTGCTTCATTATGTGTGGGAACTCACAAGACTCTGATCTGATGGACTCCTCAAAGCAAGCTTCCTTCATGCTGACCTCATCTGATGCAAGCGTGAAGGGTCTCTCATCCATTCTTGTAGGAGCACTAAATCCATGCAGGACTCAATCCCATGTCTGATGCAAGGGTGAAGGATCTCTCTTTATCTACCCTTGTAGGAGCACTAACTCCAGGCTCCGACCCATGAGCAAATAATCCCCAAAGCCCTACTCTCTAATATTGCCACATTAAGTAGGAGTTTGGTGATCTGGGGCAGATTCAAGCATTCAGACCACAGCAACTAGTCTGGGGCAAGGCTGGGTGTTAACTATGTTCTATGACTCTAATACTAGTGGGTTTTTGTTTGTTTTCTATCCTCCAACCCATGGAAAGTGGTTAGATTTAGTTCCCATTAGAAAAATACATGTATTTGGCTTCTAGTGGTAATTAAAACTTCATTGTGGATGGGTGCTTGAGGATAGTAGGTGGGTTTTGGTTCATTTTTTAAAAGAAATTAACCAGAAGTGATGAATTTCACTTCAGAGTTAATTACTTGTCACGCCCTCTAACACTTGTCTAAAGATGTTACTACTGTCTTTAAACATACATTTTTAAGAGAGACTTTTTGTTGCATAGTAGTTTTGGTTTTAGAAAATACAATTTATACTTGTGTTGACATGATGGATTATAAAAACATCCACAAAGAATCCCAGTCCCTGACTATATCCTATGATTTTAAGTTTCTAGGGAACTTATCTCTCCTCAGTGTCATATCAGGGTCATTTAAGCTTCAGGGTATACCCCTGAGAATTGGAGGATCAGTTACAGTGAAACCTTCAATGTCTCCCTTTACGATGATAGTGGCCTAATGCAAAGGATACAAGATGCTGATCATATCCAAATTGAAAATGATAGTATTTTCTGCATGTCAGTGGCTAGGAGGCCTTACTGGGTAATGCTATCTATTACAGTGCAAACCTTGATGTCAAGGACAAAAATTTGCCTTTCTGTCTTAGTTTCTTTTATCCCCTTTCATGCAAGACAGGGAAAATGGTAATTACTAGAAAAAAATGATTGACAAGGGGATTTGTTGTTAATAGTTGCTAAGCTAGACAGCTCATGCACTGGGAATACTACTTTTTATAGAGTGTATAAGGAGAGAAAGAGAATTCTTTTTATTTCAGCATGCACATCAAAACTCAGATTATCAATTCAAAGTTATCACATTTAAAAATAATTTAAACATTTATTTATTATTAATTGCACATGTGTGTGTTATGTGTGTGTGGACACACCTGCACCATAGCTCATGTATGAAGGTCAGAGAACAATTTTCTAGACTTGGTTTTCTACCTTGTAGAGAAGAAATTGGGAATTGAACCCAGACCTGGAAATTGAATTCATGTCCTCAGGCTTGCCAGCAAGTGCCTTAACCCACCAAGCCATCTCATTTGTCCCAATATTATATTTTAAATAAAATATAAAAAGTGAAACCACTAGGTAAACTACTTAGAGCAAATAAATTTGCTGTGGAACATCACTTTTCTTGGACATAAAACCTTGAAAAATGGCAAACGTGAGCTATTCACTGGCTATGAATTTTGCATACTGTTCATATCAGCTAGCCACACTGACTGTCTTCATATAGTTGTAATGTACTGATGACTTCTCTATTTTTCTTTCTGGTCAATGCTCACCATTACCTACTCACGAATATATGGCACAATTTTAAACTAACCAGTTTGCCACTGTGTAATGCAATTGTAGTTCATTCCCTTTCAGACAATATAAATGGATGGGTCCTTGTCTTTTTCTGAATCAAGACTGGCTTGCTTATCTTTTAGATTGTAAATCTTTCTGAGAAATGTGTCTGCTGACTGGAGAAATGTGTTTACTCAGATGTAACAGGCAAGTTCACAACTATCCTCTAGATGGCGTGCTCGGTGGCCCTTTGTTAGTTGTTTTAGCAGACCATCTCTCTTCCACATTTGACCTTTAGGTGTGCAAATCTCATGGGCTATGGAAGGGCTCAGACTGGGCCACGGTGAGTAGTTAGTCAGTGTGTTCAGAACACTTGTTCTGAACAAGTGACTCTTGTTCTTTTCTTGTAAATTTGTAAGCATCAGGGAAACTCCCACTTGCAAAATTACAGTGCTGCCTGCCCTGGCTTTGTCTTGGTTGAAAGCTGCTCAGAAGAGGTTCTGAAAGCTTCCTTGTTCTTTATCTTTGAGATTGTATTTTAATTACTTTTCCTCTCTCCATAGCCTTTCACGGAGCCCTTACCACTTTCCTTCAAATCCATGGCCTCTTTTTCCATGAATTGTCATTGTGTGCATACATGTACATATATGTTCCTAAATACAATCTGTTGAGTCCATACAATGTGATTTGTATGTTTTCAGAGTTGGTCATTTCAGTAAGCTTCTTGTTATCTCTAGATCCATTGTTCTTCCAGGGCAAAAGAGATGGGAATCTATTAACATAGCAAGAATTTCAGTCACACAGAACTGTGTTGATTATCTCTCACAGTTGGAGCAATGCTTCTAAACAATATGGGCTTCAGTATATGAATGATTAAATGCACAAGGCACATCTTCCCCTCTCCAGAAGACTTCCTTCAAGACTTCCTTCCAAGACTTCCTTGGTCTCTCCTACACCAAGAAGGAACCCTGGATGTTGTCCTACTGACTGTTTGTTGTATAAAGATGCTTTCTTGGTGACCCTCAACATTTCTCCCTTTGAGGGTTTCATATTAATTTGATTCCACTTGTTTTCTAATATTAAAGGTGGATAGGAAGGGATGTTAGCATCACTAATATGATTTGTCCTCCTTTGGGAGAAAATGACCCTGATACAAATGTAAATACACACAATTATAGAACATTTATCACTGTTTAAATGGACAAAAGTGCCTCTAGTTGACTCTAAGCTGGCAGAGTGGGAACTGTACCCTTTGTGACTTACTAGTATCACCTGATCGAAAGGCACAGAAACATGTCATTAAATTACTTTTGCTTTCATTTTTGTGTAACTTTTTTGCTGTCATTTGCATCTCTTTCTGTACAAATTTTTAATCTATTAGTTAGCACATTTGGATTAAAAAAAAATAGCAACTCCCTTCTCATAGCAAACAGCTTTTGCTGTATTCTGAGTCGCTCATCACTTTGAAAAGCACTACAGAAAATGAAAGTGGATAAAATTCCCTTATCATCAGAAACACAGATTAACTTGACCCATTAAAGCAATCTATAAAAGTTTGCTACAAAAGCCTTATAAACAATTCAATTGTCCCAGGGCCGTTGTGTCTGTCCATGGTGCTGAAAGCATGGTGCCTCTTTTAGACATCATCACAGGGCACAAGGACTTCTTTAGTGTGACCCCTGTTTTCAGTGAAGGGCGCTGGACTGCTGAATATACACACTTACTTTGACACAGCTTATGGCCAGTCCAGGTAAGAACCCATTTGGCTTCTCTGCCTCATCAGTCAACTTGCCTTCAAGCTTGGAGGACTTCACAAAGTGGTTACTCTATGATAACTTTCTGAAATACCTGTTGGGCACAAAGAAATATAATTATATTTCTTGCCTCATTGGAGACGCTGATAAGATTCATCAATCTGTAATAACACTATTTGGGGTGATGTAACTTGTGTTTGAAAAAACTTTGAATGTCTTGAAGGCCATTTGCAAAACCGAACTGACTTTGAGAGGCTTCATAAATACGAGCTATTACGTTAGAAACGGCTGTTTAAATTCAGTGTTTACTTGGTACTGAGACAGAATTCAGAAAAATAAAGAAACTACTACGTAAGAACTCAGAAAAATATAAGCTACCCTTCCAATGTTATGCTCAGCAGAATCATATCTGGTGTGGTTTATTTCCATTTAGGACTTTTAAAGACACCATTTAGCCTGTTCTTGCAAACTTGTTGTTTTTTATTTTTCTCATTGTTTTTGTCCTGGTTTGATTGTCTTTTGGAAGATGTAGATGTTGTGTCTTCTAAATGTTGTCAATGGGAAAAATATAAAGAACCCATTTAACTTAAAGCTCTTTATTTATTACATAGATTACGTACATAGTATTTGCTCACAGCTCTGTTAGGAAAAAGTTAATTTGTTCATGACACTCCTGTATATCTTTTTAAAAAATGCTGTTGTCTGTGAAGTCTCTAAAGTTGGCTCTCTAAGTCCACTGAAAACAAGAGGGGGAGTGCATTTGTGTACAACTCAGGACCTGGTCAAGGTATCACAAAGAGCTATGGCACTCTCTCTCTGTGACACCCTCTCTTGTTTGCTCTTTTGTTGAGTGAATTTTATCTGCCTCAGTTTCTCCAGGCTCTCAGGCTTGTCTTCTGGATTCATGGTTCTCCCCAAGTCCCCTCTTCCCATGTCACAGCCTGGAAACTCTCTCAAGATGGTAAACTGATACCTTACTTGTGTCTCATCCTTCAAGGCTTTTGTCGGATCTCCCATCCCTGTTATCCATTTGTTGCAAAACAATTGCTTCACATATTTTGTGTGATCTTTTTGTAGTTTCAGCAAATAGGCTAAATTGGGTTTCTGTTATTGCAAACACTCTATAATCGGGGAATAATTATATACTAAACCATGTGCTAAATATAATGACTATAGCTGTAGAAATTAGGAAGTCATTTCTTAAATGACAAGAGAAAGATACATGGAAGATGGGAATGACTGAGATTTGAATGTTAAGTAGTGTTTGGATATAAAAAGAATGGCCATATTTCTACAATAAGAAGCCATTCTTCTTCCCTCCATAGAGACACGAAGAAGACCTTTGTTGTCAAATATTCTAAGAGATCAATCTATGCATTAACCTCACAAATATTCTACTTTTGCTTAGTTATATATTTTAGATTGAAAAATTGAAAAGGTAAAGTAAAATATAGAGTTTGATCATAAAATATATTTTCTTAATAATACTAGAGTTTAATTTTTGACATAGTTATTTTACTATATTAGTTTTTTATTACAAATGACAAATAAATGAAATTTAGAATCACATGAATTTCAGCATTGTTTTTTTCCCTTTATTGGCTGTGTTGCTGTAGACCAGATAATTCCCTTGGTTTATTTATTTCTTCATTGCTACAGTTTGGATATGAATGTCCTCAGGAGAAGGCCATGTATAAAAGGCTTGGTTCTTAGTTAGGTTTTCTATTTCTGTGAATAGACACCACGACCATGGCAACTCTTATAAAGGAAATAGTTTTGGTGGGTCACTTACAGTTTCAGAGGTTCAGTCCATTATCATCATGGTGAGGAGCAAGGTGGCATGCAGCAGACATGATGCTGGCTACATCTTGAGCAGAAGGCAACAGGAAGTAGACTGAGACACTGGGTGGTACCCTGAGCATAGGATACCTCATAGCCTACCCCTACAGTGGCACACTTCCTCCAATAAGGTTATACCTATCCAACAAAGGCACTCCTTATGAGGTTTAGGGGCCAATTACATTCAAAGTACCACGGTCTCCAATTGATATGCTAGTTTGACTAAATAGGTCACCAAAGGTGTGTGGTTAGGGGCTGCATCTTTTCCCAGTTCCACCCTTTGCTTCTTTTCCATCCTGAGGTGAGCAGCCTCTGCCACATGTTCATGCCACTATGCTATTCTGCCTTATTATGGGCACAGAATCATTAGAGCAAAGCACTATGGGTCAACCCCTCTGAAGACAAATCCTCCCTCCCTTACATTGTTCATGGCAGCTGTTTTGTCACAAGTATGCATCAGTAGCCAGCAAACTTCCTTTAAAAAGGAACAATGAGTGGCATTTTAAGGACAGCAATGCTGAGGCTAGCCTGAGCTACATAGTGAGTCCCTGTCTGGAAATCAGAATGGAACAGAATTAAAAAAATAAAGCCACTGGGAGTAATAATAGTTATCATGAGCAAATACTACCAGCTATAGAAAATACTTGCTGTGGAGCCTGCTGCTGCTCAACGCTTCAGACACTGTCGGCTGCTATTATATGTTATACTATATACTATAAAAGTGAAGTGGCAAGTGTGCTGAATTTTTCTGTGTAGGAGAGACTGGTGAGATGGTTCAGTAGTTAAGAGCACTTCCAGTTCTTCCAGGGGACCGTAGTTCTATTCCTAGCACACAGGTGATGTGGTTCACAGCTGCCTGTTACTCTAGCCAGTTGACCCAACACTTGCTTCTGGCCTCTGCAGGTACGGGCTCACACATGGCATAATTTCTCACACACACACACACACACACACACACACACACACACACACACACACACACTCATGCACAAACATGTAACACACACACACATGAGAAATAAAAAATACTTTAAAAAGTATATTTTTGTGGTCTTTAGTCTATTGGCTTATTTTTCTCATAGACTAGTATAGGGGAAAACCATATTCAAGTGTTATCATTTGTTTATCCTTAGGCTTCATTTTATCTAGTGCTGTCAGACTCTTTCCCCCATAGAATGCTAAACAACTGGATAAAAACTGAAAACAAAACATTAGATCAGAGGGTTTAACATTCCCACAGAACTGAACAGACAAATTTAAGCCGAGCCACCCAAATGTGTGTGCCTTTGCTCCTTGACTTTTATCTGGATCTTCTCCCTCTCTTTGTCCTGCTCAAGCTCACATCTACCCCTACCATTTCATTCTCTGTGGCTTTCAATTAACTTTGGATAGTTAATTGCAAGGGTAAGGGGACCAAGCTCCTGGGTTCCTTAAGAGAGTCCTTATTGAGATCTGTTGTATTGCAAATGGGAATATGCTGTGCTCATCTGAATTCCAGCCACAGGTCTCACATTGGCCTGGTATACTTTCCATTGAGCTCTTGTTGGCAATTTTAGGATTTTCTGTTCTCAGGTCTAGGGGATACCCCCATCCCCATTTCCTCCTCTGTGGCAGCAGATAGAGTAAGAGTTATGCAATGGCTGATGGTTTATCTAGCTGTGTGTTCAGGTTCCCAGGGTAAGGCTCCTGCCAGCTAATTGTTATCATTTGATGTATGCGTTGCTCATGACTTTGGTGTTCTAATTGTTCTGTCTGTTCTCATGGGGGCATGTGGAGAGCTACAAACTGTATTGCAGCCTCTGTCATCTCCCCAGAGGTCCCCTTGATCAGTCCTGCTTTCCACACTTATTGCCTCATCTGAGGAACAGTCAACAGCCTCTGGAAGTTGTGACCCAGAGGTTAATGAAATGGAAACTAGATTGTGATAAAAGAAACTAGCCTAGCTAGTGGTGGCTTGCTAGTGGGATTCTTTTAATGTGGGCATTTAATTTTTCTGGACATGTCTGTCTGTGACTCAGGATACATTATTTCCTTATTACTTAATTTTTCAGATATCATGTCCTCATATCATTTTTTTGCATTTTTAAATAAATCTTTTCCTGCTCTGCCCTATTATACATGAGAATGGCATAAAACCTTGTATTTTGAGGCTTTGTCCACCTCACCAGGCAGACACCACTGCGCTGAATGAATATGTGATAGAGAGGTGACAGATGGGAGGTCTGCGGTCCACATGTGTTGGCCCACTAGGGTTGTCAGTGTGGTGTGCAGCAGCCTGTAGCTTATTATGCCAGCCTTCCCCCACTCCAGCATGGCACTGGAGTCACCCTGGCTCTGAGCATCTATGGAGGCCTGAGATGGGGAATGGCTCAGTTTCTGGATTGGACCTTCAGAAGGATCACCTGGGCCTGTGACACCACCAGAGGACTGTGTTGATGTCTGTGGCTTGTGATGCCACAACAGGCCATGAGGATTTCTTTGGTCTATGCAGCAGCCTGAACCCATGTTGATGTCTATGGGCTCTGCTGACATCTGAGGCCAAGGTGATATCTGTTATTGGGTCTGCCTCTAAGGACCCTGCCTGGGTCCCTGGTCCTACTGTTGTGTTTGTGGTTTCTGCTATTGCCAGAAACCACATAGAAGCTGGTGATCTATGCTTCAGCTGATTTGACGAGCATGGAGGCTAACTGTGCGGTGACATCAATTACTGCAGACACACAGTTGAGAGGGAGACATGTGGAAGACTTCTGTGACAGCCCCTACCTACCCCAGCCCACATCCACCACAAAAAGGGGATGGTCTAGACAGAATGCCACAGAAGAGAACTCCGTTCAATATAGCATACTGCAGGGGCATTTCCTGCAGAGTCATTGTGGTGGGTGCATTGTTGGAGCTCACCATGAAAGGTAGGCCTAGTAATTATTTTATCTGATGTTAGAAAACAGCAATCCCTACAGCTAATCTAGGAAGATGTAATAGATTCCTACCTTTTGTCCTATTCTGCTAGTTGGACTTCATCATTTTTAAAACTGTATATGTGTGTTGTGTGTTGTATATGTGTGTGTGTGTGTGTGTGTGTGTGTGTGTGTGTGTGTGTGTGTGTACACATATTTTGGGAGTCTTCCTCTATTGCTTGCCACCCTGCTCCCTTGAGACAAGATCTGTTATTGACTCGAAGCATGCTGTTTCAGCTAGGCTATCTGTCTGCTGAGCTCCAGGTCTGTACCCACCCATACTGGGATTTCAGGCACATTTGGCCATGACAAGCTTTTACTTGGGCATGGGGATATGAACTCAGGTCCTCAAGGTCAAATAGCAAGCACTATTACCTGAGGAGGAAGCTTCCCAGGCCCAGGTGACCTTTAATAGTAGTTGTCTCTGATCATCTACACTTCCTCTCACAGTGATAATTTTATTAAATTTTCAAAGATTCACATAGCACCCATTTTGGAAGCTGTAGGTATTGCCACATGGAACCACTTAGAGCATAACTTCTAAATTGGGATTATGTACAATGAAACCACACCTCCGCCATCTGTTGCCTGGTAGTCCCATCTTCTCTCAGCATCTATAACATTAGCATAATAGTAATCTAGTCCTCAAGCCCTGACACACTCTGTTAATGCAGTAGTAACTGTCATAGCTCAAAAGCAGTTGTACAGTTATTACTACACATTATACTCAAGAGGGAGAATGCAGATACCCAAATTTTAGTATAAAGTCCCATCATCTAAACTCTCCTTTTCTTTTCATGGAATATTTTCTCATCCTAAGATACTCAAAACCCAAAATGAATGCATAATTTAATATATGACTTATCTGATTCCCCACATTGAAATGTAAGCTAGAAGTTAGTAATCATTTGTTAAAAGCTCAGTTTACCCAAAAGCTCTGTGAAATGCCCTAAAGAGCATTACTGTTCAAATTGAACAGCCACACTGAGAGAATTCTGCCCTGTGGTACAGGGAGAAGAAGAGCAGGTGATGGAAGACTAGAAGGCCTCTGGGGAAGCAAATGGAGATTAACAGGGCGTGGTATTATAATAGGGATCGTTGTGTTTATAGTCTCCGCTCTCGGGAAAACTCGGGCTAAAGGGTTGCAGTGACTCAGGCCAGCCTGGATTAAATAATGGTTCTAAGATAATCTAGAGTGCAGACCTTGTCTCAGAGGACAGGGGAATGAAGAGGAGTGGGAGTAGCTATTACTAATGGGTCTGATGTGGATGCTCTTCCGGTGGCACAAAACAGAGTGGAAAGGGGAGAATTTGGGGCTAAAGAGTCATTGCTGGGTACACACACTGGGAGACTCCAGAGATGAGCAGATGAACTGTACCAGGCAAAAAGTGAGGGCGGAGGAGAAAAGGTCTCCCTGCTCTGAATCATCCAAGTCCAACCTCTGAGTTTGGTCCGTTGGGAGATGAGAAAGCAGGATGAAGGGAAGAGTAGGCCTTAGGATGTCGACTACCTCTGCTCCCTGTCAGGGGGAGTGGTTGGGAGGCAGGTGAGGAATAGGAGTGTCTGAATCCTGGAGGATGCTCACACCCATGAAGAAAGAAGCCAGTGGCCTGCAGGAAACCAGCCATTTGCTCCTGGTTGTGGAGAGGGCATGGTTCACTTTGAAAGCCCTCCAACTTTCTATCTATTTAATAGGTGACATGTGAAAGTTTTGGTGTCTGAGACCAATGAACAAACAAATTTCAAGGCACTTTTTTTTTTTAGCTTAAAATATTGATGCAAGCAACAAAAACATGCCAATAACTTTGACCTGTTATCTTTCTTCCACTGACAGTTTGTTCTGAAAGGGGTGCGGTTTTGTGTTACTTTAGTCTTATGCTGTCTGCTTTGCAAGGGAAGGTCTGAGCGGATGCAGCCTTGGGTGGGAACGGTCTTTGCATGAAATGCTCTGGTGGTCTCACGGAGGCCAGAGCAGGGTCTTGAGGAACAAAAGTGATCAGGCACAGGTGACTCCAGGGAATGAGGGGAGAGTTGCTTGAAGATGAGATTGCCTTTCTTCTTTTTCATATTATTTATTGACCTGCTATCATGGGAAATGGAAAGTTAGTGCTGTATTCCATTCTTCCAGAAACTTTCTCTCCCTGTAGTATGGCTCTATTTTTGTTGTTGTTAAATCAATATTTAATATTTCTTCTTTGGACTGTACAGATGTTATCACTAGCTGTGGATGAAATTTACTATCACATTTTCTTGAAAATATTTTGTGTTTTTTTAAGTTAACTTTTTTGGTGTGTCTGTGTTTGTATGTGTATGGTATGTATATGTGGTGTGTGTATATGCATGTGTGTATGTCTATGTGTATATGGTGTGTGTGTGTGTGTGTGTGTGTGCTTCTATAACCTATTATGAGTTGCTTCCTGGATTCTAGCAGAACTGTGATTTCCCCAGTAGGACATTTTGACACATTCAGGTCACTCAGCTGGGTTCTTTCCCCCTTGTCATCTGGCTGCTGTTCTCAGGACCTGATGGACACTGCCATTCTGAGGATTTCCTTCATGATCACATTTGCCTGTTGCTCGTTTCCTGTTGGAAATATCCTGTGTTAATTGTCACCAGTTTATATTTACTAATTTATTCTCTTGAGTGGTAGAATAATCTCATAATTACTTAAAAAGGAGAAGGAGTGTATGGGTAAAATATACAAGATCCTGTATAAATTACTGTATTCTACTAATTTACTTGTTTAAAAACTTGAATATGATATAGGAAACAAAGTTGTTTGTTAATTTGTAAATTTTATTTTATTTTCATGAAATGCTTAATGCCATCTCAATGTACAGAACCTATTTCTCCCTGAAAGTTCCTGTGTTCTGAAATTCATAAATTTCCCTTTTCCCTTCATTTTACCAAGTATTTCATGAGCTTTTTTTGTTTGGGTTGTTAATGTTCCTTTGATCTTTGAAAACATTTTGTTAATTTTCTTAATTTTTTCCCCTGTTGTGGTTGGTTCTCTTGTCCGGCCTTGTCCTGATGCCCTTCTCAGCCCCAAATAAACACACAGAAACTTTTATTAATTATAAAACTGTTGGTCAATAACTAGGGCTTCTTATTAACTAGCTCTGTCTTAATTATTAACTCATTTCCATTAATCTATGTATTTCCATGTGATCTTGGCTTACTGGAGAAAGGTCTGAACCTGCTACTCCTTTGGTGGCTACCTGGTGACTCTGTGGTCTATCTTTCCCAGAATTCTTCTTGTCTCCTAGTTCCTCCTATCTTTCTGCCTTATTGGCCAACAGTGCTTTATTCATCAACCAATAAGAAAAACATGTATACAGAAGGACATCCCCCATCACTTCCCATCATACCTTTTGGTCTCCTCTACTTTGAAATCTTTTCTGTTTGCTATTGCCCTGTCAACTTCATCACCTTCCAGTTCCCACACTGCACTTTGTGTGTTTGGTACCCTACTCTTCCTTCCCAGGAACTCAGTTTCGATTCTGAATGCTGACAAGGACTCCCTCTGTTAGTGAACTGAGTCTGGCTTCACTGAACTTTTCCTTTCTAGGCCTTATCTGCTGAGCAGTTTCTGGCTAGGAACCTGCTCAGCCAATTAGAAAGACACCCTCACTCTTAATACCCAATCAAATAATTCATGACCTCACTGTCGCCAAACTCGGTACCTAGAGAGCTCCTCTAGTAATTCTCTATCATAACTCTCACCCCACCCACTGGCAGCCTTATTGTATTCAGAGTTGGAGTCAATCTCTCCTATTGCCATAGTTGCAAGTCAAGGTTTTCTTGCCTGTCTGGTGCAAAATTCTCCTGGAGAATTCTTCTTCCACGTCTTTTCCTCACTCAGTTCAGGACCTCTTCCCAGCAACCAGGGGGTCTTTGCCTGCGACAGTCCTGGATGTTAATCATACCCAGAGGTCCTTTTATTAAACACTTGACCTTCAGAGAGTGGTAGATCCTTTAAGTGGTGGGGCCTAGTGGGAGGACTCTGGCCTCTGCTTTTGTCTGCTTTTTGCTTTCTGACCACAGCAAGCTGCCATTTACTTTCAGCACTCCTGCCAGAGGCTCTAAGCAGTAGGTCTGTTTAAGTCTGTCAGAAATATCCAGAAGTGTGAGTCAACAAACCTTTGCTCTTTTGGACCAGTTTTTGTAGGCATTTAATTATAGTAATGGGTAGCCAGCCATGGTGATTTTTCAAGACCTATCCCTACATGTTTGTACAGTTTAGAGATTTGTTTTCTTGGTTTCCCCCCAATTTTTCATATTTACTAGGGCAATAATATACTTTCTGGAAGTTCTATGCATGCTTTAGTAACTTGTGAGCCTTAGTGTGGGATGATCGGCTAAGCCATTTCTTCCCACCATCTCTTAATGTAGCCGTGTTGATGATGCCAATGGCTCTTTTCTGTGAGGCTCATTAAGTTTTTTTTTCTCCAAAGAGAAATGCACCTAACTCTCATTTGTTTGCACAGGTATTCATGTAAGTCTAGCTGAATGAGCCCTAGAGACGAGGGGGAGTGAGCTCTCAGATACTACATTCCAGCCTTTGGTTTCAAATACTCAGTCTATTATAGATGTGGCATCCTTTACTCTTTTTGTCCCAGCTCAGAATGTCTTCTGTTGAGTAGAAAGTGAATCCATAGGTCTTGTAGATGTGTGAGTATGTGTCTGGATGGGCTGGAGTGGCAGAGCACCTATTCAGAAGCCCAACATGCAGCCACTGTCCTAGTTTTCAACATTGTTCAATTTTCCATCTCTTGGAGGTACAGAGTAATTATTGAGCATCTTCATGAATCAGAACAAGTATGTTCATTTCTCATCAGTGATGGTTTGAGATTACAGTTTTATAGTATATGACATCAGAATTACTTGACAGCCTTATGCTTACATCCTCCAACATTTTGAGTCTTGTGCTTTTAAAATGACTTTTCCCAACAGAAGAATATTAGAAGGTGTTCAAGCCTCATGTTTGACTCGAGGTAAAGACAAATGTTTTAGAATAAAAACTTTAGTTATTATGTAAGCACCTTCTCCTTTCCACACAGGCAATAAGAAATTTAATTCACTTTAACATACAAGACCTCCCCCCAATCTCAGTGTTAATAAATGGTTATGAGAATACTGACTTTCTATGTAAATAGATAGGCCATGCTTCCTCGACACTTATTAAAGGGTGGAAAGCAGAAGTATTCTAAATAAACCCAATGAAAGGAAAAGAATTCATGATAGAAGGTAAATTGTGTAAGTGAAAAAGTTTCTCATCTACCTCATCTGATTACCACTGGGGATTCCCTGGGTAGTTACCCACCAGTAGAGGTCCAGATTGACTCTAACTACTAATTACCCCAGAGATATGGCTTTGGCTGAGAGCTTTAAATCCAATTCTGCATATTCTGAAGGTACTTTTCCAAGCTGTAATTTAAGCAGGAAAAAGTTATTGACTGTGGTGAAGCAGCATGCCCGAGGATCTTATCCCACATGGGTGAAGTCAAGGCTTTGCAGTCTTGTTCCACACAGGGCACAGTCTCACACTGTGGACCAAGGACTCGTGAGTTAGGGAATTGCAGACTAACCTAGGCGAGTAAACTCTCCCACAATAAAAGGTGGGTGAAGTATTCAGACACCAGGCCTGGAGGGAAGAATCTGTAACCTGCTGAGGGTGTGAGGAAGTGTAAACAGAGTAGGGAAAGTGCAGGAGTAAGGATGGAAGAACTGGGTGGATTCCTGCCAGGCTTCTCTTTTTCTGCAGCTATGCTGCATATCCTGTTTTTCCTTTAAGGAGAATAGAAGAAAAAACAGATGACACTTTTTGTAGAGCCAAGAATAATTCCAGGATCTGTCTGGTCATGTCCATCATTTACATAAATTGCATCTGGAGTGGCTGGAGTGTCTAAGGAATGTTTTGCTTTTTACTGTTATCCTTTTTTTTTTTTTTTTTATTGCTAAATCAAGTCCATTTCTGTTCGCATTTGTTCCCAGAGGCTGCTAGTGTGTGCTATAGGCGAAGTTCCCTTCTCCATAAGGTCACTGGGTATCTCTTTAATTTTCATGGTCTTCTCCTGCCACACTAAATGTTGGCATTTTGTCTTTAATATTCTTATCATATAGCTATTGTTTAAACATCTTTTGGTTCTTTGTTGTGGTGCTAAGTGGGTATCTCTAGTCAACCACCTTGCTAATATCACACTTCTCTGCATTTCTAGTATCTTGTTACATGCCAGCATTGTTAATCTCAGTCTCTCCTATTTGTATCCTCTTGGTTAATTTGTGTGTAGACTCTCAAAGAAGATCCCTAGTTGTAAAAACTTTGGGTTCCTACTATATTATTTCCAAATAGAGAAGTGAGAAAAATTCTGATTTTGCTGTATTAAAGTCTCTCTCTCTCTCTCTCTCTCTCTCTCTCTCTCTCTCTCTCTCTCTCTCTCTCTTCGTTGCCATAAAGCTGGCATCAAGGCTATAATAGGTGTCCACCAAAGTAAACAGTATCCTATGATGACTTGTCTAAACAAGTTCTTATGACTTTTTGGTTTATGAGGAGCTCATTCACTGTGTTCGTTGTATTTGTTTGTCTATGCGACACAAACAAGAATCATACAGGAAGAGGAAATGTCAACTGAGGGTATTCCCCCATCATACTGACCTGCAGACAAGTCTGTGGGGCATTTTCTTGATTAATGATTGATGTGGGAGGGCCCACCGCCCACCCCACTGTAAGCTTGCACCCATGGGAAATTGGCCCTGTGTTTTGTAAGAAATCAAGCAGAGTAAGGCAGCAGGCAGCATCCTTCTGCGGTTCTCTTCAGTCCCTGACTTCACGTGAGCTCCTTCCCTGGCTTCTGTTGATGGTTGACTCTAATGTAAGAGGCAAAAACCCTTTTCCTCCCCAGGTTGGTTTCCACCAGTGCTTTATCATGGCAGTACAGATCAATCTAAGACATTCACTCAGCTACTCAGATGTTAACAGCCCTAGCATCACACCTCTTCTCTGGGACACTGGGAAGTCACTGGTCTGAGTTTGAGCATTGGTCTGCAGGAGGGAAGTCACATTAACCTTGTATGGCTGGCGCCGAAATATGTGGCAAGGAAAGGATCAGTTCTGCCTACTGATCACTTCAGTATTCCCCCAAAGGTCTTTGGGCATGGCCTGGTGTGGATGCATGGATAAAGATTCACAGGACTAGGCTCAAATATAGATTAATGTAGTTTATTTTGGGGAGAAGTCACGTGCACAAGAAGCAGGTGGCTACTGCAGGTTTCCGCTCCAAGCATCCACACCGGCTGCTCCCTGTGACCCTACTGGATGGATGCAACAGATCGAGCCACCTGTTCAGACCCCAGACTTCTGCATCTGTGACTGTGCTACCGGTGCGGGCAGGGTGGCTATCTCACCTGGCCTGGTCTGCTAATGTGGTTTTGGTGGCAGTGCTACGAGACTACACTTGGGAAAGCTTAGTGCCATAACTCTGCCTGGCATGCTCCTTCTTGGCTTCTCTCATATTCAAGCCGGGATGGTCTTTGCCAGTTGAAGACTTTCATAATGAGCAAGTATTAGGTTGCAGTAGACCAAACATTTATTGTGGTACTGTTTTGCTAGTGTTGAATCTATGGACTTGGTATTTGGGAAAATAATGAAAACAATTTTCCCTAGAAAAATACTTCTCTTGGCATCCAGTTTTGAGTGCTTGGTTAGAGGGAATAATTATCTCCATAGTTCTTAGCTGGGATAGGCTCTTACATGAGAAATAGGTGAAGAAGAGAAAATCAGATGTGCATTTCCTAGCATGTGTGCTATCTGTGTACATGGAAGATAACACAAGATAACCCAAAAGAAACCCGTAGCAGACCTCACACCAGTGTCTCAGACTCAGGCAGAAATATCATTGTTTTCTCCATGGCTTGGTGTCATTTATCCCTTGAGAAGAGAGAAACCTTCACAGATCCCGACAAGCAGAACTTTCCTTTGTGGACAAACTTCTTTTTACAAAAGCACAACTTCCAGAACTATTGCCATGTACGTAGTTTCTTAAAAATAACCATCTTAAAATATTCCTTATGCCACAGAGGCATATCTGGGGAAGACATATTGTAATTGCATACATTCATATTTTCTTAGAGAAAAATCCCTTCTTTCTTGTTCAGCCAAGTTCTAGAGTTCACAGGTAGTTTTTCTCTCCCTTGGATGTGTGTTCGCTTATTTTCTTGTTATGTTTCTACCTTTTATATGACAGTCAGAATAGATTCTCATCTGGACACCTGAGTAATATTTAGAAAGCAATCATGAACAAAAGAAGTGTTTTCCAAGGAGGACCTCTTTAGAGGTAGAATTCTAAGTTTCAACTGACACCATTCCACCTGGAGGCAGAAGGAAACAGAGCTGGATTCTGCTCACTGCAGACTTGTGTGCATATGTGTCTGAGGGACTTCACCAAGCACCTTGCAAATGCTATCAGTGCTTTGTGCTGGTTTACGGCACTGTGTGGGCTTGCCTAGGTATTTCCCTGGGTTCTGTGTACCCAGGTAGTCTGCTTTGCAATGTGCACAGCTCTTCCCCGTGGTTTGCATGTCGATGATGACAGTCTTTCTCCCATCTGCCTGGTTCTGTGCAGATTTGAACTTACATCTCTTAATTCTTATCATATAACTATTGTTTAAACATAATGGAGCAACGTGACTGGCTTCATTTCTGTAATTGGTAATGGATTTCAGCTCTCACCGGGAACGTTTGGAGACTGCATGTCAAGATGATATGTGTGCCACACAAATGCCTCCCTGTTCCAACAGTGTGACCATATAAATAAAAGCATAGCCATATATTGTTTAGCAGCTAAACCTTGAAGTGAAGGTGTGTGTCCTAATTATTTTAATGAAACCAATTTTTGATTTTTTTTTTTTTCAGGCTGGATATAAAGGACAATCTTACCTATAGTAAGATTGGGTTGATCCAGGGAAGGCTGCTTTGAATGATTTAATTTATTCTGCCAAATATTGAAGGTGACAAAACAATCAACAAATCAAAGCATTGTTTCAAAAATAGCCACAATGAAAAGCTAGTGCTGTATACCACCAGCTTGTGACCTTCCTGCCTGTTGGACTAAGTGCCATTTGTAAATTAAATATAGCTCACTTATCCCTGAGTTGCTCTTTTTCAGGCTTACTGGGAGTACTGTGCTTTTTGATACTCAAGGTGTAGGGACTCAATTTCTTGTATAAAATAACAGAGCAATTATCTCTTGTTTGTAAAAATAAGCATAATGTGTGAGGGAGTAAAATCAGAGCTTTAATGAATTTGGCAGCCTTGGGCTCTGTTTCCAGAGAGGAAGGAGAAGAGGGCCACAGTAAACAAACATTGATGGAGTGGGGTTCTTGGAATGGGCGTTGACCTCTTGAGAGGAAGCTACTGAGGTTCCCATCCCAGTGTTGGCTCCCAAAAACGAAGAAACTATTGCCTTATTTTCTTCTCCCATTCTTGCCAGTGGAGGAAGGGGGCCAGATCCCAACTTCATTGAAACTCGTTTTTAAGCATCATTCTCCCCCCAATCCTGTCTGTTCTGAAACAGGAAATGGGTTCTATTTTTGGCTCTCAAAACTCAGCCAACATCTCACACTCCCGTATCTCATACTCCCTCAGCATCCGGGCCCTTTCTCTTGGAGGATTGACTCTCACAGCAACTGCCCCACCCCAGCACAATCGTCTGTCAACTGAGAAGCATTTCCTGGTCGATAACTGAGTCAATTCCCTCTGGCAGTCTAATTGAATGCCTCCCTCAGACAAATGGGTCACCGGGGGAAAGGGTAAAGCCCTGATATGCAGATCAGAATCGAAGGATGCAGTTTTAAGAATGTATTTCTCTCCTGAGTAGTGGCCCATGTAACACATGCAGGACCAGTTATCCTCTCGGCAAAATGAACACAGATCAATCTGTTTATGTCTTTTTGTTTGAATACCATTCTACTAGAAGTTGAACTTGATCCTTGCATCAAGAGATCTGGCTTGGGTGTGGTCATGAGAGAGAACCAAAACTGTTTTTGAAACCGGATTTTAGTTAACCCTGGCTGGCCTTGGATTTGGTTATGTAGCTGACGATAATTTAATTTCTGATTCTCTGCTTTCGCCTCCCTGGCAGTGGGGTTGCAGGTGTTGCTGTTACACCTGTTTTTCATCAGGGGTAGGGCCTGGGCCCAGGTCTGCACGCATGCCAAGTGAGCTACAAGCTTCTCCTATCGGACCTTAGTTTTTCTTCTGTGTCCTTTTGGGAGTTTCTCAAAAGAAACAGACAGTAGACTCTCGAGTCCAGTGATTTGCACTGTGTTAGCTGTTCTTGAAAAGCTTTCGGAACTGGGAAGATGGCTCAGTGGGTAAAAGCTCCTGCCTTCAAGCCTGATGACCCGAGTTTAATTCCTGGAACCCACACTGTGGAAGGAGAGAACAGACTCCCAAGTTGTCCTCTGACCAATGCCTGGCTCTCGTGCACACACACACACACACACAGACACACACACACACACACACACACACACACAGACACACACACACACACACACACAGACACACACACACACACACACACACACACACACACACTAGTCTGATTACAATCCTGTCTTCAGATTAAAGAGGAAGACTAGCAGAGAGCTAGGGTATTAACTTTCTGGTCTGAACCAGTTTGTATGATCTTGGGCTGAAGCTTATGTTCCCAAGGAGTTGAATTTTAATACCACGTCATAGAGCTTTATCCAGCTTTCACCTACTGAAGAAAACTGGAATATGTTAAATGTGCTTCTTGTTCCAAAACCTAGGTTGACAGCTGAGAGTTAGAAAGAAGGGCATGGCCCTGGGAAGGCTCACTTTTCGCCCTCATTTGCCTACAAGCAGGATTCACATAGACAAAGGTGCCATCCTCCCCTTTACCAGGAGGACACAGACTAAGCACCAAAGACAGCTCTGGATCTTCATCAGCCTAGAGGTGGCACCAGAGGGACCTTCATGACAGGCTTCTCTCACAGGATTTATTTATCTGGCCTTTATCTGCCTCCCACAATTCACTGTTCTTAAAAACTCATGGGCTTTCCGTCATCTCTAAGAATTTTTTCTTCTTCTTTGAGTATGTTTTATAAGTTGTGGTTCTAAGCTCCTTCTTAAAGAACTGGTTCCCTGAATGTTTCCCATGTATGTATGAGGAATATAGGTCTCCCATGTGCCCCGACCCGTGGGGCCTAGTTATTCGTGGGTCGAGGTGGGCTAGAACCTGAAAATAATGGGAGAGAAAGAAGGAAGGAGACCAAGCAGTGCATTTGTCAAGGTCTAACTTTATTGATGTAAAATGGGTTTTTAAGGCAAGTCTGGGAGGAAATGGGGAGGGGTAGCAAGCAGGGAGGAAATGGGGAGGGGTAGCTTCTGCTAACTCCGGGGTCCTGGTAATTATCCCAGACAGTAAACACCAGACAGTAAACGGCTGCTTATCTTAGTTCCTGGGCCAGGCCCATCTCAGTTCCGGGCACTCAGTACCTGGAATGAGTGGAAGAGGCTACCTGTTAAGCAGGTTCCTGTATACTAAGATAAGGCTCAATTAAGAGTTCTAAGGTGTAAGCAATTCTGCAAGAGAATGTCACTCAAGGTCGGCTCCCAACACCCATGCATGTGTGAGGTATACATTTCTCCCATGTATATATGAGATACACTTGCCTCCTCATATATGAATTATACATGAGGAGACATATCTACCTCATACATGGGCCCTGGCTTGAACATAATTAGCAGGCAGTGAATGAGTCAATGACAGAGTGAACTCAGGGAGGCTGAAATGGTCAGAGGTGACCCAATGGCCCGAAAGTGGCTTTGTCTTCTCCTCCTCCTTTCTGCAAAAGTCTCTTGCAACTTCCTCAGAGTTGCCTTGCTCAGTTCAGTGAGTTTGGCTTTAGTCATGTGACCGTAACCAAAGCTCGACCTGAGGTTGGATAAAACAGTAAGGTCTTTATTAGCTCAGCAACCGAGAAGTCACAGAGGTAGGTCAGGCGACCAGTGGCTCCCTGATGCTGTTGCTGTTCTCTGCCTTTCTCTTCTGTTTCTGTTGGGTCTGCTTTCCTCTAGGGATGTCTTCTCATGGTCATGAGGTAGCTGCTGGCAGTTTCCAGGCTTGGGGGTGGGGCGTGACTCTAAGAGGCAAACATTGAAACACAAAGAGCAGTCCCTTTAGCACACAACCAAGCCGCTCTTCCAATAGCTTTAGAGCGAGTCTTGGGTTTTCTCTGAGCCAGTCACAGAAGCCAGAGGAAAGCAAGGGGCTGACCACTCTCACTCATTATAGTTCATTTCTGGCTCTGGCATGCACCAGAATATAGGTGGTATCAGGGAGTGGTTTATTCTCAGCAGCCAAACACAATAAATGCAAAATCATCTCAGCTCATCTGGGTGCTGGTGAAAAAAAATGCTCTCTGGGGTGGTAAATGTAAGAGAGAAATGTAGGTAAATGTTGAAATCATGGTGCTTTATCACTTTATAACTAGGGTCCTTTAACCATCATCATCATTTCTAGACTTTGGAGGAGTTCCTGAAAGTTTCAGAGCAGGAATTTGCTTCTAAAGTTGTAAGTACTTCTGTAAGACCCTCAGAATGAGGAGTCTCCCCGTTTTCGTCAGTACCCCCAAGAACTCAATGTCCAGTCCAGTTGATGCAACACGCAAGAGGTTTTAATGAATGGGATACGTTTGTGCACGCAGGCTTCCTCAGCACACAGGCTAGAGAAGCAACATTTTCTGGTACTTTTAAAGGAAAAAACTACAAGCTTAGGGTGGGGCTGTGACTCCCTGTCCACTGCTTATGTGACCAGTCAGGGATTTTCTCCTTGAGGCCAAATGGTCTCACTGTTTGGATCTGCACGACTGACCGACCGACCGTAGGGCCTCGGGGTGTGCTAATTAATCTTGTCTGGGCAAACTGGAGTTGCAGCCTTCACTGACGGGAGGGGCAGTGTGAATTCTTGATATCCTGCTATCTTAGGGCCTTGAGAGGGAAGTTGCAGGTGGTTAGCAAATTCCAGGTAACTGATAGTGGTCTGGGTTAGCTTTTCAGGTTGGACTGTCCTTTATTTTAAGTGGTGGGGGGGTTTCCTTAACTTTAATTTTGGTCTTTCACTTCATTTACTAATTTGCAAATATTTCTCAAACTTTGGCACCAGCTGCTCATCTGAGCATGAGCGATTGAGCAGCAAACAAAGCCCAAAGGGCTTTACTTCCCAAAAGAGGCCCCGAACTTGCAGCATCCTCATCTGGGTTTGAGAATAAATCCTAGTTGTGGTCCGAGTCTGACTGTAATGGTTTTTGTGTCTGTCCATGAGGAGCAGGAGAGCTGCTCAGAGGCACCAATGCTGGGCACAGAGCAGATGCATTTGGAATGGTCTGAAGGACACAATCAGGAAGACCCACACAGATTGTGCTTCTCCAGTTAAGGCTACAAGCATAGGGAGGCTGAGAGATTGGGCTTAGGCCGTGGGATGACGTTGAAGCCTGGAGTGCATTTTATGAAGGTCAAGTGTGAACTACATCAAAAGTGGCTTGAAGCCACACAGCACCACAGTTCATGACCTCTATGTCTGGGCCGTAGAGGACCTGGCATCGAACCTGTCAATTAAAATCCTATTTTCTCTTCCCCAAGTGGGCCCTCTGGGTCATCCTATTGATGAACTTCACATTTTAACTGTTTTCTCTCTAACCACCTCCCCAGGGTTGAAGGTACAGATCCCTCAGTGCATATGAAATTGTCTTAAGTACCAAGACAACCTCCTTGAGGTCAGAGCAGGAAGCCCCGCGTGTGCAGGGTCTTGATTGGGACAAAAACCAAGGTTAAGCTGTATCCACTGGAGTGGTTGTCTATACCCTTCTCTTTTCTATTTTGTAATATTTTCATTCTAGAAGAACAGAGGAAGTACAGAATGCATTTAGTGTTTTAATCTTAGACGTTATCAAGGACAACCAAGATGGTCCACATTAATGATGTTTTTGTTGGTCCTTGTGTGTATGACTCAGTCATAGCGTTACTTTCTGCCAATCAGTGTAATTAGTATTACTTTGGTATAACTAGGTTGGCTTGAGTTTTCCATCTTTGTATTAGTCTTCCAGAATCCATGCATATCTGTAAGACAAAGTGGGATATTTGAAGGCACAAGTAAGTAGCACATTTATGCTGCCTGCAAGTTTAGGACGAAGCCAAGACTTAAAAAAACAGTAAAGCCCTGTGTTGTGTTCCACACCAAAATCTTAGCCCTCGAGAGTCTGAGGCATGAGGATTGTGAATTTGAAACCAACCTGGGCTGGTTTCATGTTGAAGAGACTCTTTCTAAAACAAATGAACAAGTACTGTCTTCCGCTGCTCCAAGGGCTCCGTTAGAGAGTGTGTTTAATCAGATTTGTTTTCTTAGCTGCTGGCTGAGCTGGGAGAAAGCTGGTTTTCTGTGGATTGAGGAGGGGAGTAGAGGGAGTGGAGGGAGTGGAGTGAAATTTCCCGAAGGAAATGGAAGAGCTGAGTGAGCTAAGTGTGTTCTGTTTATTCCTCATACATGCATAGGAGACGTGTCTACCTCATACATACATGGGAGATATGTATACCTCATAAATGCATGGGAGATATATACCTCATACATGCATGGGGGACATGTATACCTCATACCTGCATGGAAGACATTCAGGGAAGCAGATCCTTCAAGAAGGGCCTTAGAACCCCAACTTATAAAGCATACTCAAAGAAGAGGGGAAAATTCTCAGACATGAAGGAGGGCCCATTAGTTTCTAAGAGCAGTGAATTGTGTCAGATAAATCCTGTCATGTAGGTTCCTCTCCTGCATACTCATGTAGCTATTGGCTAAGTCCCTCCCAGCAACCATGGGTGTACCATTAAGCATGCTTCCTCCACACGGAAGGCTTCAAGGGCAAACCCGTGTTGCAGTTCACTATTGAACGTCTTTACTGGATGTGCTCTGCAGTTTAACCCCGGCTCTAACCTCAACCATTCTGCCAACTGAAAAGGTGTTGCATTCAGAACAGCCACAGGACTTCCTTTGTTCCAGATCGTCCCTTCTCCTCTTGCATCTCTGCAGTCACATGACTCTATTTCCTCGTTTCAGACCTCTTGAGCTCCTCTCAACTTATCTAAAATTAGTTAGTTGTAATAAATCCTATATGAAATGCTCCTCAATGGGATTGGAGCCTCTTGTGTGCCAGTTACCGTAAATATATCCACCAGTTACTGTAAATATCTCCATCAGTCACCGTATGTATCCATCCTCCTGTCTGATCTGCCAACACAGAGAAAGGTTTATCCTCACTTATATATGCAAAAAAAAACTTTCTCAGAGAGAGGATAATTCTTCCAATATGAGAGAGACAGTAAATAGTAAAGACAGGATTGATGCTTGTATCCTTTCACCCTTAAAGCCTGTGTGCTCCGGGGCTCAGGGACAATCCACTGACCTCAAGAGCCTTTTCTAGGCAGTCTTGGCAGTATGCAAGGACGGGCATAAAGCAGAAGAGCTATGCAGCCCCCGTGCTGTACAGCATGCAGGGAGAGAGACAGGGACAAACATGACTAGCATTGAGCACTGTGAAAAGAAAGTGCCAGGACCCGATGTGCGGATGTAGGTGCCTGTCCTCCTGACCAACATGTGCCCTATTCAGCGGGGAAGGAAGCACCAGCAGCTGGGCTCTCACTCTCCTGTCTTTATGCATGGGGACATGGACTTGGGAAGGCTTGGCCTGCCTTTTGTGGGAGCCCTGAGATGGGAGACTGAGGAAATGTGTCTCCTGGGACATCCCTTCACGCCCCTCTTTCCTTTTCCTAGAGGGTGCAGGAGTGGAGCTCAGGTCAAGTCTCTCTGATAAGAACTCTCACAAGCTTTTTATTTTATTTTTTATTTTTATTATTATTATTATTATTTGGCTGTGCATGGAGGGGCTAGAAAGAAAAGGATGTGCGTGTTCTTGTTTTCTCTCGGTGAGTAGGCAACTGTGTCCTCATACATGTGCTTCTGAGGCTGCCAAGTTCCCCAGTTAACCTTACCTTTGGAGCAACATAATACCTTCCTTTTCATACTGGTGCATAATGCTACAAACCTAGCTGTATCTACACCCAAGCTATTGATTAAAACATTAAGATGTGTCATTATTCAGTCCCACCCAAAGTAAAGCACTTGGGAAAGTCACCAGGTCAACCATGCCCTGTGCTGAGACATACTCCGTTTTTTGTGCCAAGAGAAACTTGCAATGGTTATAAAGGAGAGATAGGGTGCTAGTATGATAATGGTGGCTAATTTTCTGGTTTTTACTTTTCTGAAATATACTGATAATATAGAAACAATAAACACCTTGAATAGATGTATAGATAAGACAAAGGCCTCTGGGGTGAATGACTGGGCAGAGACTTGCAGAATCTACTGGTCACTCATTGTCTTGTTGCATGACGTGGGTCTGAGTCACATCTTTGAGGATGGGTCGCAAAAGGAAGTTTTAGAGCATTGTTACCAACGTCTCAGAAGTACTTAAGATTTCCCACATCACACCACCATATCTCTGGGTCTTTGATTCATTGATTCATTCATAACCTTTGGTAATTTGAAGTGGACCTTTTTCAATCCTCTCTAATTTGCTAACACTGAAAAGTAGAGTATATAAAACAGGACAGTGAAAATCCATGCACTCCATTTTCACCCTGTCTAAGAAGATGCCACAGGCAGACCTGCAGGAAACTTAACTTGATTGTGAATTCTATCAGTACGTGTGAAAATGAAAGGAAAAGCCATGTTTGATTGATTTCTCTCACTCTGCATCCATCTACTTTACAGACAAAACTGAATGCACGGGAGAATCCAGTCCATCGATTTCTTCCTTGGCTGGGGGAGGAAGAAGTCCATCAGCCATCTCTTTAAAATTATATCCCTGAGATATTTGTGTTTCTGACTATTTGTTTGGTCCTTGAGCTGATTCCCAAACACGTGCTCATTTGCAAACTTAAAGAGAAATGTGTAGCTCACATGTCCTTGAGTTTGACAGGACCATTGAGCAAATGCGAAAAGAGAAATGTGTGATGTATTTTCTATGAGATGCCTGTCTGGTCATAGGTTGAAACGTGCAGGATGCTTCTGGCTAAGAACATATAAATTGTTAAAACTTGCTGTAGACAGAGAAGCTTGGTGTATGTGCAATTTGAACTCACCTGGCATTCAAAAATAGTTTGACTTTTAGTTTTCTCCATATAACTAGAACTTTGGTCTTTTGTCTCTTTGTTTTTGCTTTTGTTAAGTGGGAAATTTTTTTAACTAGCTAGATAAGGTCCTTCTCATTACCTTTTGTTTCTTTAAATATTCATTTTGTTTTATGTGTTTCTATGTTTTCCTGCATGCATGTCTGAACACTTATATGCCTTTCAACCCCAGAGGCCACAAGAGGATCTCTTGGAACTACTAGAGTTAACAGTCATGAGCTGCTGTGTAAGTGCTGGGAATTGAACCTAGGTCCTCTGGAAGATCAGCCAGTGCTCTTAACTGCCCAGACATATCTCCAGCCTCATTTATCTACTGTTTCTATTAATAGCTCACATTTCTTGAGTGTTAGCTGTTGACTGGCCTTTGCACTAAAGACTATGATTTGTAGCATTTGCCAATTTCTGTGGTGTAAGCACTTTTACCTGGTCTGTTATCTCCAGCTTCCGAAACAGTTTCATCCAGTTGAGAAACTTGGTAGGAATGCTATTTATAAAAATGAAGTGGTACCATGTGAAAATCAAAGGGAATAAATTATACTCAATTATATATTTGTACTTATATATAATTTCAATTCATTTAATGTAAATTCAAGTCACTTGAGGTAATGGCTCTGAGGGGACACCAGATGGGGGTTAAAATAGCATTTGGTTAGGAAAATAACTCCTATGAGTAAGTGAAAACTGTCACTAGAGTGTTGGCCTAGAAGGATGGGAAATAGACTAGATGGTGTGTGACAGGGACACTGGGTTTCAGCAGCAGTGAGAGCCCAGAGTCCCAGCTGTGAAACCACAAGTCTGGAGCCTGTGAGCCAGAATTAGGCTGGAACAGTCACTCAGGGAGAGCATCTTCCTATCTACACCTTTGCCAATTGAGAACCTGGGGTGGCTCCATAATTTGAGCCTTGAGCTTGAGGAGAGATCACGTGGTGCTTTGGTAGCTCCTCCCAAGGCTCCTTGACATTTTAGTCTTGTTCTCTGAGTATAAGACTGAAGGTAGAGAAGTAAGTGACCTTAGTCAGTGAAGTGTTTCTCTAATGTAGGCACTCGATTCTGTGAGATTCTGGAGCAGATTCCAGATTCTTAACTGCCTCTAGATTCTTCGTGACACCCTCCCATGTCCTTGGCTGTTCAGACTTCTTTCTCTGCAATCAAAAGGGCTGTGGGAAATGTGCACCTCTACCTTTCTTATCCACTCACTACAAAAGACTAAGAAACAGTGCAGTGTGTGCCGTGGCAGGAGACACATCCCTGTGTGTGCCACCAAGCAGGACCCCGATGCAAAACCAGCCAACCCTATTGGGATCTGCAAACAATTTGACTTGGTTTATATTTCACTTTGTGTGTGTGTGTGTGTGTGTGTGTGTGTGTGTGTGTGTGTGCATGCACATGAGTGCACATACCTGTGCAAATAGAGGACAGGTAAACATATCTTTATCCACCACTCCCCACCTTATTTTTTGAGACAGGATCCCTCATTAGAACTGGAGTTAATTGATTTGGCTGACCAGTGTACTTCAGGAATTCTCCACCTCCCTAGTCCTGGGACTTTTACATGTGTGTGAGGAATCTGTACTCAGGTCCTGATATTTGTGTGGTGAAGGGTTTGCTGACTGAGTCATCTTTCCAATTCCACTTTTACTTTTTCATTGGATAGGTGTAAGTCTAGAGTTTTCTCGATTTGGTTGCAGATTAAGCATCGATGATGTAACATGTAAAATCATTGCTTAGAATTGTTGGCCAATCATCTAGTCAGGATCTTCATCTCTTTAGTATCTTCTTTATAACTCTGAAGTATTGATTTTATTCCTTAAATCCTACTAGCATAGGGTAGGCTTTGTAGAATGGATATTATAAAATTGCCAATTGACTGGCAGTTTTATAATCTCCCAAATGGGTGCCTTTTGTAAACAGGCCTGACCTTCCTGGACATGCTTCTGGGTAGATCCATCCCCCAGACTTGGGGTGTGGTGATTGCAGACTGACCCCCAAGCCCACACCTGAGATTCCAGGTTGTAATGTCAGCAGGCCATGAAGGAAAACCATCGCTGATACGATGGTTTTTGGCAAACACAACCACTCACAGCTTGTTCTGTGAGTGGACAGAACTCCTCTAAACCCCCTCCCATGCCCCCAGTGCCTTAGCAGAATGGTCTGCCTGAGGCAGTATGGCTGTGTTCCAGGGTTGGAGAATTCCTGTGAAATCAAGACTCCCTGTCAGGCTGGAGAAATGGCTCAGCAGTAAAAGGCACCTACTGCTCCTGCAGAGGTCTTGGGTTTGAGTCTCAGAACCCATGTCTCAGGACTCAAAAGCACCTGTAGCCCCAGCTCTAGGGAGATCTGTTACCTCTGGCCTCCAGGAGCCTCTGCACGCATGTGCACACACCCACACACAAAGACACATGTCCACATGGCTAAAATTAAACCTTTTCTTCTTTAAGCAGTTGCTGACTCACTTGGTGGTCTCAGGGTGTTTGTTTAAAGATGGTCACAGTGACATGGTTCATTATACTGTTACACTGTTTCCATGAACAGGAAGGGTTGCATCCCAGTCTGCCAACTGGACACCTTTACTTTCACCAATGGTGACTCACTTCTAGCATTAGTTATGCTAATTGGGAATAATCTCAATTTGACAAAGGAAACCTCATATTAAGTCAAAAGTCAAAGCCTCTAGTATGGAACAAAAAACAACTAAAAATTTGTAGATATTGCTTCCAAATTCATGATGGCTTTCTACCCTGTACCACAAATATCCAATTATGACTAGCAGTTAGGTTCTAGTTTATTCTAACAGCTTTATAACATTATGTTGTAACAAAATAGCTTTAGGGAAAAGACTTGGCCCCCAAATTTTAAGTTTTTGAATGTTTTTTTCTAATCATAAGACAGCCTTATTCTGTCCCACTCAAGTGTCCCTTACAATAAAGAGACAAGGCAGCTTCCCCCTCCATGTGCCACAATCTTGCAGACAGCAGAAATACACACTCCAGGAATCCAGCCTGAGTGGACACAGGCTGGTTAAATAGGGGTACATCTTGGGGTCACTATGATGGGTTAAACTTCAGGACTATCTAAATGGAGGGATACTGGTTTTCTGGGATGTAAACTTTGTTTCCCTAAAAATAAACTGAATGGAAGGCTAGGAAAATGCAGGGCAGGAAATTCCAGAAATATCTATGTAGTTCTTTGTTTTAGAGTTCTTACATATTTTCAGTGGTAAACACTGTCTGTCTATAGACCAAACAAACCTCATGGCACCTTGACATCTTGTTTCATTAAGGTAGAAAAGCTAAATAAAAAGAGTAGACAACCTTCCTAACTAACTGGTGGAATAAAATATACATGAAAATGACAGTTCTTAATTAGCTAAGAGTAGTGGGGAAAAATGCATGAATGAGAGAGATGTTTGCAAATGACGGACTGCAAATACACCTGAATTTTTATATTGCTAAACTTGGATTCCAAATTGATATTTCTAACAAAGATTGCCAATAACTCAGTAGTAAAAATCTTATATCCAGTTCCTTTGGAGGAGCTAGATAGAAACTAATGATTTTATTGATCCTAGGGAACAGCCTTACATACTTTGCTGTGAAGGCAGACTGGAGCAAATGGGCTCTGTCACTCACAGTGGGCAGCTTATGTTTGCACTTTCTCTACAGTCCCAGTATGCCACATCTTAGAATGCATGTCTCCTAGCATGCACTGGATATTGTCTTGTTGCTAGTTCCCTGAATGTGCCCCTCTGAACCACAGTTGTGATTGCGATAAGCCTGGGGTTTCTTCAAGAGACTATGGAAACCATAACTTTAGATTTGAATTGGAATCCATCCCTGGTCTTGGTGTGGGATCAGAGGGATAGATGTAAGTGTAAGTGCTGGGAAGTTGGTAACCATGGCAGTCAATGCAGAACCCAGTGAGAAAGGTAAGCACAAGATAATAGAGCATGGGACGGGGATGGAAGGATACAGCTCTCCTGGCGTCAGCTACCTTCTATCCAAAGATGGCCATCACTGGCTGTTTATATCATCTGTTTCTTCAAACCTGGACATGGTTTTGGACTTCTTAGCCACGGTTACTGTAGGCGGATAATTTGCATCATTGAGTTGACTCTTGTGATCTCTTTGGTTATTTCAAAGAGAAGACAGATAAATCTAGGAGTACAACACACCATCATGGAGCAGGCTGTATCTGGAACAGCAGTAACCAGGCCAAGCCCATCAATGGAGCAGGCTCCTACCCACTTACTGGACTGTGACACTTGTTATTTGGAGCATGACAAACAAAAACAAGGCATGGAGCTGAAACCCTCAGTTGTTAAGGTAAGGGCTTGTGGGCAAGTCACCAAGACAGAGCCAGGCTATCAGTGAGTACCGTCATTCACAAAGACACAAAAGTCGCCTTATCAGGTCTGGAGAGAAGAAGTGAAGCTTCAAGGACGGCCTCCTGTGTTTCCCTGGGGTCATGGGCCAGAGAGGGAAAGAAGGAAGACCATTGTCATTGTGTACACGCTGTGTGCCAAGGGCTGTGATCTCATTTCAGAGCGGGCTCTCATCGCTTCTGCCTGTGAGATTTGTTCCTGGGCTGGACCCAGGCCAGTGCTGCCACTTGTCACACACTCTCTCACTACTTTTCTTTTAAAATCCTCAACTGGACTTGCAGGGTCTCCAGACAAGGTCCCCACCCCACTGCTCTGTTTGTTCCTCAGGCCTCACTTGCTGGAGGTGCTTGGTATACAATTGGGAGTTGGTACTGGGTGCTTTAGGAGGCTTCTGGGGGTCGTGTCTCAAAGCAGATCCGACTGCCCCCACCCCTAAGTCAGTTGTAGTCCTTGGATAAGGTGACAACAACCATAGCAAAACTGTGACTTAAATAGTCAGAAGTGGGTAGGCAGAATCTGCCTACAGGGGGCTCTCCAGCTGGGAAATCTGAGCAAGCAAGACTCTGGGCCGAAAGCCGAGACGCTTTACAACCTTCCCAGGATGGACTTCAAGAGTCCAGGGTGTGATGCCATACTCTGTTCACTAAGATGCCTCTCATGCTAGTTGAAATCCTCATAGTATTTGTCTGTACCTATGAGCAGAGTCTACTGAAGTGTGTTAAAATATAGTCAGCACCCCAGATACTAAAATTAAACCAGTATCATCTCTTTGTTTTGTAAAATCAAGATGATGCCACTCTCTCCTAGGGCTGTTGCATTAAGCATGGAATTAAAAAATGACTTGAGAGAGAAAAAAAAAAAACTATATCCAATCAGAAACCTAAACTTTCAAAAGACAGATCCATCTGCAGTTTCTCAGTAGGGGCAACTTTCTTGCAGATGCCCACATGGATCCCGAGACACGGATGAAACAGCATGGGCTTTGGAGTTAAGTGCTACTTTTACTCTGATCCTCATTATTTGGTGAAGGTAACAAACCTCCCAAATACCCAATTCCTTCATCTCTAACATGCAGGTTATGACCCTGCTATACATTTAATAGGGATTTTATGCAGTGCTCATAAAATGCAGAAGAAATAGCAGATGCACACCCAAGTGCACATGGGTTGCTACATTTTCATTGATGTTGGGAAACTAGAGTATAGACTCATTTTGATATGACTTCCTTTGTGACGAAAGCAATGAATAAAATATGAAGTGACTACACTGCATGGCGATGTGGCATCTCTACTTACAGTCTGTGTTGCCATTTTAGCGCCACTGTGACAATAAGTACACTTATTGAGTTTATTGAAACTAGAATACCATCAGGAAATGGTTGCTGAGTATGATCCAAAACCATGTCTGTGAACACGGAAAGATTCTAGAATGCAATGTTTTAAGAGGTACCTCCACCCTGCTATGTTCTCAGCACAAGAGTTTTGAGAATTTGTTTCGGCTTTCAGTCGCCTACCAGCCATGAGCAGAGTTATGGTGTTTTTTGAAGTGTCCCCACAATAGGGTTTGTGTTGAAAGTTTTGTTCCCAATGCAATTTTCACAACTGGGGCTTTAGGAGCTGATTGAATCATGAGGGAACTTACTTAGTCATTGGGTAAAACTATGCATGGATTCATGGTTGAGTGTTTTGCTAGAAGAGAGTGGACACTATGGAAGCTGGGGAGAGGGAGTGGCTGGGGGTGTGCTGTTGAAGACTGTATCTCATTGGTCATTCTTCCTGTATGTCTATGCTTCCTGGCTGCCACGTGGTGAGCAATCTCCTCTGCCACATATCCCTGCTGTCATGATCTGTCTCGTCTCAGGCTGCTAACAATGGAACTGTGAACTGTGAACCCTTGGAAATCATTAATCCAAATACTCCTTCCTGCTTTCAGATATTTTCTCAGGTATTTTGTCACAGTGCAGACGCAGAAAGGTTGTGTCTGCCCCATTTATTCTTTAGCTATGATAATCAGGCTGAGTTATTCTATGGTAATTATAACCTAACAGCATCTTGTACATGTTTTTTAGTCTAGGAAGACTATATGTTATTATGGTGTGTGTGTGCGTGTGTGTGCATGCGTGCGTGCGTGTGTGTGTGTGTGTGTGTGTGTGTGTGTGTGTGTGTGTGTGCCTAGTCACTATGGAACTATTTAATATTCTGCAAAAATATTTTTACAAGCTCAATTCTAGTTACCATAATTATGACAATAATTTTTCACACCCTGGAACCTATTGAAATAGCAACCATGTTCTTTTCTTGAGACATTATTCAAATAAATTATATCTGCATTTAAATTAATCTCCAGATCATAGAAATTAGCGATGGGAAAGGCACATTAAATCACCCAGTCTATTTCTGCCCTGGAGGAGAATCGATCTTCACATCACAATCTTGGGAGCTTTGTCTGGTACGTGTTAAATGTCTTGAAAGAGTGGTATTGTGATTCTGCGTGGTCATCTCACCGAATTCCAGGGGAAGTTCTATTTCACAACTGCTGAAATAGATACAGATTTTCCGGTGCTGTGTAACTTGCTGGGCTCAATGCCTGTGGATATTGGGTAGGGAATTTTCCAGATGAATGTATATGTTTCCACGTATCTCTGTGTATGCACAAGGGCACTGAAGGGGGAAGGGAGAAGACAAAGACACAGGGTAGCTTGATTATATTTGAAACTTGGCTGTTGTTTGCTTTCAATTTTTACTGCCCAGAATGGCTTGGAGAATGGGCATGGTAAAGTAGGCAAGAGAGGAACACTGAAAAATGTGGTTTACTGTTGATAGCTTGAGATGTAATTGTATTATATTCAGGAGGTTAAAAAAAAATCCAGAGGCCAAATGAAAAATTCCTTAGCTTAAGGTTGTTTTTATTATTCCACATAAGTTTGAGATCTGAAATAGAAAGGTAGAGTCTAGGCATTCTAATTTTAATATTTTTCTTTTTGTAATTTCATTGCTGCCTTCCAATTAGATAGATAGATGGACGGATGCACTGAGCATCTGTGTTCACATGGAGGAAATGAGACATTATTAGTCAGTGAACCCTTCTTTAATTCTTGTTTTATTTAATTCAAATGTTATCAGCTTTCATATTTATAAAATGAAATAAACAGAAGGCCTGGATCAAACACTTCACAAATGTTAGGGTACAACAAAAGTCAAACAATTTGCATGATTAATTATTAAAACTGAACAAGTTTAGTGTTTGATAGAGAAGGAAAAGCACAAGGATTCCTTCTTCTGGAACCTTCCAGAACCACAGAGAACTTTCACTTACTTGGACTCTTTAGAGTTGCATGGATTTCCACTTTAATGTGCATGACGTGTATTTATTTGTTCAATTCTTCTCGAATACTTGCTGTGATGAGAAAAAGTCGGTCTGAAGGCTTTGGTAATAAAGGTTCCAAGTGTTATTTCCACTGAAACCCAGCTCTGCCTCCTCAACACGCCCACCTGTGGGTCCTGTGTCAAGGGCCAAACGGAAGCAATAGGACCTCCTCAACAGCTCTTTGCGTGTTATTGCTTCTTGCCCGTGCCCTCCTTGTGTCGGCATTCCCCATTTCTTAAGATCAGTCACTTCTTCCCAGCATCTTGGCTCCCTCTTCTTGATCTGCGTGTGGCTGACCACCCTGAGTGGCAGCTTCAGGCGGCCCCTTCTTCACACCACTAACTACACTCCTCCTTCAGTGCCCAGGGCAACGCCTGGGCCAAATGTATATTTGCTAAATGGGAGGAGAGTATGTCCCAGCCAATCCTATAGAATATTTACCTAGTATTATCCCACTCTGGAAAAACAGTGCTTCTTCCCCCCCCCCATTATTTTACCCCATCTCAGCTCTTATTAGAAGAAAAGGCACACAGACTCCTTTTGTTTAGAAATTAATTTCTCATAATCTATAATTTTTGATCAATCAGAAGCACAGTAAGAAATATTTGAATGCTTCCTCTCCCTACTCTTCCATAAAAGGAAACTATTTTGCACCAAACACACACATTCCCCCTTTCTCCCTCTCCCCCTCTGCCCTACTCTAACCTCTGGGCCAACAGGCCAGGGAGTTTGTTGCACTGACACTACTCAGACTGCTGCCTGTATGTGGAAAGTTCTTGAGAAAAGTAAGGAAAGATGACCCCCTGAGGGCTCCTAGGGAAAGCCCCCTTTGCTACAACTCCCTCCCTTCTCCATCACACACCTCTGTAGGCTCCTCCTAGGACAAACCAGTAATAAGATGACAAGCTTTCAGAAACAGACAGGGGCTGGCCATTGTACTTGGTTGAAGGATGATGTTAGGTAAAGAATCAAACTTAACACCAGGAAGTTATTTCAGGGGAATGGCCAGATGGACTCAAGCCTGCGAGTCCATGCACACTGGCATGCACAAGTCTACACAGAAAACCGTTAGCAAAGCCCTCCAGGGTGAGAAAGGCTGGTAACTGGACAGGAAATGGCTTTTGATGCTCTGGAGTCTGCTGGCCATTCAATCACTGGCCATACTTATCGGTTAATTGGTGCCCCATAGACAGATGTGTAGAAACCACCCGGCCAAATGCCCGCTGCTGTCCAATGTACCCGTTTCTGAAGTGCAAATATTTGCAGGTGAGGAAAAGCTAAAACCACAAAGAAGTGGAGAATGCTAGAGGAGACTACCATCCATCCATCCATTTGATCAATCACATCTCCAAGCTACTGCACTGTCCCCAGGGAATGAGATGTTAATATATGCACATCAGGTGCCTCGGAAGCAAGTTGTGTAATCTGTTTAATTCTCAGACTGACATAGCTGCCTCTTTGTAATGCAGGGGCCCCCAACAATTGCAGAGTCCACCTGCAGAAGTGACCCGTGAGATCACAGAGTAGAGTCCATCTTCTAGCTTCCTTTAATTGTTTTCTGTACACCTCACTGTCTGCCCCCTTCTCCTTGTACAAGGCTGCAACACCCTGGTGCTGGGACAGTAAGGAAAAACCTGCAGCCACTCAGCACAACTGGTGACCAACTAAAAATACTTTTTAGTACCTGCATGGAAACAAGGATGTGTATGAAAACAAAATATGTTTCATGTGGTGCTGAAGAGGCCATTTGGAGCCATGGAAAACAGCACCCGGCTTTGCAGTCCTAAAAGTTGACGCTGTTTGCATAAGATTATTTTACGCTCACGGGGCTGGGTGGGGTGTGGGGATGGAAGAAGAAAAGTGAGGGATGAGGTAATGAAACCATCAACCAGAAAATGGAAATTCGCCCCCTAGCCACATGAATAATTGGAAGCTCTTAAATGGAAATTGGCATGGTTAGAGATGACATAACATTTGTTGACATAAAGTGGGATGTCCCCAGAGGCATAGGCAGGTTTAATTGTTCAGATCCCAGATCCTTTATGGGCCTACATTTCATAAACTACATTTTCTAGCAGGTGCCCTGGCTAGACAGGCTGCATCTGTACAGTTCTCAGGTGTTCCCAGAGAAGCCATTTGCAATGCACTGCTAATGTAGTATGCCAAAAGTAATGCTATTCACTGTTTTATGTTTGTCACATGTAGGACAGCCTGTAGGGTTTAGCCACATGCTTGACCTTCGTGGTATTTCCCATTTGATTTGCCAGACTCATTTCCTTGTCTCTGCAATGTTTCTTCCTCAGAGGCCCTGGGACAATAGGCTTCACAGCATGAATTTGGGAGGAGGGTGGCAGGAGAAAGTTCTGGCTGAGAAAGGGGGCCCTTGTGATGGACATCTTGGCTCTTGTCTCCCCTTAAGAACTTGGAAACTCCTGGTTCTTCCTCTTGGAGGAGAGTTATGTCATTGTTCCTGAGGATGGTTGGTGATCCATAGCAATGCTCCTCCAAAATCATAGCTGGGGGCTAAAAAAAAATCCCACAACAGTGACCCCAACAGCCATCCACTAACAGAGACCATCTCTGTAGCGTGTGTAAATTTCTGTTGACTAAGTCTTCTGTAGAGTGTATCTCAGTAGAATCACCCTTGAGCATGCTACAGATACCCTTTCCTATGTCGGTAGCTGGAGCTTCACAAAGTCCTTGGGAACAGCAGTAGGTTGTGTGAGCATGCAGCCCACTTGCATAGCTCATCCTGGTCACACGGGAATGAGTCTGTCTCTGAGCCCTGGATACTGGCTTCTCTTTGCCTCACTCACAATTGTGCCACATTGGCTCTTGTGCACTGGTCTTTCCTCGTAGTTAGCCTAAGCCATGTGTGCATCTGTGTGTGTGTGTGTGTGTGTGTGTGTGTGTGTGTGTGTGTATTATATGTACAGCATTAATTGGAATCTGTAGATTATATACAGCACATATGCATACATGTGTAGCAACAATAATTATAAAAGAGGGTTGATGTCATGGAAGGGATCATTGGGAAGAAAAGGAGAGGTGGAAATGTAAATATATGAACTTGCCTATGAAACTCTCAAATTTTAAAATGGATTAGAACTTTTAAAGAGAAAAAAATGCAGAGAATAAACATGTATGCAACACAGGCAGGGCTTGGCTTCTGCAGTATAAATGCTCACTGTAAAAGCTACCCTCATGATTATTGTCTTTAAGAGTGACAGAACAATCTCATGATGGCATAGTTTATCCTGGCTCACGTCAGAAACTGTAAGTCAATCACAGGGTTAGTGATTTACTTTGTTCCAAGTGAAAAGTATGAACAAAACATTTATCCCATCTTGCTGTGCACCAAGGACACCAGTCTATAACCCATTCCATCTTGTCAAACCCAAGACATATCTCAAGAAGGATATTCCCATTTGATTATTCCCATTTGTTATTGTTGAAAACTGAGGACAAATTACCCTTAAAGTCATTTGGCTAAGTAAAAGAAACAAGACTGAAATCCAGATTATCTGATTTAACACCCACTGATTTCCCTGTAGTAATACCCTGTTGTTACCTGGTTGGCTTCTGCATATCTTTGGTGATTTCCCCAGTCTTGGTTCCATCCAAACACAATAGCAACACCAACATCAACACCTCTGCCTGTGCCCTTCTGCTCTGTTTTCACCTTCCTTCCTTCACAAAAGTAAAGACAAATTAAAGTTTTTCTTTTGTATTTAAATTTTCCTGCTTTAAATTTTTATGACTCTACAAGCTCAATATCCCACATGCTCTATCTCTTAACAAATCAGATGTCAGCCATATTGACTCACCCCCAGGGCTTGTGCTGAGGAGCTTGAAAACGACCATCTTCAGAAGAAGATGGATCAGTGCTGGTGTCTCAGCATCTGTGGGAAAGACCTGAGGCACGGTCATGTCTGAGCACTGCCATGCTTCAACTAATGAGTGGAAATTTGCCAAAGCGCACAGTTGCTGGTGGCAGGAGAGTCAGCGTGGTAATGTTTCTCCATGAAATGGAAAATTTACTCAATTTTGTCAGCTTTCTTTTCTCTGATCATTGGCCTTTCTCTGTCTGGGGCACTGTCCTCCTCATGGTCTTCTGGGAAGTACTCTGTGGCACTCTGCACAGGTCCAGTCAGGCAAGGGACAACAGTGCAATGTCCTGTGTGTCTGTGCTGGCTGCAGATGGCAAAGCAACTTAAAGGAGACTCCAGTCCAGAGTGAGGCAGGTTAACCCCTTATATCTCCTTGCACAGACTGCATTCGGAATTATTTACTAATCTTCAAAATTTCTGCTCTGTCCTTGGATCAGATATATAGGTGAATCATTCATTACTCCTATCACACATCATAGCCCCCCAGAAGTGTTTCTTCAGAATGCCCAGACCCAGCATCCAGCACAGAACTTTCCATGACAACTTTGTGTTGACCTGATGAACTAAAGAGTGGGCAGAGAGGCTGGAGAGATGCCTCAGTGGTTTTGTACTTGCTGCTCTTTCAGAGGATCAGGTTTGATTCCTAGTGTACAAATGATAGCTCACCACTGTCCCTGGCCCATGGCTGGACTTGTGCAGTGTGCCCCAAAGCTCTCCCATCCTAATTCCAGTTTCAGGAGATCCAATGCTTTCTTCTGACCTCCATGGACATCAGAAACTCGTATGTTACATACACATGCATGCAGGAAAAACAGTCATAGACATAAAAGTAAATCATCTTAAAAAGTTTAAAACAGAATGTGTATTTGTTCCTTTTCTGCTGCTGTGACAAGACATTCATGACCAAGACGACTTGTGAAAGAAAGCATTTAATTAGGCTTCCAATTCCAGGTTTGGAGTATGTGACTGTGGAGCAAAATTACTTGGTAAGAACAGCTGAGAACTCACATCTTAACCACAAGCAGGAGGTTGAGAGGGCACACTGGGAATGGAGAATTTGGAAACCTCAAAGCCTAGCTCCAGCGACATATCTCCTCCAACAAGGCCACACCTCATCCTTCCCAGACAGTTCCACCCACCAGGGACCAGGCATTCAAACATGTGAACCTCTGGAGGCCATTTTCATTGAAATTAGCATGTTATGAGGAGAGCAAATGCACCAGACTGTAGGAGTGTGGAAAAGGGAGATTTGATTGTTCAGAGAAGCCTCCAGGAGGAAGAGAGTAGGAGAGGAACCCTTAAGGATGAGTAGACACTGGTTTTCAAGCAAAGAACTGTCTGAGGTTCTGAATCCAACAGTGTAGTGTTCTCCAGGGTCCTCATCACAGAGCTCAGTGAAAGTGGCTAAGATGGGCACAGCCAGATGGACAAGGAGACTCCTGAATAACAAGCTCTGGCCATTCGAGACCACGACTTGATGTGCGGAGAGAGAGTGCTCGGTTGAACTTTCGTTTATTTCACAAACAGTAGCCCTCACTACTTTGAGGGTGTCTGTGCCTGTTAGCCTTTCTGTTGTTCACTTCGACATAAGCTGGAGTTATCCAGGAAATTGGAACCTCAGTTGAGAAAATGCCTCCATCAGATTTGCTTGTGGACAGTGGGGTGTGGCCCAGCCCACTGTGGGCAGGGCCACACCTAGGCAGATGACCCTGGGTTGTATAAACCAGCAGGCTGAGAAAGCCACGAGGAGCTAGCCGATGAGCAGTGTCCTCTGCTTCAGTTCCCAAGCTTCCTGGTTCCAAGTCCCTGCCCTCGCTGCCCTCCACGGCGGACTATGAACTATAAACTAAAAGAAACCCTTTCCTCCCCAAATTGCTTTGGGTCAATGTTTTAACAACAGATGAATAAACTAGAACAGTCCTATATAAATATATCATCTTGACAAAGCTACCATTTGCATTTTAATGATTGGGAATGGAAATTAAAAGCAAAATAATTGTCAAGGTCATGTGATAAGTGATAGACCAGGGCACAAAATGAAACCCTTAACCCTTTTCCCATGTTAACCATGCTGATAAGTGTATTAGTCCCTGTTCTCTAGGGGAACAGGGCTGATAGAATGCTCTGTGTGTGTGTGTGTGTGTGTGTGTGTGTGTGTGTGTGTGTGTGTGTGAACAGAATTTGTTAGAGTGGTTCATAGGATGTGGTCTGACTATCCCAACAATGGTTGTCTCCCAACAGAAGTTTGAGTCCAGTAGCTGTCCACGGGGCGGGACGTCTCAGCCAGTCTTCAGTATATTTCAGTGTCCCAAGGAAGTAGGTGCTAATGCAAGTGAAGGAAGGAACTCGCCAGCAAGGGTGAGGGCAAGTAGGCAAAGAGCAAGGGCTCCCTTCTTCCAGGGCATTTACATAGGCTGCCACAGGGCAGCGTGACCTAGATTAAGGTGAATCTTCTTACCAGGAAAGATCTGGCTTTCATGTGGGTCTCCCCACCACCAATGATCAGAAAAATCCCTGGCAGGTGTCCCCAGCAGCTTGGCTTTTCCATATGCAGTCAGATTGACAACTAAGGACAGCCATCACAGTGAGCAAAAGACCAGAATACATCCCTTCCCTGGAGGAAGGCACAGGAGCTCCTGAGCTTTCTTTCACAGGAGGGTATCTTTATACTAGAGCACAGAGATGTCTGCCAAGACACACATATCATGACAGTATACTACAACTGCATTCGGGTATAATGGAGAGCAATGGGGTTCATCTTAACCTCTTACGACTTGATGGGATGAGAAGGAGGTCCAGGCATAGATCACGCTGCTAAAGTCAAGATGCTTACTTTTGCCCTTTCGTTGATTCCAGCACATTTAGAATCCTCAAATTATCTCTGCAATTGTGCTGGGCAGGAGAGACCATACTGCGGTAACTCTGGGCTTTGTTTCTTCCCCAGTTTTTGGTACCTGGTGAAAGCTCGATGAGCGTATTTACAAAGGTGTGTGTGTGTGTGCGCTCGCGCATGTGCATATGCGTGTGCGTGTACATGTCGTGTGTGTATACGTACATACATATGCACATTCATGTAGTTCTGGGAATCAAACCCAGGGCCTGGTGTGTACTAGGCAAGTGCTGTACCACTGAGCTATAAAAAGCTGGAACAGACACAACTGTAATTATTGCCACAAATAGAGGTTTGTCTCCTTCTAACTCCTGGAACGCTATCGGGATGGCTTCTATGTTTGGATGAAGAGCCTGACCACTGCCTTCTATTAGGCAGCCCTCCTGCTGTGCTGCTTTCCTCGTGACCAAAGCACCTGTGATGGGTTGGGAGGTAGTACACCAAGGTCAACACGGACATGATTCACAATATGAGCCCGTCAATGAAGCGCTAGCAATTCACATTTGCTAGCCTGGCTAGCTGGGATGAGTCTCGGTGAAAATAACACACAGCTATTGTTTCCGATGGATTTTGCTTCTAACCTATGTTTAGTGAGTAGTCTCAGCGCCTATCGAATTATATTGGCTTATGGACCCAGGATCTCAGGCTCATTTTTCTCTCCCTTTAGCACTATCATTTCCTGGCGGCAATGCATGTTAGAATCCTGTTCCTGGAGTAGCTTTGTCAGGAGAGGGAGATATAGTAAGAGGCTGTCGGGGACAAACAAAGACATCCTTGACAGGAACGATTTATCTTGCTACCTGCAACATGCCCTTTGGTTTGATAGCTGCACGGGCTGCCTGGGATTATTTATCTTGAGCTCATACTGATATATGGAAGTGTGCTCTTGGCAGGCTTCCTTCCTTTCTTCCTTCCCTGCCCGGCCAGTCTCCGCTCACTCTTCCGTATCAGAGGGCTGTCAGCCAGCATTGTCCAGGGGAATTAGAGGGGAGGGGAAGAGCCTAGAAATATTGTAGGAGAAATGATCTTTCTTGCAGGCAGAACTTTATCAGTTTCTTTTCCTGCTGTCTGTTGAGCTGTAGGATGTCAGAGGTCCCTAGGAGAGGCTGCGGCATATGTAGGGAATGCTGTGCTGTCTCATTTAGTGGAGGATCTCCTCCAAGCTCTCATCTTCTGTGTTGTCAAGGAAAGACTCTTGCTTCCTTCTGTTGCTTGGACCGCCAGGTGATAACATGAGACAGTTGCAGCAGCCCCCTTGTGCCTAAAGTAACACTGCCTCTGTTTGCACCTTGTCTCTGATGTTCCCTGGCCAGTTCCTGCTGATTATTTACATACTCGGCTCAGGCATGACCTTTTCTCAATGTTCACTATCTGGTTTTACATCCTACACAAGGCACAGGTTTTTCATGGAATTGAAAAGCTGGAGAAATGGCTGCTGGTCAGAGGGTCTCTTGGCACTGACTCTGGAATCTTTTTCCACTCTTTGTGTGTGTGTGTGTGCATGCTTGAACACACACACACACACACACACACACACACATGCATACGCACACACGGATGCAGGCATGGCATGGCAAAGGCACAGGGACAGGGCAGCCATGCCTTGAGGCGACACAGTTGAGAAGCCAACAGTCTTTACTCCCAGTGGCTCCCATTTCCCCAGAGCTTGGGCCAGTGGGGAGCACTCAAGTTAGTGACTTCTGGGAAACAGGAAGACAGAGGGCTACTGAAAGTCCAGAGCCTGTGGGTGGGGCGGCATGGATGCATGCAATGTGAGGGGCAAATGGAAACAGGCAACATGCAAACATTCTTTCTATCCTGGGAGCCCTTGGGAAGTCTAGAAAATTGCAGACTCCGATTTCAGGGTAATGTTTCCAAAACTAAACACGGAAGATTGCAATTGTTGAAAACAGCCATCAAAATATTAAAAATACACATTTATGTCACAGCAATATATACAGTGTACATATCTTTATTAACTTATGGAACTACAAAATTGAATGGCAGATTCAACTTAACCAAAATTTCCATTATTAATTGTGTAAATGGAATTTCAAAATATGTTACTGGAATGTACATGAAACTATCTGTAAAGCTTTTACTGGGAATTAGTCTTAGGTACCTTCATGACTACTACACATCATTGCCTACATTCCTAGTTAAAGAAAAGAGTAAACCTCAGAAAGTGCTTCATAAACAAAGCTAGGATTTCTCTCATCTAATTTCATGGGCTCCTGAATTCTATCCAATAGCTCCTTGGAGGTTTGAAAAGTCTACGTTAGAGATACGTGCTTTCCCAGGAGAGATGGCTCAGTCAGTGAAACAATTGCCATGCAAGCATCAGGACCCAGCTTTGATCCCCAGCAACATGTAAAATACTGGGCGTTATGAAGTGTGCTTGTAATCCCAGTGCTTGGAAGATAGAGACATGATTGTCCCTAGGGCTCCTTGGTTAATTAGCCAAACCTTATCCGTGAGTTCCAGGTCCCAGTGAGAGACAAGGCTAACGGCTATCCCGAGGAAAAACATGTGTGCATACATACACATGCACCTGCACAAAGACACATGCACCTGCACAGAGACACATGCACATACCTGCACATACACACATGCACCTGTACACACACATGCACCTGTACATACAAACACATGCACCTGAAGCACACACATGTGCACCTGCGTGTGTGCACACACACACACACTTGTCCATAAACATGCACCTGCACATACATACACACGCTCCTGCACATACACACTTTCACCTGCACATACACATGCATGCACTTGTAATACACATACATGCACCTGCACATACACATGCACCTATACATACATACACATGTACCTGCACACACATGTGTACCTGTGTGTGCGTGCACACACACACATATGCACTTGTACATAAACATGCACCTACACACATGTGAACCTGCACATACACACACATGCACCTGCACATACACACATGTGCACCTGCACACATACACACACACATGCACCTGCACACACATGCACCTGTTCATACAACACATGCACCTGCCACATACATGTGCACCTGCCACACACACACACACACACACACACACACACACACACACAGAGCTCATCTTAAATATAAGTGCAGGGGATGTTAAATTCACTGAGGGGATGGGAGGTGGATTATGAAAGGGTATAAACAGAGAGCCTGCCTCTCTGCAGTGATAAAAATCATTGCTGTGTAGTGTCCCAAGGACCTAGAAATTTATGGCTAAGAAATGAGGCATTTGCCCTTTGCCACAGTTGCAGCCTATATTCCCTGTTGTACTAGAATGCAAACCCCAAGAGAACATGAGTTTTTGAAAACTTACTGAAAGTAAACTTGCACACAGCATACATCCTAAGTGTAGAGCTTGATGAATTTTCATGAACTCAATACTTGGTCATTACCAGCATCTAAGAAGCCTCTGCTAGGTCCTCTTCCTGCCACCCCACATCCCTGGGGGGAACCATTTTCTGATATCTAACAACCTGGATATGAATTGCCTCATTTTTATTTCTGCAAATAGAGTGATGTGGTATAAATTCTGTTGTGTCTAGCTTCTTTCCATCAACATTTGTCATGCTGGGTGGTGTGGATTATTCACTATGATATAGCATTTTATTGCAGGTATATACAATACCTTACCTTTCTACCAATAATAAGAATTTGGGTTGTCTGAGGTTGGGGTTATTATGGGTAGTAACTATCATGAATGTGCTAATGTATGTCTGTGTCTTGAGATATTTCAATAGGTATTGCTAGATCTCCAAAGTGAGGTGCTGCTTTGGGCCCCTTATGCTGAACAGCATAGACCAGCATGCGTCCTCATCCTCCTGTAGTTGTGTAATGACAGGTCCTCGTGGTTTTAATTTTTCTGATGACTAAGAAGTCAGACAGCTTTCACCTAGCTACTGGCCACTTGGATGCTCTCTTTTCTGAAGTACCTGTTTAGCTATCTTGTCCAGGTTACTAGTGGCTGTTTTAAGCCATCCTGGTCAACTTACTTAGTTACTTTCACATTCCTTACTTACTAAATTAGAGTGTGTAAACCCAGCTCATCATGGTATTATGGTGACCGACAAAATATATACATATAAAACATGTTCATCAGTGCTTAATGTCTGGTTATAGTTAAGTGTTTGATTATTTGTACCCAGTTCTTAGTGCCTTGTGGCACCGTGGGTGTTCTGTCTTTGCCAAGTGACCGAATGTTACAAATAAACTGCAGAGCACTGTAAGGAAGCTCTCCTAATACTGGCTGGCCACATTAGGGTGGGGAGTTGATTTGCTTGTGGCTTGTTCTCCTATTGCCTTTTGTATTGTGTGAATGTGAATGTATTTCCTATTCAAACCGCCTAAGTGAAACTCCAAGAAGAATGGCTGGGAAGGGAGTGCAGGTGGCTGAGAGCCAAGCTGAACAGTAAGCTAAGCACATGGAGGATGGACATGTCTGAGGGCCGGGGAGAAAACTGGAAGAACTGGACTTAGTCAGAGCAGCGTGGTGTCAACGATTTCATGTAAAACACATGAGAATGAAAGGGTGTAAATTATTCATGTATGATCCGTGTTTGAGTATTCCTAGAACTTCGTGAGACAGGTTGTCAATTTACCGGTAAGGGCACAATACCAGGAGAGCAAGGGATAGAAATAGAATATTTTAGGCATGCCCTATTCTAGCTTTTTGAGTTCCCAGGAGTTTTAGGAAGAAAGATTGTGGTTCAGGGTCTTTCAGGATGGAGGCACACATCTTGACAGAAGACCCTTGGCTACTCTATGCTGTATTTATGTGGCTTAAGCTATTTTTGAGTGCTCTTAGAGAATAAGAAGGGGTGCAGGGAGTGTGGTTTACAGTTACTACTCCCCAGATGAGCAAGGTGGCATGAAGTGAGCTGGGGAGTAGAGAGGAGGAGTTGATGTGAGGACTCTTAAGGTTGACTTCTAAAACAGTTTTACGGAGGTGCAGCTGATTAAAAAATTATTTTACGTATGCAGTTTGTTAAGTTTAGAGATCTGAAAAAAATTGTGATGAAATTAAGTTGTGCAGGAGGTAAAATGTTCTCATAGTTTTATGGAAGAACAACATTTTGAGCCAAAAGGACATCTACTCATGCAGATGCCACTTTCCTGGCATGTCCCCAAGTCTAGAAGCAGGGATTCAGATGAGCAAAGGCTCTCAAGGGATGGCTTCTTAGCCTGTGAGGCTCAAGGTGTTTCTTCGCATGTAACTTATTGCTGGTGAAGATCATAGACAGCAGCATTTTCAGAAAAGTGGCTTGTAGCTTATGAGAATCCCTCTGCAGAGAAACAATCTCCCAGGGACTCAAACAAAGCTTTGCTTGAGCCTTACTTTAGGGAGGACAGTTTTCCTGGAAGCCTCTTGGAGATCCACAGTAGTTTTTCCTTACTGGCTATGGCATTGTTTTCTTTGGCTTGCTCGAAGGAAAAGAAGCCTCTGTGATAAGGGAATGAGCCCACTTGGGAAGCCACGGTGTTACTTTGCTTTCTAGCTTATCTCTTAATTCCTTCCTCATCAGGCATACAGGTGCAGGGATAGATTTCTACAAACAGTGTTCACCTCTACTGAGAAAGAATCAGGAGGGTGGGAAGGGACGGGCTTCGTCCCATCCTCAAGATAAAGCTGTGATGGCACAGGGCTCCCAGAAGCAACCCTGTCTGTGGCAACTCCCCTGCTGCATAGCTCTGCTCTGTGGTATCTTGAAGTTGTCAGTGCTGGAAGAGCATAGTTGGCAAAATTTTCATTCACAAAGAGCTGGTGTTGGTTTTTGTTTATGGTGTTGCTAAATTGGTTCACTTCTCAGTCATGGGTGGATTCTTATAAAGATGTAATAATAATGTGCCATTGTCTGGCCGACCTAGATTCTGCAAATATTCAGCCCAATTCAAACTCACTGACATGCCTGGCCTCAAGGATGGCATAGATTTGTGTTTGGACTCATGTCTATCCTCAGGGGAGTGCTAAGATGTGGGCATCACAGTTACCACTACAAGCCGTGTAGAATAAGGGGTGAATTGAACACAGCACCTCCATGAAGACATCCCAGGCCAGAGAAGGTGCCTTAAAAACAGAAAAATACCTGTATTGGAGAATTCTTAGGAATTACTCCACACAGGAAAGCACCACATTGATCACTACTGTTTGCTCGCTTACCAGTAAGTTATTACCCTGCCATCTCACAAAAATGTCTTGAGCTTGTGTGCTCCAGTGCAAAGGGGTATTTCTGTTTAAAGTTTTCATATGCGAGCAACAGAACGTTGACTTAAGCAAAGAAGGACCATTTTGGAAGGCTATTCACGAAATTGTAGGAGGCTTGAGATCCCAGCCGGCAATGGGCAGGAGGTAGAGCAGGCATGAAGGCTGGGAGACTGTATTCCCACTCACAGGATTGCTCACTTTCTGAGTAAACAGATACAGCTCAGGCGGATACAGAGTCTTTGTAATCACTGGGGATGCTGCTGGCTGAGACACTATATGTTTCTCAGTGTATAACTTTGAATAACATCAATATTGAGTTTAAAAATGTATATGACAGGCATTTCCAGTCTCTCTTCATTACAGTTCCTCTTCTGAAATGTATGTGTTCACTCAGCAGAACTCTGATTTGCTTGAAGGTATGCGCTTGCTATCTACCCAAAGCTTAAAGCATTTAAGGCAATTGAAAATTTATCATCTAATGGTATAAATAAAGTGGAGAAGGGTCTAGAGCCCACTGTGCTTGACATTTAAATGTAACTTTGCAAATCCATTCACAAGGCTAGAAAAGAATTCACCGTGTATTCATTCTCAGTCTACCTTGCGGTGTTCTTAGATACCAGTAATGAGAATCCTTTGTCGGGGCAAAATGAGTATTCAAAGTTGCTTTTTTATTCTGTCTCACTGAAATACATTTTCTAGGTCATGCTCTTCTCTCCACTGGCCATACATCTGGCCAGATTTTCCATAAGAATCACACTTTCAGAAAACATAGGCAGAGGCACACCACCATTGAATGTATCAGAGCCTTTTGTCCACTCTTCTCAAAGTCACTCAGGAGTAGTGCTGCTTTTAAGGAGCAAAAGCTCTGCCCTCATCCAGCTTAGCACATCTCACTGACTTGGGAGCTGGACCACTTCAGGTTGGTCTTACCTTTCCCAGTGCATCTAGGAAATGGTGACTGTCTGTATGTCTCCCTCTCCAGGCGTCCCTAGCCTCACAGTCATCAGGGGTAGAGAAGATCTAGGGGAAGTGTCCTATTGATCCCATCAAGGTCTCGGAGTAGGGTGTTCTATAGGCACATGGTTACAGGGATAGTGAAGAGTGTGTGGAGGCAGACAGCCGTACCCCCATTTCCATGCTCCCCTTTCTGCAGGGTTTGCTCACTGCTGATTAAAAGCTATACAGCCAGGGCTAGATCTCCTGGACCTTCTTGTAGCTAAGTATGTTCATATAACATTCTCACTGCTAGGGTGGGGATGAAATAGTGTTTCCAAGAGGCAAGGACTCTGGGTCCACGTTTGTTCTTTCCTTTTCTGCTGGTGCCATGTAGATGACTGCACCAGGACATGAAGTAGTCGCACAGTCTACCCCTGAGCTACATTCCAGCCCCTCCATTGAAAGCTTTGAGTGAAATTTTCTTATTGAAAATTTTCTTCTTTGAGGGGAAAAATGCTCAGAAATAGTGATGAGAAGAAATAATTCTGAAAAGTGTATCTTCGCCTTCAGTGCACTCTAACTTGACTTAAAGGGAAGGAAGAGATGGTTAAATCAAAATAATGGCATACTCTAAAAGCTAAAATACAGGAAATGGGATGTGATTAATGAGGTTGCCTGGGACCACTGATGAAGATGAAGTTTGCTTGAGCATTTTCAGTTTTAATAGCTTGGATGTTGAAGTAGGCATTTCCCATGTGTGTTAATGTTATTTAAAATTTAGTTCTATGCATCCATGCATTGAGAAATCATTTTAATCATTTGTAAGTACGATAATGCATCCAGGAAGTCTGAGCCCAATAATCTTTGGTTAGTTTCATGGGCCATTATTTTCTACTACAGAGATGATTTGGTACATTGGCTGTGTTTCTTCTCAGAGCTTTGTTCCTGGGGCTTGGCTACACTGTATCCTGTTCAAATTCAAGGCTCAGCATTTGATTTCTGTATGGTGAAGGAGAGCAAGTTATTCTATTACTGAATTTACTTGTTTTGTTTTCACAAGACATGTCTTCACTCAGTTTATTCAAACTGTGATTCCAGGATTATCCCAGAAGGCTTAGAAGAAAAACTGAAAAACCAAACGCAAACCAAACCAAACCAAACCAAACTAAACCCCAACAAACTCAAACCAAAGCAAAACAGGCCAGAAAGATGTCTCAGCAGGTAAGAGTAGTTGCCACCAAGCCCTGTGACATGTGTGATCAGTGGAACCCACATGAATAAAGGAGGAAGTGACTCGGGCAAATTGTCTGAGCTCCACAAAGACACATGGCACATGCGTGGCGCACGGACAGTTAATAAATAAATGTAAAGATTTCTCCATGTGAGAAGCTAGTGCAGCCAAAAGGCAAATGGGCAACAGAAACAGGAGTAAGACACACACATAATCTAAGATGCCACTGAGTCTAAGGTGTGCCATCTCACCATGCTCGCCATGTGCATGTATGCATCGTAATATGCATGGTTGCTAAAGCTGAAAAACTTATGTTAGGTTATTAGATGATGCCAACGTGAAACGTGTTAATATGAAAGTGTTTTTTAATTGCACTATTGCCTTTCACAGTGTGTGTGTGTGTGTGTGTGTGTGTGTGTGTGTGTGTGTGTGTGTAGAATATAAGCAAATTAACACATACATTTACCTGAGAGGTGTATTAGCTAGACTAGAATGCTGGAGCCAGAATACAGAAACTGGTGTTTTGTTTGTTTGTTTGTTTGTTTGTTTGTTTTTTCTGTTATCAAAAGTTAGGGTCTGAGACTGTGAGTGACATTTTTAGGCCAACTTTAAATGTTGGGAATGATTGAAATAGAAGTTCACTATTATCATCATTAATAACTATCTCTGATTCCCCAAATAGTCCTTATTTTGACATTGAAACTGATTATCTTTAGTTAACTAAGAACGTTGCAAATGAAGTAAAAAATATTTAACTGTTCGTGTCCAACAGGTACTCCATAACCTGCCCTTATTTTGTTTTGATTTTCTTTGCAGACATTGAATATGATCTGAGATCTCACTTAAATTGACCTCATTAATTAGACCAAATTGCCTAGGTTTCCATTTCAATAAACATGGCTGAAATTACAGGGCAAGTCCAGCATTGCCTCTCCCATGCCGAGCTCCCAAAAGTTCAATAAGGATTTTTACTTGTGACAAGCAGCAATGGAGTTTATGTGAGAAACAATTAAAACAGCATCAATACACACTAATGTCTTCTACCAGGGGATCGGAATTGTGAAGACACCATGAACCCCAGGAACATGATGGATAATGTAGGCGAACACAGTTGTCATGGAAAAGCTAGCAATCATCATTTTTCATGGTTGAAACTTTCACAATGCCAATAAAACCTTTCTAATGGGCAGACATGTGTCTCTCAAGAAACATGTTTAGGCATTGTTAAAAATCTGTTTCTGTCTCCCCACAGCCTTTTTAAGAGATTGATTATTTAACAGTGACCCTTGTGGGGTTTTGTTGTTGTTGTTTTGTTTTGTTTTTTAATCTCAGTTACTGTTGATAGTGTTTTGAACTAGGAAGGCAAGTTTATTTACTGTTAAATCAGAAACTTGGAGCTGACCACTAAGGGGTTAACAGAGAGCAGTCTATGGGCATCAAGAACATGGGGATTGAAGGGCAGGAAGACTATGGGCCTTTTGCAAAACAGCATGGAAAGCACATTCTGTTTTTGTTTTAGGCAAAGCATCTGCTCTGCTTGAATAATGACAGGAGATAAAGTAGACATGGTGTTGACAGAAGTCAAATGTTTCCTGTGTGCCCAGTAGCCAAAGCCCTCTTACTTGAAAGGTTTTATGATTGCTTACCCTGGAGTCCTGAGAAATGAGATTGCTTGCCTAAGTAGACTAGCCAAGGTCCTGGTGAGGACCACATTCAGATTGGGTACTAGAGGAGAGGTGTTTTCTCAAGATTTGTTTTGAGATGTCTTACTAAATAACCCAGGCTGGCCTTTGCTTTGGTGTTCTCCTGATTTTACACTCTGAGTGCTGGGGTTACAGGTATGTAACACTACCCTTCAATATGGCGAGAGTTTGTTAAAGGAATTATGTACAAGAGTGCTGCAAGGATTTAGGAAACAACAAAGAGCAGTATTGTGAATCATTCCTATTCCTGGATCAGAGGAAGTTGCAGTTCTAGGATTCAAAGCTGTGTTCATAGAACCGCATGACAGAGATCTGTGGTTTGTGGAGGAGATATGGAAGAGAGCTGGGAGGATGTTCATCCCAATCCCTTAGATCCCTGGAAGGCTTGCCGGTGCTCCCTGTTGACCAAATCCCACTGAAAGCCAGAGGACAAAGGAGCCACTGATGCCTATGGTGTAGCTTAGCCTCCTAAGAGCGGGATGGGGCATAGGTGTGGAGGACCTCAGGAGTGAAAGCCAGAGCCACCGCGCCAGGACTTGAGAGCTGGCAGTTTGCAATGCTTGGGGCAAACACAGGGTTGCTGGTACTCCTGACCTCACCACCTGTAGTTTCGTGGATGGTAGCTTTAGTATTGCTCAGAATCTAGGATGCACCTGGATCCAGCTTAAATGTCTCAGCAGCCCCAGATACTATTTATTCATTACTTAGTACCCATTTAACACTTTGATGAGCACCTATTCCTTGTACCCTACGGTTGTGAAGGGGCATTTCATCTGTTTCCATCAGGTTCAGTGTTGTCTTTGTCTCTCAGTGATGTGTTTATTTTACCCAGCCCTGTATGGGGTATTCTTTTAGTTTTAGAGACCTGTTTCTAATAATTATTGTAGTTAGAAGAGATTAATTCTTACCTTTAAATGCTCTTTAAGCCAGGTAGATTTGGAGGTATTTTGCAGTGTCAAAAATGTAGCTATTTCCAAAAAGGACAAGAAAATTGCCTTCTAGCATATGTGTCAAGGAGCCAAAATGCTGGGAAGAAAATGAAGCTATTTGTGAACAGACACAGCAATGAATGAATGATGGCCTGTTTTGTATTGAAATGTGTTTTTTTCCGTAGATACCTGATTCACAAGGGTTAATTATATAGTAGTATTTCCCAAAGCCTATCTGAATTATATATAACGTTATGCAGTAAACTCCTCTTTGCTTTTTCAAATGCCTAAGAGATTTCTTTAAAAAAATCATTGATGTGGAATTAAATTGAGATTAATTTTGATAAATTGTAATGTTTAGTATGTGTGTGTGCACATGATTGCATGAGTACATACACACATGTATGCACCATAGTGTCAGGGTAGCGCTTGGGAGAATACTGTGGGAGTTGTTTCTCTCCTTCCATTGTGTAGGTTATGAAGATCAATCTCAGGCCACCAGGCTTATGGCTACTGAGCCATCTCAATTTCAATTACTATAAAATAAATTTTGCAAAACTATTAAGGCTTTTTAGTTATAGTGGTCTTGTTACTTAGTTTTGAAGTAAGTTTATTAAAGATTTTAAAAATTAAAGCAGGATGCTTATTGTAATGATGTCTTGACCACAGTTGTCTTTCCTTCGCAGGAAATACTGGGTTAACTAAGCAGCAACTTTCAGTCACAGGATGTGAGGTAGCCATACAGCTGAGAGCAGCTAGCAGAGGTCTTGCGGTCATACAGTCTGATGAATGCTAGCAAGAAAAAAAATGATGTTTCTACACAGTTTCAATACTTCCAGAGAACTGTGGCACACATACGCAGCTAATAATCCATCCCATGAGGAATTAGTTCTGTGTTTTTGATCATGAATATACAAACAAGGAAATGCAGTGTTCAAACCTCAGTGTTTAGTTTGCTGACTAGTGGGTGGCAATATCAGAACCCAAACAAGTTTCTGGTCCCAGTCTGGGCCTTTTACTCAGGCCCAACCCTGACTCATGGTGGCACTTACCCACCTAATTGACATGACAGAGCTGAGTGTGTATGGGTGGCTTATTGCAGCGGCCACCAGCACCCTCCACACAGGCCAGCCAACCCTTGGAATGGAGAGGGCAAAGCTGGATTTTATTGAGAATGGGAGGTTTAGTTTATGGTGGATGTTCAATGCAGAGACCTGGTTAGGACCCAGGCAAGATGGCTGTAGAATAATTCAGGATTAGCGAGGTGAGGATTTCCAATAGTGTTCTTCTTTAAAATGCTATTTTATTTTTAAGTGTGTTTATGTGTGTGTGTGTGTGTGTGTGTATGTGTGTGTGTGTGTATGTGTGTGTGAATGTGTGTGTGTGTGTGTGTGTGTGTGTGTGTGTGTGTGTGTGTAAGTTCACACTGTCTCTCATGGGGCTCCCTGCAGCCTGAACTGAAGAACAGACTGTTCCTATCAGGGAGTATAATCATTGCAGATCCCTGTTGGTTCCTGAGGGATCACATGCTCACATAAATGTTTGAGGTGAACATTTTTTTCCCCCTTTTTTATTTAAATTTGAAACAAGCTTGTTTTACACGTCAATCCCAGTTCCCTCTCCCTCCCCTGTTCCCGCAACCCCCATTCTATCCCCTTTCTGCTCCCCAGGGAAGATGAGAACTTCCATAGGGGATCTTCAAAGTCTGTCGTATCATTTGGAACAAGGCCTAGTCCCTCCCCCATGTGTCTAGGCTGAGATAGTATCCCTCTAAGTGCAATGGGTTGCCAAAGTCCATTCATATACTAGGGATAAATACTAATTAAAGTGGACATTTTTACTCTTAAACTTTCAAATTTTCCTGACTTTTTTGCTTGATGGGCATTTGTTAGTTCCTTTGAAAAAACAAGAGACTAACTTACAACTCTGGAGACCCCATCCTCTGAATTCTGTAGCAAACAAAGCAAACAAATTAACAAAAAACAAAACAAAACGAAACAACAACAACAAAGCAAACAAACAAAAACCAGGAAGAGAAAGGTTGTGATTAGAGTCTGTGGTCTGATCTTTAGCCAGAAGCTGAGAGGGTACCTGTTAAAGCCAGGCTTAGATGTCATGTTGAATGTGATGAGCCCCAGACCAGAAATGGGGCCACTGTCCCTGCCATTTTATTCCTTTGCTACCTAGATCTATTTCATCTCATAGCATTGAAGAAACACGACAGCTGGCAGAGCTTTAAACATAGAATTCTTCTAGAAAAGCACACATTCACCTCAAGAGGCTAGGGGTGTATGGCAGCCAGCCGTGTTTCTAACCACTGTCTGCCAGGCTCCTTCTGCCCCCATGTTGTCTGACTCATGTGAGAAGAGAAAGTGCGGATTTCCCTGGAAGCCTGAGGCTGCCATGGAACCAGCACCTGAGAAGAAAGCAGCAGAGACCGTCTCAGAGGGAAAGCAGCCTGGTGCCTTTCACTTGTAAGGAGCAGCAGAGAGCATAAATAAGACAAAACCCTGACCTAAGACACAGAGAGACAATCTCCACCCCCTGAGCATTGTTAACCTTAGACCCTGTCATGGGTCCAGTTTTTTCCCTTTAGAATTAAGTTTTCCAGAGTGTGGGCTGATGGAGTATGAGGGGTTCTTGTTGCCAGCAGGTGTCAGCTCACCAACGTGAGATTTTCCTGATCATTTTTTTTCAAACTGTCAATTGTAGCTGAATAATTGACAGGAATATTTTTCTCGCTCCATAGATATCGTATCAGCCATTAATGGTTATGTGGTGATCTGATTCTGGTAATATAGCCCTTTAAGATTGATAAACAGCTAATAGAATTTCCAGCCATCTAAAGTTTGGTACCACATGGAGAAACTTACAGCAAGATCTTTAGGTAGATCCACAGCTAAATCAATAAGTAAATAAATACACAGAGTCATAAATCTGCAAACAGGATACAGTTTCTGGATGCATATCATCTTAATAAACCACAGCTACCTGTCCATGTAGTAAATTCTCCCAAAGAAAATGAGATAAAATTTCCCCCGAGAATTCAATAGTGCTTCTAATTAATTTGAGTATTTTTGGAAATGTGCCAGGCTATGTACATATCACAAAAACAATTGTCCAAGAATCTCTTTTTTTCTAATGCTGGAGGTAAGAAATATATCTGGCGAAGCCTGTGCCTTCCTCATGGTCCCGTGTATTGCTGCTGGGCTCCACTGCTCATTGCCAGACCCCTTCCCTTCCATAGCTGGGATGTCAGTCCAAGGATCTCTGAACAGTGGAACCTTGCAGTCTACATGTGTGGGCTCAAGTCATTTGAAACGGTAAAGATTTCCTTTTATATGCTTATGTTTATTTGGGAAGTGGGGCTGATAGTGGGAGAAGGATGAGAGAGAGAGCATACAAGGGATGGAGAAGGTGTAGTAAGACGTCTTCATCATGCAGGACTGAATTAGAAAAGACCAAGGCCCTGGCTCAGCATCCTTGCTTTAGGACACAGCCCTCATAAAGGCAGCTATAGAACCACACTAGAGCAATATACTATATTGTGATGTGCTAGGTAATCCTCTCCTGGGCTGAGTTATGTGAGAATTGCAGGGCCAGGGAGATGGCTCAGAGGTTAAGAGCATTAACTGCTCTTCCAGAGGTCCCAAGTTCAATTCCCAGCAACCACATGGTGGCTCGCAACCATCTATAAAAAAATCTGGTGCCCTCTTTGGGCGTGCAGGCACACATGCAGGCAGAACATGTATACATAATAGAGAGAGAGAGAGAGAGAGAGAGAGAGAGAGAGAGAGAGAGAGAGAGAGAGAGAGACAGAGAGAGACAGAGAGAGAGAGAGAGAGAGAGAGAGAGAGAGAGAGAGAGAGAGAGAGCGAGCTCCACAGTCAATACCACCCCTATAATCGCAAGTGTTCCCCATCTGGTGTACCATGACAGAAACTATGCTAAGTGGTTCATGGCCTTTTTTCACTTAATCTTATAGCAGCCCTATGAATGCACCACCTGACCATTCAAAATGGTCATTATTAGTTATCCTATTTGCAGATGAGGAAGCTAAGGGTTAGAAACCTTGAATAATGGGAGCAATGGCAAGCAAATGGAGACATGGCAGAGTTCAAGCTTGAAGAAGCAGCTCTCTGACTCAGCAAAATAAGTTAATAAAACTTCAGTTTAATCACCCAAGGGATTGTGTACTGGACCCAGGAGACTGGAAAGAGAAAGTCACCTAGCAGCTTGGCTTGTCAGCAGGGATCCGAGACTCATAACACTCTTCTAGTGGGTACCAGAGAAGTGCCAGGTGGGGCCAGGGGAGATTTGAAATATAGAATTGGCAGCCCTCCTGTTAGTGGTTAAAACTCCTCTGTGAGTTCTTTACAGATTGACCTTTCACATGGAGATGGGTGGATGGACAGCTGTGGTCCTGAAGCCACGACAGATGCCTTGGATCCTTAAATCCTGGGGAAGCTTTTTCAGTGGTGGTGGGGCCAGAGCCTAGAACTGGCTGGGAGTAGGTGGGATGAAGGTCTTCTGATGGTTGGAGAATCTGAGTAGAAGCCCTGTCACAGAGCAGGCAGCACCCTCCCCTCGGGGTTGGGGCGGGGGGTGGTATTCTATGTGGTTTTAGAAGAGAACCCCTCAGGAGGAATTTTAAGGGCTCTTACTGGACACCAACTTTGTCTAGACTTTCTGTGCATAGCATTTCATTATCTTGAGGGGTAATGGTGGAAGCTAAGGTAGTAAATGTTTATGTCATCAGCCAGTTTAGAAAATGTTGGTTGGTTATTTGGTAATTAGATTCTTCAGTTCAGATTTCAGGTGGAAATTCTAGATTCTTCATTTGATAAAGTGGGTTACAAGCTCACATCTGAGTTATGAAACTGCTCCTCATTTTCCCGTGTTTGCCCTTCACTCTTGACTGCCACAGTCAGACAGACAGAAAGAACAAGGATGCCTTTCTTGCATCTGTAATGGAAGCCTTCGCAGCAGACAATAATTGCTCTGTGTCGATCAAACAGAGGCATTCTCCAACTAATTAAATGGGAAAATTAGAAGATCAATATCTATACTTCAAAAGATCCTGTATGTAAAAGAAAAGATTCAGTATGGAATTGTGTGTGTGTGTGTGTGTGTGTGTGTGTGTGTGTAAGCACATTTATTTATTTATTTATTTATTTATTTATTTATTTGTTTGTTTATTTATTTATTTATTTATTTAAACCTGGAGCGCACCAGATCAACTAGACGGGCTAACTGGTGAGTCCCAATATCTGCCTGGCTCCACACCATGCCCCCAGCACTAAGGTTACAGATGTGCTGGTTTTTTATGTGGATGCTGGGGTTCTGAACTCAAATCTTTATGCTTGCACAGCAAAATTTTACCATGGAGGTGTCATACAGCCCCTCACTATAGAATATTTTTTATATAGGGTTATTACTTGGACATTAAAACAAAATACACTTTTATATAGATTTAACTATTTCAAAATGACTAAAGGCAGAGAGTTGGGAGCTACTATCAACGGGACATTGGTCGGAAATGGAGATAAACTTCTCGAGAGTTAAAGTGTGATTCGTGTGAAAAGGCAGACTTGTTTTATAAAATGCCTCACAGGTGCAGTTTACTCAGCTTACCTGGGGTCCGTGCAATTCCCCGTGTGCCGCCTTTCTTCTGTTTATCTCTGCAGTGGTGAGGATTGAACTTCTACCTCTGAGCTCTGTCACCAGCCTTCTTTTCACCTGGTAAGTCTGAGACAGGCTCTTACTAAGTTACCGAGGCTGGCCTTGAACTCACTCTGTAGCCCAAGATGTGGCCTTGAATTTAACAACCTTTCTGCTTTAGCCTTCTAAATAGTTGGGATTACAGTCATGTACCAGCAGTAGTCATGACTATCTTAAATTTTCTTTTTAAACACATGTTCTGTTTAAGAACGGAACAGAAATGATATCTAAAAAACAGTAGAGGAGGCTTAGGGATAGCAAAGGAGGCCAAGGGTAGACATTCAGAAAACAACAGTGTCAGGACCTACAACGTGGCTGGATAAAAGGAAGACTGTGATGAAGGCTTAAGAAGTGCCTATGAGTAGGACACAGAACAAAGACACAGAACAAAGGTACAGAGTAGCAAGTAGTTACCTCCCACTACCCACAGCTGACCCTTCCCAAAGGGGTCTCAGGGTGAGCGAAATACATGCTAACTGCTCTCAGAGCTCAGCTGAAGGGGAGGCTCTGGGGCCCTTGTGGATTTAGCATGTCCTCATGATCCACATTCCCAGTTGACACAGGCCATCAAGAGCTAGCTGCACCCTGCCCTCCTTTAAAAAGTATGAAGAATATTTAATCATAACTGAACCACTAATAGAAATCTTAATAAAACTGGGCCGAGTCAGGACTGGGAGGCAGCATAAGCAACTAGAGACTTTGAATGTTCCTCTGGGTACACTCTGCACTGACGAGAGTTTTTGGAACTGAAATTTAGTATTTAATCCAAAGAGCTCACCCGGGCTTCATAAATACAGTTTAATTTAAAGGCTATGAGACATGGGTGATGCTGAAAGCACAGGCTTCCAGGGAATTGCAAACATCCTAGAATGCAGGTAGAGCATAGACGCAACTCCTGGAAAACCTGCTTGTTTGAATTTGTTTCCCGTTTCTGGATGTGGAGGCTGAGCAGCAGCCACCCCCAATCTACCCAGGCTTCCTTGGGTGATAAGGAGGAGCATCTGAAGAATTACTGAAGCTCACAGAGCATCTAGCCCAGTGTCTTCACTTTACAGCGAGCAAAGTGACGGCTACATCAGAGAAATGATTTGTGCAAGGTGTGTGGCTCTTGGTATCGATAGGTGGGTAGGAAAGCACAGGTTTAGGCATTTGTAGGATGAAGGCCACATGACTGCTCATGCTAGCAAGCTAGCAATAAAAGAGCCATGCGAGGAGAACCCCGGCTCTGCCGAGCTCCTCTACTGGGTTTGTCATTCCTCCTATGTGAAAGGCTACCGTGCATCTCCTCCTTCCCAGGGTGGGAAGCCCAGACTCCCATGAGCTGAGTGTAGCCAGGCTCCCACACTATTCTGCTCACATGAGCCTACCCCTTGGCCCAAGCACTGCCTTCCTTCCCTGCACACTTGAGCATGTCAGCTCTACACTCATGTCCCTACGTCTTTTCACTGTCTCATTCTGGGATTCCCCATCCTCCTACCCTGTTCGTAACCGCTCACTGAATACTACCTGCATCTGTGCCTGACTTGAATGCACAGAGAATGTCTCGCTTATTTTTACTTCCAGTGCATACCAAGCAGGGAATGTGTAGATGCTCAGCCACTTCTTATGGAATTGATTTGATAATCACAAACCCCTTGGTAGCTGTGAACCTTAGAACACAACCTAGGAGAGCCTTTACCAGTTTGAAATGTGCCTAGTTGGTCTGTGTCTTTGCTTGATGTCTTACAGGAGAACTGGTCAGCTTCTTGTTTCCCAAGAGCATCAAAGGCATCAAGTCCTCTCACTATACCCTGGGCCATGCACATTCTCCTTGTCTATTTAGTATTCACTCGTGCATACTTATTTACACATTTGCTTATTTACATATTTGGGGGGCTGGAGCTTGAATCTGGAGCCTCACACATGCTAAGCAAGCCCTTTATCATTGAGTGACGTCTACAATACTATCTACAGGTATAAAGATGTGAATGGAGAGGGGACATTTGATACTATGACTATTCAGTAAAATAATAGTCACACGTAAACACCTAAGCCCTATGAAAACCCCACACACAGGCTCTCCACCAGATTTTACAGTATCAGGCAAGAGTGCCCTGTGGAACAGACCTTGAATCCAATCAGAAAGCAGCAGTAATGTTGTTGTCACTATTAAATCATGGGCATATCTTGCTAGATGGCTGGATGAGCTGATGATGACTTTTTTCCTGATAGCCTACATAGTATGTTCTGGCACATGAGAACTAAGTAGCAAGTAGGAAGCTTCCTAGTCAGTACCAACTTGATTTCTCCAAGTCCTGTGACAAAAGTGTATAGTGTCCTCAGCAACAGGGTCTTATCATCAAGTTCTGGTGGGCAATTAAGAGCAATGGTGACATCTTCCTGCTTTTCATTGAAGGGTATCTGAGACCATCTTACGAACAACTTGAGGGTAGGTATCTTATACCTGGCACTGAGGTTTTTATTGGTCAATCTGTGGCTTTTGGAAGGCTCACAGGGAGGGGTTTGGGAAGATAGGAAAGAGAAGGGGTAGGGAAGAGTGAAGAGTGATAACTAATATTAAGGATGTTGCAAAAGCTATGTGGAGACCTACTATGTTACAGTGGTATTTAAACGCATTTTTTTTGTCAATGGCTGAAGCCAAAGCTTCCATCAGTCTGGCCTATAGACAAGTCTGGGGGCATTTTCTTGATTAATGATCACATGGGGGTAGGTCTTCTCCCTGTGGGTGCTACTGACCCTGGGCAGGTAGTCCTGGGTTGTATGAAAATCCAAGCTGATCAAGCCAGTAAGCAGTGTTGCTCCATGGTTGCTATCTCTGTTTCTGATTGAGTTCCTCCTCTACCTTCCCTCAATGACTGACTGTGATTGGGAAGTGTAAGCCCAGTAAACCCTTTCCTTCCCAAGTGGCTTTGGTCATAGTGCTTATCACACCAACAGAAAACAAATTAGGACAATGGCGTTACTTTATAGAACTAAATTGTAAGCTCTTGAGGATAGAAACTGTGTCTTCCATGTCAAACTGTGAAGAGCCATGATGTTGGCCAATGCCTGGGAAGACATATGTGTCTTTATGGTAAAGCCATGTAATATCCACATTACTCCTCATGGCAGCAGTCACTCACACATATACACACACACAAACACACTCACATACAAACACATACACTCACATACACTCACACACAAACACAAACACATACTTACAGACAAGCACTCATATTCAAACACACATTCATAACACACACTTGCATACATATTCACACACAGGCATTCACAGGAATTCACATACACTCACATACACATTCATACACTCATATACACACACAAACACACTCATATATACTCACACATACTCACATACACTCACATACACTTACACAGAAACATTCACACCCACACCCACACACTCACACACATAAACACACTCACACACACTCACATTCACACACACAAACTCACTCACACAAACACACTCACACACACATACTCACACATAAGCATTCACACATATGCATACATACACACAGGCACTCTCTGTCTGTCTGTCTCTCTCTCTCACACACACACACACATACACACACACACACACACACACACACACACACACACACGTGTGCAGCCACAGCTGTTACCAACTCCTCTTGTAGACTTCATTCCAGTTTCTGCTAGGTGTGTTGTTCACGGGGTAAGTCTGCTCACAGAGCAAGGCAGAATGGGGTTCTGAATTGAATTGAAGGGTGACCTTGGGAAGCATAATTATCCAAATTCACCCAAAGTGAGTCACTCCCAGGCGGGATGATTAGATATGTACGGATTTCCTCCACACTGATTCATAGAACTAATGCAGTGGAATCACAATCTGATTGGACAAATAGTCAATCTACAGGAACAGGCAGCATTTACAAAGGCAATTCTGAAAGCTGTGTTGTGAGATGCTCTCCCTATTAGATCTTAAACTGTGAGAAACTGTGATAGTTCAAATGCTTCAGTGCTTAGCCATAAATTGGAAAATATGCAATTCATTTATTGTTTCAGGTATCTATGCATGTTTCCTATTTGTTGTAATATCAATGCTACAAGTATTTGTGATGCTCTCATCTTACTTGCAGTCTTCATTGTAGCTGAGTCTAAATGGCCTTAATATATCCTCCCCACCCCCAGATGGCAGGGAAAGAAACTAGATTAGCCTGAAAGAAAAGGCACTAGGAAATATTTTTTAAAGAACAATGGCACCTCACATAAAAAGTTAATTACAGGATCCCAGAGAGAATGCCAAGCAGTGGCGGCAAAGGGCCGTTGTTGCTATCAAATCTGTAGGAAGGACTAGTTAGCGATTTGGGAGAAAAATCCATTTACACCAGCTAGTAAAATCAACACCAAATGGATTACTTAATTAAATATAAAAACTGAACCACAAGGGACCTGACCTGAAGTTTTATCAGATCCTAGCAGAGGCAAACTCCTACGTGCTTGGAGTTCAAAAGAGGATTGATACCCAGCTTCCGCACACACAATGATTGACGTCAATCTTACTGGTCCTGTCTGGCACCATGTACTCGCAGGGTGTGATACACAGTGGGCCTGTCGTGATCAGGTAGCAGATACAGATGCATGAGCAGATAAGTGTGAGAGACTCCGGGCATGTATATGCTCCACCTTTCTTTGGACCCTGGATTGAGGGGTTATAAAAGCCTTGAAGACCACTGAGCATCTCTTTTACATTTCAGGGCTGTATTTCGTGTATTAACTGGAAAGAAAGCACAGGGGGATGAGCTCTCAGAGCCAAAAGACATGACAATAAAGCTCTTTCAAGGACATAGGCTGAGAGTGTTCTAAGTGATCCTTAAGCAATCGCCAACAATCTCTTTTTGTGGTGGCCTGTAAAATGGTTGCTTCCCATGCTGCATGTCCTTTCCCTAGCTACAGTGTTGACAGACAGCCACAGACCAGGAAAGGAGCCCTTCCTTTTGAATTGTCATTCATTTTCTCCTGCCTCATATAGGGATTGGTGGACCCAAGCATTGTAGTCATGGCTGGTCCATGTGGCTTCCTGTTCCTGGGTTTGGTCTGCCCAGCTCACCATGGTAACCCTTACATACAGCCCTTACCTATTTTAGACTAGAACTTTAAAAGCATTTGTTGGAAGGATGAATAAATGCTTATTACACATCTTCAGAAACCAGTAGAGAAGAATTCTAAGGCATAACCCTTGATTTAGAAATTATCAGGTGAGAATATCTGGTTTCTATTAACATTTTAGTTGTTACACTGTTTTCATAGAATGCTTAGTATGCAATTTTCCACACATGAATTAACCTTTGAGAAACAAGAATGCAGAATACATTATAGCCACTTGTCTTGGCCGTGTTCGTGAGTCGAGTTCATCATTGTCTTATTTTGAGCATGCCTTCTTCCCCTGTGTGCTATAGAGTTATTAATAGCAACAAGAGCTTCCTAGCTTCAGTTAGCCATGTGGCTGAGAGGGGTGTTCTAAAGAGACGGGAAGAATTCTTCTCCCCGGTAATTTGTATGCTGGGAGAATCACTCCTTCAGAATTCTTCTCTTTGTAGTTGACATGGTTTGTGTTAGGGTTGCCGTGGAGGAGTAGACGGAGGCAGCCAGCATAGACGAGGAGAAACTGGAGACTAGTGCTCAGGCTCACCCTTCCCACCATACTGGAAAGAAGTAAAAGGCAGGTGGGCATGCCACAGCTCCAAATGTGGCCCTGGGCAGTCCAGGAACCAGAGGGTGTGGGTGTAGAGAGCAGGCAGCAAGCAAATGGAAGATGCTGGAGGTGGTGGTGAAGAGGGGAGAGTTTCTGAAGCAACTCCTGTGCTTACGGCCAGACAAATGGAGGAACATGGCCTGTGTTTTGTGCATGCAGTGGGGTATCCTGCTTAGAAAGGAAGAGAATCTAGATGGCAACGATGTTCACCCAAGGCAGGAAAGGATGTTTTGACAAATGGCACACTACAGAAAAACCCTGAGGACATTATGATTAATGGCATAAGCCAGTTATAAAGTGGCAAATGCTACAGAATTCCACTTACACAAACTTCCCAGGGCAAAGATAGCAAGTAGCATGAAGGGTACCAGAGACTAAAGGGGAGGGTATAGAGGGTGTTAACTAACTCTGGCATGGCAGTGGAGGAGGGAAAGGCTTTGGAGGCTGTGCAGCTGTGTGAACACACTGTACACTGAAAATGGTCTGGATGCTAACTTTCATGTTTTATGTATTTCACTAGAATTATTATTTTTTAAACCAGAGATTGCCTAAAGTAAATAAAAAAAATGGTGGTGGGACATCTTTGAAGACAGGCTGGCTGAATTCAACCCCGGGCAAAGATACTGACAGCGTGTGCCCTTTCAACTGTGAGCCAGGGTCATCTCTCAGTGGTGCTTTTCTTTCCAGTGGACTAGAAAAATGTGTGGTTGCTTTTCACCATAATCAGGAGAAGATGCAACAGGCAGGCAGGATGCCTTTGATTCTCCAGTCTCAGCCCAGGGCCCCAGCCACTGGTTCATATGGAACGATTTGACCTCAGTTCTTAGTGGCGCCTCCAGAGAGCAGGGTCACTAAAGACAGCACACACAAGGTGGCAGGTGCCATTGCAAGGGACACGGAAACAATGACTGTAAGCCATGCACTTACAACATGGCAGGGGGAGTTTCATCATTAAGATGAAAATCCCATTATCTGATTTGGAATACACGATAGGTTCTTAGTATTAGGTATATTGCAGGCAATCCAATTATTAGCATTGTGGGACGGGGTGAGAATCAAGTTAATGACTAGAGAGACTCCATTAAGACTGTGCCAAGTGGCAGTGACAGAAATCCCAAGTGGAACTGGCTTGAGCACAAATTTTTATCATAGCTTTACATAATAGATGTCTGCCTTGGCAGGGCTGGATTACGGTATTCAAACGACGATGCAGAACCCTGTCTCCAGCCGCTCTTGTCTCTACATTCGGCTGTATTGTCATCAATTTTGCTCAGATCCTCACAACAGAGGTTCCACAGCCATGGATGCCCCCCCCCCTCCAGTTTATATCCTATCAGGTTTGTGTCCCTGCATGGGACCTTTCAATTTCTTTCCTTCATTCTTCCCTCCCTGCCTGAACAATACCACCCAAAATGCAGTGTGTGGAGCTGAGCAAGATAGGAGAACACTGGAGGAGGGTTGTCACAGAGCTGAGGGTGGCAAGGTGTTACAGTCCCTGTGGGTGAGGCAGGCATCACTGAGGTGGCTGATGCCGAATGTCAGAACAACAGGCAGAATAAGCAGAGCATCCATAGAAGGGCTGTGCCAAGGAAGATGAAGGACAGTATCCACCCGAAAGCATTCTGGGACAGACTTCACACACACACACACACACACACACACACACACACACACACACACACACCTTCTCAACCCAGTAAGTGATTTCTCAACAGATCAGAGTGTGAACACCACGGAAGTTCAAATAGGTGTACCAATGAGTTTTATGGGGCTTACATACGTGAATATGGGTGAAGGGTAAGTTTACTTATAGGGACAGAAATGACTCAGAGACAGCTGTATCACTAAAGCCCATCCATCAGAGCATGGGTGACAGCTCACAAAGGCTCAAAATATGGAGCACACTGGGCAGCCTACAGGCAGCCTAACAGGTCGCAGAGTGTCCTTTCCAGGCGGCTCAGTTGACCTGAGCCTTTTAGACAGCCTAGCTGCTCTTTGTTTTTCTTTAGGCAATTCTGCTCGTCTCTGCTTCTTCTAGGCAGCTGGACTTGTCTGACTTTTCTTTGCAGGTTGGCTCCCTGGAGTGGCTCTGAGCAGCCTTTTCTGATTATATTCTCTTGGGGAGAGTAGAGGACCAGGGGAAACTGGTCAGTTTGAGGGACTTCCTGAAGCTGTTTTGAATTGTTTACTTCCGGCCTTAATGAGCTTCCCTGCAGGAGGGATTGTTTCAATCTCAGATGAAAGTGCACTATAACAGAATGGCAGCTCTATGTGAGCTGTAGGAGCGCACGGAGTGAGAAAATGTCTACAAAGACGAGTGGGCAGGCATATAGCATGCGGGCCAGGGTGAGGTGAAGAGGGTCTGTGTTCAGCTTGGGGCGGATGAGGAGGCTGTGTCCACCTGACAGGGAAGTTCTGTGGGATGCATCAGAACCAGGCAGGGTCTGCAGAGAGTTCTGAGGGAGTGGGGATGGCAGAAGGGATGGAGAGTGGTTGTATGAGTAAGTGTTTTAAGGATGAGGGAAGACATGTTTTTCACAGTAAGAGAATCCGGTTACAGATGTGGGAGAGGAAATTTAAATCAACCCTGTGCAACTGGATTGGGACTGGAGGTATTCATATGAATTCATCACTTTCTAGATGGGTGAGAGGTGGGCGGATGGATAGACAAAGAAATGTGAATGCAAATGAACGCCTTTCTGGTGGAGATTGTTTCTCGTGATGTATGTTTTTAGATACCATTCTTGACTCAAGGGAACCTGGAAGCCTTGAAGAAATAGTTGAGTAAAGAAGGGCTGGGGCTGGGAAGCTACAGGATGACTGGAAATGCCATGCAGAGAATTAAGAAACGGGGGTGGGGGGAAGACAGGGTCTAGTGAAAGGGACCTAAAACCAGTCTGAGGGCCTCTCGTGTCACATCCATGACATTTTACCTTCAAAATAAATGGTGGTTAACAGGTTATAACTCACAGGTTAAAACAGGAAAAGATAAGTTTAAACTGACATAAACCGGAAGCTGTTCAGATGATGAAGGACTGTGACTCAGTCCCTGGACCTCTGCCTGCCACAGCAGCATTCTGGATGGCGGTGATGGACAGGTAAAAAGTGTCAGTCTGCATTCTGGCTACTACTGTGTTTCTGACAGCTGCCCACATCTGCACTGCAGTTCCCCCTGGCCATGGGAAACCTTCCCATTATTGTTATCTCAGGCTATCCCTCCATCCCGTATTGGTATTCCTTAATCCTATGTATATCCCAGGTCAGCAGTCATTTTACTGAATCCTCTCTCTACTCTACATCTCTTCTGTACTTTGACTGATGGAGGGTTCCACACAAGTGCCGGGAAGAAGATGTTGGGCACAGAGCTGTGAATAACAGGTGCCTGTCAGCAGTGGGAATGCCCAGTGCTACTCCCCAGGTTAGTATTAGCCACCCACCTGCTGACAGAGCCGGGCTCTGAGTTGGCCTGTGACCAAAGGTGTAGAAGGGAGATTTGTTGGGGTCTGTTTGTTAGTTTGCTGGAGAACTAACAATTCTCTTCTATGCTGCCATAGAAGATGCCAGATGACATAAACAACAGAAACTTATTTTCTGACAGTTCTGTGGACCAGAAATCCAATATCAGGCTGCCAGCAGGGTTGGTTTGATTAGGATGACTTGCTCCCGATCTGTAGATACACTCTGTTCTCATGTATCTTTCTTCCATGTATGGATGATGCTCTCCTTTCTTCTGAGAATGTCACTCATTACCAGGAGGGATATCTGCAATTGTCTGAAATGATTATTTTAAATACTTTCTTTAGCCATCTGCATATCTGGGTGAGAAAAGACTTGGTTTATCTGCTGCAAACAAAATAGGTTAAGTGCAGAAACAAATATAATAACCCAGTTACTCTCTATTCATGCCAAATGTTAAAAGTATTTAAAAGTGTTGCCTTCTTATCAGTATTCAGCCTACACACAGAATCTGTAAACGTATGCTAGGTAATGTATAATGGGCCTGTTATAGATGTTTAAAACTAATAAATACATACTGAAAAAATTGTCAGTTCCAGTTGCTGGAAGTAATAAATATAAATAGATACAGGAGGCCTTTATGACCTAAGTCCAAACACGTTGAGATTGCTGATTTAGGAAGACATTTCTCTAGCTAGGCTGCAGTCTTTGGTTTAGAATTAACTGATTTCATCATATACTTAAGGCTAAATATATTTACTATCTCAATACTAAATACAGGGAGTTTAACTTTTGCTCTTTTTTTATTACAACTTGTAACATTCTGTGTGAAAGTAATTCTTTTGCAGTTTAATGTCTGCTTTTTCTTTATTAGTCCCCAGACAATATAAAGCCTCTTGAACAACCTGGAAGAAAAAGCCCCTAAATACAAGTCTATATTCCTCAGAACTTTGCTTCCATCTACAGCAGACACATTTTCAAGGAGCAGAGGTTGATGCCTGCCTCCAGAAATGTACTTGGGAGCATGGCCTTACACTGGCCTGTCTCTTCATGGTGTCTGTTTTCTCTTCCTCCAATTTTCAGAGCTTTGTGTCCTTCCTCTGCCTTCCTCCTTGCCTCTGCTTATATCCACCTCTCTTTTCTTTCCATTTCCCTCATCTTAGCAGTATTTCTTCATGTGCTGTAGTTGGTGGTTTCTGCGGGGTCTTCTAGGAAGAGATGCTGAATTGGTAACTGTAAACAAGACATTGACAAGTGCAGGTTTGCTCGGCTTACACAGGCTCCCAATCAGTGAGAAAAACCCAGCACTGGGGTCTAGGCTGTGCTGCTGAGATTTCTGGGGGCTGTAATGGAAAATTTAAGAAACCGCTTTAACTCAAAACTTTTGCCTTCTAGAAGAAATGTCTTTTGCATAAATTCTACAATCATGATGCATTCTTCATAGACTTCTTTCTCATTTTTCCCTCTAGTCGAAAAGCCATTCCCAAGTTGGCCTGAAATCAAGCACAAAGCAAAAGGTATGTTTTTTTTTCTTGTACTTTATTCATTTAACAGATAACTATTTTTGTTGGTATACCACTCCCCCACCACCACCCCCTACAAACAGGACTATTTATTTTTGGAAGGTCAAGATGTACCTAGAGACATAGTCGTCCTTCTTAATTTTCATTTGCTTTCACAACAGTAAAACTGAAGTGGGTTCAAGAGCCCTGAAATGAAACCAAACTAGAGAGACAGTAAGTCCAGTGACAGAGCCTTGGCGTTGCCTCATGCCTTAAAGGAATGCAAGGTCTAAGGACAGCCTCCTTGGTTCCCCTTCTATTATTTTCATGTCTGTGCCTCTCCCAGTTCATGTTTTATTCAAATTTCTTGTCGGCTGTGAAGAGTGACCTTCACCTGTGGCCCGCAGCGGATTTGTAAAACACAAGCTCTGTGAATCCGAGAGAATCGGCTTCAGGTACTTGGTTCTGTTGTTTCATTGTGTAACCTTGGACATATCTACAAAGAGGATTCTCCATCCTGGTGCAGTCTACCTCGAGGTAAACAAGAAATGAAGTGTGGAAACACAACTCAGTGCTTAGCACAAAGAAGCACGTGATAATCGTTTTTAAATCCTGTATTTTATTGATAGTTTAGAAACTAGAAGAATGGCTGGAGAGAGGGCTCTGTAGCTGCTTTTTTCCCCTTTGAAGACCCGCTACCCAGTTCCCAAATAAATACACAAAGACTTAGTTTTACTTATGGATGCCTGGCCTTAGCTTGGCTTGTTTCTAGCCAGCTTTTCTAACATAAATTATCCCATATTTCTTTACACTTTGCCTCTGGGCTTGTTTACCTTTTTGTATTTTATATATCTTTCTTTACTTCTCACTCAGTGGTTGGTCCTTGGCATCTTCCTCTCCTCCTTTTCTCTCTCCTCCTACTTATTCTCTCTGCTTGCCAGCCCCACCCATTTCTCTTTCCTGCCTGGCTATTGGCCGTTCAGCTCTTTATTAGACCAATCAGGTGTTTTAGGCAGGCAAAGTAACCCATCTTTACAGAGTTAAACAAACACAACAGAAAATACTGCAACACATCTTTGCATCGTTAAACAAATATTCCACAAAAAAACAAATATAGAACATTTTAAACTAATTTTATACAGCGGGGCTCGGCAGTTAAGAACTCTTGGCTGCTCTTGCAAAGGACTACACTTCTGACCCCAGCACCCACAATGAGCAGCTTACAAGTGTCTGTAACTCCAGCTTTAAGGGATCTGGCCCCTTATCTGGACCTAGAAACCCACACAAACATCTAAGACAAATAAAAAACAGGAACTCGAAATTCTTTAATTCAATCTTCAGACATGCATACAGACAAACAGTATATTAATCTCCTTGTGGATAGTTGGGGGAATGGTTTACACACGTCCCTTAAAGTTTGGAGAAGTTTCTGTTCAGTTCTAAAGGGGTTAATGTTAAAATGTTATTCTTCCAGTGTAGAAATTGCCACTGGCAAGAGTCCCTGCCATACCTCTTCCCTTCCTGACATCAGTGTCTGAGAGAAAGCAGGACAAGATTGCAGAGGTTAGAGGCACTTATCTCTCTCACTTAGCATACTTTCAAGTTCTCTGTGTTGGAATGTGAATAGAGGAGAGAAGTTAAGAGCCGCGGTTTGATAAATGGGGTCCTGAAAACCAGAATTTATCAGGGGCTGTGTCTGAGCCCTGACTTAGCCTTCCCCTTCAGATCTCATACAGCCAGAAAAGCAAGTGTGTTTACCCATTTATTCATTATTTGTCGGGCATCTTATTATATCAGACAGTGCGGAGGTTGTCGGAGGTGACATCAACATTGTCACACGGACCCTACCCTCATGGCTGCTCATTATAATTTAGTGTAGTAACATGATATCACTGAATGCTTCCTCTTCTGTTTTCTGCTCTGGAAGTGGTGGGACCTGGGAGAATGAGCTGATACATGAGGAGGACCAAAGTCTTATGTAATAGCCAACCTTATTCTGAGCATCAGACAGTTTATACCCTTAGGGTTAAGAAGAGTCACCTGAATGAAGTGTACAATTACAAAGACACGCTGTACAAGGCAAAGGCATGTTTTTCTATAGAGGTATAAAAACAAATGAGGATAGCCTGCTGTAATGAATAGCTAGAAGTGAATTCACTACTATCTGCCACACCTGGGAGGAGCACGGAAACATTCCAAGAACAGTTCCATGGTTTTGCTTTTGGTTTTTAAGAAACTGAGATCACAGACTCGTGTCTTGTTCTCCCATAAGCACTCAGTATTCTCCTCACATGAATCCATTCTTGGACCATTTTCCACACTGTCCTCTTGTTTTTGATGGGTATGGTATGTGTGTGTGTGTGTGTGTGTGTGTGTGTGTGTGTGTGTGTGTGTGTGTGTGTATGCATGTGTAGGTATGCATGTGTATGTGCTATGTAGGCAAAATCTAAACGGAACCCACTATAGAGTTCACCTGTGTCCGTAGGAAGAGGAGGATCCAATGCAACTGCCTGAAGAACAATCTAGTCTGGGCTTCCAGCCCCGTACTCACTCTCCAAGGCAGAAGCAGGATGAGGAACTAGATAGCTTTGACATCTTTCCTTTTGCATGCAAGTGCCAACAGCCCCAGTAATCTCAAGTGAGGCAATGGAATGGCTTTCTTTACCTTGGCTCGAGCTTTAATCAGAGGTTGTCTTGGAAGCCACTATAAAGTGCGGATATTTGGCAGCCTCAAGGGTTTAACCACACAGTCAAAGAGTTTGACTATGCTTGCTGTTCCTGAGGTTGCTTCCAGGCCTCTTGGTCACATTGTTAAGGTCATTCTAGATGTGACTGATCTCGCTGGTAAATTTGGTGATTGTTAGAGTATAGAAAAGATGGAGCTATAGTCTCTAGAACATAAGAGTTTTACACACTTGTCCCATTGACACCAGGGACCCTGAAGAGAAATGCACAGAGGACAGACATGGGAAGTTCTGTTATCTTGGTGTAGAATGTCAGTGGGAGAGGCCAAAATAAATCAAAGAATCTTTGGTCTCCCTATAAAAGACACTTGCTATCTAACATTCAGTAAAGTAGTAGTAGTAGTAGTAGTAGTAACCATACAGAGGCAGATAGAGACATGGGTCTGGAATCCCAGCACCTTTGGAGTGGAGACAGGTGAATCCAGAGTTTAAGGGCATTTTGGCTTACATAGTAAGTTCATGGTCAGCCAGGACGGTGTTAGACCTTGTCTCAAGAAACCAAAATCCAAAGGAAAATAAGACAAAAAGTTAATGTAGAATCAGTATTCTTTTTGCTTTGTAAACATTAAGTAGTTATACTGCTTTCACTCTGTTTAATGATTTTTAAAGATCACATTTGACTTTTTATAGCAGTTTTAAACTCACAGTAATTGAACAGATATAGAAATTTCCCATAATACCTTCTGCCCTGACATAGGCATAGCTTTCTCCACTACTAGCATCTCACTGATTGTGCATCTACTATTGACCAGCTATGCTGAGACATCATGATTACCCAGAAGTCCAGACCTTTTGTCAGGGCTCCCCCTGAGTGCTGGAGATCCTGAAGGTTTGGACAAATGTGTGGTGAGGCGTTGCAGGAGAAACTGCGGTCAGCCTACCCAAGCCACTGTTGCCCTGCTCAGGTGCCCAGGCCCGTCCCCATGAGCATGTGCAGCAGACAATTCCTCCCTGAGTCAAGCCACCAAGCCTGCCTCAACACCCAGAGACTGCAGACCCCAGAGACACCAATGAGGAGGGGACAATGCAGCAGAGTCAGCCACCTGAGCCAATAGGACCTTGGGAGGGGTATAAAGGCAGGCCCAACTTCCTGAATAGATACGTCTCAGCACCCTCTGCTACTCTCTCACTCCCAGTGCCTGAGTCATTGGTGCTGGGTCTTCTCACCCCCTCCCACAAGAGGTGTTGGAGCAGGTTAAGCCACAACAAGGTGTGTCTACTATTACATAATCAAACTGATTGCTTTCATTGTCTTCAAATCCTGGGATTTGTCTTTAACTCCTCACTCTGTGGCCACTGATCCTCCCCCTGCCTTCACTGGGCTTTTGTTTACATGATGCCACCCAGGTGAAATCTTACAGTGGCTGATGTTTCCATATTGGCCTCTTTGACTTCAAAACATGTACTTAAATTTTCTTCACATGTCCTTCATGGCTTAATAACTTATTCCTTTTTAGTGTTGAGTAATATTCTGCTGTTTGGACATATTGCAATGTATTCATTCATTTACTGTGAGATAACATATCCAATTACATCTAAATGTTGGCAATTAGGAATACTGCTATAAATTTCCATATACATTGAGTAGAAAAGTTCAACATCTTTTGGTCAATTAGCAAGGAATATGATTCCTGGGTCATGTGTTAAAATGGATTTAGTGGGTTTTGTGTGTGTAGTATCTGTGTATATATATTTGTGTGGTATCTGTATGTATTTGTATGTGCGTGAGAGTGAATATGCATGTGTGTGTACATGTTCTCACTCTGTGTGTGTGCACATGGATCTTAGGCTAACACTAGATGGAATGACTTGTGCTCTCCCCTCTCCAGCACCACCCCTTGCTTTTTTTTTTTTTTTTTTTTTTTTGTTTTGTTTTGTTTTGTTTTGTTTTGTTTTTTTTGAGTCAGTGTCTCTCCCAGAGCCTGGAGCTCCTGATGAGCTAGATTAGATGGCTAGTGAGCTCTGGGGATCTGCCTATCCCCTCCACCACCAAAGATTAGGGTTACAGACAGGCACACTGCCATGCCCAGCATTTATGTAGGTATCAGAGATTCAAACTCACTCAGGATGCTTGTGCAGCAGACACTTTCCCAAACTGGGGACTCTGTTCCACATGGGTTGCACATTCTGCATTCCCAACAGCAGGGGGTGCACTGGTTCCTCCACATTCTCCATCGATTTAATGGGTGTGGTATTTTGTTGTTCCAATATTTGTTTCCCTGGTGATAATGCAATGTGGAACATCTTCTTACATGCTTCTTTGTCATCTATGTATCCTTTGTGTGTGTGTGTGTGTGTGTGTGTGTGCGCGTGCGTGAGAGAGAGAGAGAGAGAGAGAGAGAGAGAGAGAGAGAGAGAGAGAGGAGGGAGGGAGGGAGGGAGGGAGGGAGAGAGAGAGAGAGAGAGAGAGAGAGAGAGAGAGAGAGAGAGAGAGAGAGAGAGAGAGAGAGAGAAACATGTCTGTTAAAGCCAGGTTTTTAGTTTGGGTGTTAGGCATCTTATTTGATTTATTCAACCTTGTTAAGAGCTTTTTTCCCCCTCTGGTCTGGTGTCACGGTCTTGCCAACCCCAAATAACATACACAGATGCTGTATTAGTTATAATTCTGTTGGCTAGTTACTAGTTTCTTATCAGCTAGCTCTGTCTTAATTATTAACCCATTTCTATTAATCTAAGTATTTCCACATGGTCTCATCTTACTGGAGAGAGGGGCTGGCATTCTTCTCTCTCAGTCCTCCATCATCAATCTCCTCCCTATTACTTCCTCTTTCCTCCTAGTCTCCTAGCCCTGCCTATCTTGCTTTCCTATTGGCCAACAGTGTTTTATTCATTAACCAATACGAGAAACATATTTACAGACTGACATCTCCCATCACAACCTCTCATAAAATATGTTTGCAAATACCTGCCCCCCCCCTGTGTCTATGTCTTGTTTTTTATATTCTCTTGATGGTGTCATTGCAGAGCAGGGAAAAAAAATCTAATTTTAATAAAGTCCACTCACTGTATCAATTCTTTCTTTCCTGGATTAAAGCTTTGGGCAGTGTGGTTCTATTTTATCAGTAAGAAAATTTACTTTGCTAAAGTTGATAGAGTGTTTAAACATCCCCAGTTTTTCATTCACAAATTGTTTATTTTTCTGTGATCTTGAGTTTACTACATACTTTCCTCTATCAGATTCATCTTTCCAAATCTAGTAAATTCTAGTAACACTTGAATTATGTGGCTTCAGCTCTAATCTCTCCCAGGGGCATTGCATTTTAACAAGTGGCAGAAGCCAATAAAACTGAATTGCAGAGGTAGAATTCTGGCATTAGCAAACAGGGCACAATTTTTTGTTGTCATTGGTGAAAGGAGGATTTCCTTTTTAAATAGATTTACTTGTTATTTTTTTTGATTGTCTCTGTGTGTATGTGCGTGCGTGCGTGCGTGCGTGGTGTGTGTGTGTGTGTGTGTGTGTGTGTGTGTGTGTGTGTGTCTGCATCTGGGTTGTGTTCATGAGTGCAGATGCCCACAGAAGCCAGAGGTGTTGCATCCCCTGGGCCTGCAATTGCGGGTGGTTTTGAGCTGCCCTATGTGAGTACTGGGAAGCAAACAAGAGTCCTTTGAAAGATCAGTACGATGAGTTCTTTAAACCGCCTGGCCATCTCTCTGGCACCATCACTATTCTCTTGCCTTTCTGATCACTCCATTTGGTTTGTCCTTGACGCAACCTGCACAGCCCAGCAGCTTTCAACATCCTACACCAGAGGAACACATTCATCACACAAGATGAACCTATGTGAAGGACTCATTTTCTACCACAGTTTATACTAAATGGGTTTATTCTTGGCATTGGACATTCTGGGTTCTGATAAATGTAGATGAATGTGCGTGTGTTTGATACATGCATTATATGTCTGTTCATATACCATATGTCACATGTAATCACACGAAGTAGACTGGAGCCTCTTGTGCTCTGCCCATGGCTTCCTTCCCTGCTCTGTTGCTGTGAAGAGACACCATGACCAAAGCAACTCTTAGAAAAGAAAGCATTCAGCTGGGTGTAGCGGCGCATTCCTTCAATCCTAGCACTCAAGGCAGAGGCAGGCAGGGAGTTCAAGGCCAGTCTGATCTGCAGAGTGAGGTCCAGGACAGGCAGGGCTATACAGAGACACCCTGTCTCAAAAACCAATAATTAAAAAGGGGCATTTAATTGGAGGGCTTGCACACAGGCATGGCACTGGAGTAATAACTGAGAACTCTACATAATGGTGGATAGGCAGCAGGCAGAGATACTGGGGAAGCTTTAGAAGCCATGCCCAGTGACATACCTCTTTCTATGTGGTCAACCTACTTCAAGAAGGCCACACTCCTAACCCTCCCAAACAGTCCCACGAACTGGGAACCAAACAGTCAAACATACGAGCCCATGGAGGCCGTCCTCATTTCAACCAGCACACTTGGTGGGCCTGACTGACTGCATGTCAATCAAGTTTAGCGCCATGTAAGTGAAATGCTGAGGCTCCCAGCTAGCTTCTCTCCTTTAGCAATGTGCACTGGATTTCCTGTCTTTTCATGGCTTGTCAGCCCCATTTATTAATCTGCTGCACAAGACTCCAGATGACTTGATTCTGAAGATGGCTCTGTGCAGCAGGAACATGGGTAGAGGAAGACACAACACGGACTAGACACTTTCTCCAGGGAAACAGTGTTGTGGTGATGTGGCATCTCCCTGAAAGGGGTCAGGCCTTGATGGGCTGTGGGCTTTTCTAGCAGTAAATGTTGTAGGACACAGGAAGGAACTGCTGTGGGCCTCAGGTTACCTTTCATTGCTCAGCCACACCCACCTCAGTTGACAGTTGATCACAAGAGATGGGGCAGTGTGTTCATGTCCCTCTATAAAAGGCCATCCTGAATCTCTGTCCTATAACATCTCTGCCACTTGCCACATCACTGCTGTCCCTAGTATCTGCCTCACATACTCCAGTGATGCCCTGCTCGTCATCCTGAATCTCTGTCCTATAACATCTCTGCCACTTGACACATCACTGCTGTCCCTAGTATCTGCCTCACACACTCCAGTGATGCCCTGCTCGTTAGGCCCTCTTTGTTCTGATCCTTTTTTGTGCATGGTAAAAAGTATGATAGACACCTCAAGTTTTGCTGATATCACTCCTGTCTTACATTTTCTATTATCTTAATATTCTGTTATTTGTAGCATCACTATTTATTGGCTTGGAAGAATATCTTGAGTCTGAAGGCTTTGGCAATTATGAATAAGGTATCTAGAAACATCTATGTACAGGTTTTTGTGTAGACCTGTGTTCTCAACTCATTTGAGCACAATCACTATCTCAACCTTTCTTCTTCATGTGTTTTAAAGTTTATTATTTTCCCATAAATGATTCAGAACCTATTCTCCATTTCCTATGCCTCCGTTTTCTTCAAATATAATGCTCACTGTTTCTCACACGTTGCTTCCTTGGTCTCTGCTATCTAGTTCCCAAATTAAACTTCAGGAATGGTCAAAACATCACAAAACGTTTGTTAACTGACAATAATTAAATATAAACGCAGGGTAATATGTAACGAGTATGTTTTCCCCGCCTCTGGTCTGGACCCACCACCACGCCAGCCCCAAATAACACGCTGAGACTCTGTATTTGATATAATGCTGTTGGCCAGGTACTAGTTTCTTACTGGCTAGCTCTGTCTTAATGATTAATTCATTTCTACTTATCTAAGTATTTCCACGTGGTCATCTTATCCGAGAGCAGGCCAGCGTTCTGCTCTCTCCAGGCTCTCCATGCTGACTCCTGCTAACTACTTCCTCTTCCTCCTAGTCTCCTAGCCCCACCTATCTTGCTTTCCTATTGGCCAAAAGTGCTTTATTCATTAACCAGTATGAGAAACGTATTTACAGAATAACATCTCCCATCAGTAATATTTTTGAGTTTGTTAATTTTTAGTGGCCATGTTTAGACAATCAAGATGTGGAAACCAAAGGCGGTGTTTACAGCTGGAAGGGTTAATTCTCACCCTGTCACTTAGTGTTGCAGACTTCTAAGGAGTAATTTGGGCCTTTTGTGTCATTTCAAGGGCCTGAGGACAGATTCTAGCTTAAAGGAAATTGAAAGTTGCTGCTTCGGGGGAGTGACAATTCTCCTTGAAGGTTTTGACAGGAAATGGGAAGGGACTTGCACTCCCTAGAGTGGAGTCTGTGGTGTTATCTTTAGTCTGTGTTATTTCCCACAGCCTGTGAAGGAGGCCCGATAGCTTTCTGGAAGATTTAGTTGGGATTAATAGTGACAAAGACAGGGAAATGAATTAAATAAAAATTCATTCCAGGAGGTCATCTCTACAGGCTCACAACAATGAATCCTAGGCTAGGTTGTAAGTTCCACTATTTTTCTAGAATTCAAGCTTGGGTCTGGAAGGCTCTGTAGCCTCTAACACAATCCTGCTGGTGCTTGCTGGGTTAAGAGTAGTTCTGGACCCTAGAACAGCCACATGCATAGAAGGACGTGAGGGTATTGACCCTTTAGTGGGAAGAGTTGCCTGTTGGTTTTCTTACATGCTTTTGTCCAATGTAATATCACAGAGAGGGATGAAGCATGGAAGGGCAAACAGGAAGTGAGAACAGGAGCTCCTAGACACCAGAGACAGAGTCCTGAAGATCCGAACAAACGAGGTAAGGTCAGTGCGAGTGAACTTGCTTTATCAGAAACGCAAGCCCCAAATGGGAACAAGAGCAAGACTGCACTGCAGGCGGACACGGAACTGAAAGGGTGTGTGGAGGCAGCTCCAGCCTGCTCTTCTAGCTCCCTGGCGCAGTGTGCACCCCTGCTCTTCCCGAAACACCCATAGCTTCAACAGAACTTACAGTTAGCTTTAATTGACAGCTTTGTCTTAATAGAGATAGCCCGAGGTGTTTGCTGCAGCCTAAGCAAGCCCAGTGGGGGCCTCATTCCCGGATTCCTCTGAGTTGATATATCTTCCTTTACCTTCCACTCACCACCTTTCCCTCTCTTCCTGGACACTCTGCCTCTGCAGCCATCATTACACTTTAATGTACAGTTTTCATCAGTGGCAGCCACAATTCTCCCTGTGAGATGCTTCATGAAACTGTAAAGAGCCCGCTGCTGTCTGGGATTCCTCCGCGGACCCTCCGCGGACTGTCCAAGGGCTTCATTACGTGTCAGTTCCTCCATACCCGCAGGGTGGGAATGGGGGTGGGGGAGGTAAGGAGCTGAGAAGGGAGCAAGGGCAAAGGGGCAGAAAGGGGGTCCACATGGTAGCAGTACTCCACAAGCACGCCACCTACTTTGTTGGGGGATTTTATAGAGAACCAATTTGCTACAGTTCCTAGAACCAGATTTAGCTGGTGTGGTAGGTTTTCCAACACGATCAACTCACTAAAAATAATAATTGTGCTTTGATAATAGCTCGGGCTTAGCTTTGAGTTCCCTGTGTACCCGAGGCTAACTTTTATGTCCCAAGTGTTGTGATCAGCAGCACGATCCATGACACCCTGCTTTGACAAACATTTTGTAATGACGAACCCTTTGCCACTAGTGTGGTTATTACCTATTTATGTGGACTGCAAAAACTCCCTGTGTCAGGGGAGAAATGAAAGAAAAATAAAGAATGAATTAAGGGAATGGGCAATACTTGCTATAGACATACAAAGTTATCATATATTTGTGACTTTTAAATAGGTTAGAGGGTTGGGACTGTGGAGGACGCAGTCTGATACCACTGTCTTTTATTAGTCACTCACAAGCAAACAAGAGTGGCATAATGAGTGGTGTGATTTCCCAAAACATGTCTCATTTAATATGTGTCATGAGGAGCAAGGTTCTGGGTTAGGGACCCACATGTGTGCAAGCATAACTCCCCACATGCATATGGGGGGGTTAGGAGAGGATGGAGAGAGAGCAAGCTCATAAGCTCATAGGGTGAGGTGAAGGGCTTCCTGAAGAACCTAGACCTCCACAGAAAGAAAGAGCTAGATAAATACAAGGCAAAGTATGTTCCAGAACCTATCCTGCATTTAAAAATAATATTTATTCATTTTAGGTATATGAGCACTCTATTTGCAAGTATGCCTTATGCCAGAAGAAGGCATCAGGTCCCTCTAGAGATGGTTGTGAGCCACCATGTGGGAATTGAACTCAGGACCTCTGGAAGAGCAGCCAGTGCTCTTAACCTCTGAGCCATCTCTCTAGCCCCTGAAATTTTCATTATAACTTGAATTTTACCTTTAAACCAAAGCTGGTCATGTAAAGATACTCACTGAGCATGGACGAGGTGCCTGGCGGAGGTGGAGTGCTAGATAATGGGGAATATAAGATGTTCATCTAATTATAGTTCCCCTGGGTGTTGGGAACCTGCAGTCTCCTGACCCCTTTGGGCCATACCCAACCCCCCCACACCTTTTTAATAGCAATAAGAGGTGGGAATGTTGGGAACCTGCAGTCTCCCGACTCCGCCCCTGACAATGGGCAGGATGCTCATGGCCATGTCATCACTATGTCAGGCTTTACCTGGCTGTTCAAGCCTTTACCTGGCTGCGCAGGGGACCCAGTTATGCGTGCACAAGACCCCCTTTTAAAGCAAGCACGTCAAGCGCACCTCTCTCTCTCTCTCTGGGACCCCTTCTTTCTTTCTTTGACCCCCCCCTCTGCTTTCAGTTGGCCACCAGCTACCCCCCTTTCTCTCCCCTCTCAATAAACTCCACATGAACGCTTAGTCTCGTGTTTGTGTTTCTTAGGCAATAGCTGCAGCAAAAGAACAACACTGGGTACTGAAAACTATGTAGGCACTCATATCAGATAGCAGAACAATATAGAATTATGGCTTCTAAATTGTGTGACATAAGTTCCTGGTCTTGGGAAACTGCTTTGGGATTGCATCTTCTGCAATTAGAAGGCTTGTTTTACTTGGTTGAAACCTTCTGAAGGGTAATGCTGTAGCCCTGAAGGAGATGATGAGAAAGTGTTCTTTAAAGATCTTTAGTGTTTACTCGGCAGGGACCTCCTCTCTTAGGCCATTTATGGAGCCAGTGAAATATGATTCTAAATGGGGCCAGGAAACCCTATTGGGAACCCAGACAGTGGGTTATAGTATGTGGTATCCTAAAATGTGGTGGCATTTTTTGGATCCAGAATCCCATTTCACTGCAGGGTAAGGGTAATAAATGCACCATTTCTCTTCATCTTTCCCTGGGCTCCCAGGCTTCATTTAGGGTCACCATCCTATTGAGATAGTTCATTTTCCAGCACAGGACTTAGCCCATTTGGGCCTCAAAATGAATGATTTGTGACTTGAACATAAATATGCTAGCAGGACCATGAGTTAAAAAATTTTCCCAACTTTCCTGCTCTTTGAAAATCCTGACAATACATTTCACCGTTTCTAATTACACTTCACTTTCTGATTATATTATCTCCGTAAAATGTTAAAAACAAAACTTTCAGAAATGGTTGGACTTAATACACTGAGTGTGTGTTCAATTTGCCTAATAGGCTTCTCAACTAAGCTTAGTTTTTCACTTTGAAGATTTATGTTTGAATCCAACTTGTTTTAATGAGGATATCATTGCAAGCATTAATTATAGCACCCAGTGTCCCCATTGTAATTCTTATGCCAAGAATGTATACACTTTTTTTTAAATGTAGTAATCTATAATTCAGCCTACCCCCAGAAGTTGGACAGCAGAATTTACATTTGACAGAAATGCTTGGAGGTTGGGAGACTACAACAAACAGCAGCAACAAAAACAGGGTGCTATTTTCATCCACTTGTTGGGAGATGCCTTTCTTCCTAGGCAAAGCTTTTCACAGGGTTCCTAAAGCCAACTGGAATGATTCAGCATAGGTTCTGTGACTGTGTGAGCACCCTTGCAAGCCTGGGTGCAAAGGTTTTCTCCATGATTTTGATGTATAATTTCATTAGCTGCAAAATCAAAGGCCAGTTCCTCCTTTGTTTTGTTCTCTGGTATTAAGATTCTAGGCAGTGATCTCTGCAGGATGTTTCTCAGATGGGGCTTTGATTGAGTCTGAGGATCTTCAGATGCAGCTGGGCTGTATCACCACTGGGCTGGTGCTGGTGCTGTTTGCAGGTAGGCCCCTCCCTTACCTCTCCTGCCCTGCTCCCTGTGGCAGTAATAGCTGGAACCTTGCAGGGTTGATTGGTTTCTAGAACTGGTTGCTAGTAGGAGATAGTTGACATACCAGAAGGATGGAAGATGGGGAAGGTCCAGGTGTCTCCTTCCTCAAACCTTTGGGGATAAGATTGACTGGATCTTCCTTTTAGGAAATAGCCTGTCAAGGTCATCATATAAAAGGACAGGGATGTCAGAGCCACCACGAAAGTGATACAATGATGACACAGGTCTTGTGAGGTCACTGACCCTGAATTGTGTGTGCATGTGTAGAAAGCCCTAGTGAACCCACTTACGGTGTAGTGGAAACTATTTCATAATTGCAGTTTCCAAGTTCTTTAAGCATGCAGGGGCATTCTGACGTCAGCAGGCACAGCTACCAAGATGTAGCTGCAGCTTTTCTTAGTTAGCCCTCCCCCCACCCCCACCTAGCTCCTTGTCTACAGGGTGTCTGGCTGGTTAGGTGGAAGCTTTTGTAGACACCATCATTAACCACAATTAAATCTGCTGTATTTTGATGTGTCGGAAGAGTGGATAGGGCCACAGGGGAGTACTGAATGGGTGTCAGAGCCTGCTAATACTCATTTTGTTGATGTTTGCACAGCCCCATTCTTTCCATTACCTGGTACATTGCTTGGCTATCTCATAGCCAGCCTCAAGCTCTCTTATTTACTTTCCTCAGTGTTCTGGGCCTCGCTGTTTCAACCCTAATGTGTATTAGCTGTAACATTAGTGGCTTCCCACTGATGCTGTTCCCTGGCCAGCCTTGCCTTCTGTTTGGAACCTCAGCTGCTCCTCCACTGCTATGGACTCTATGTAATAAAGTCTCTGTTTTATCTGTAGGAAATGGTTCCTGGTGTTCCAATTAAACCTGGACTAGTACAGATAGTTTCCTGGGATGCTTCCCAACTGGCCGAATGGGTCTCTTCTTGAAAAGTTTTAGAAAGTTAGTTTGTAAAGTAAAACTTTAGAAAATTTACCACATTACGAGCTTGAGGAAGAGGAAATGATAGCTATCATTTTGTAATTATATCACCAGCATATCAATAAGTTGATGAATTACTTTACATCCTGCTATAAAGCAAGACATGTTAATTACATGGACCAATGAAGTTCTTTATTGTCTGCCTTGGATTTATAACATTTGTAATTAGAGAGGGATCCAAAGTAGTATAAAGCAATGGCACTAAAATATATTGATGGAAATACTTAACATGTATACATAATTGCATACCAGCTCTATCCTTATTTGAGGCAGACATATTTATATAGGGTGACAAATATTTTTCTGTGTCAGGAAAATGGTCTCCTGTGGGTCACAGCAGCATGACAGGTAAGGGGATTGGTGTTTGTCCATTTACTGCTGTTCTAGCAATACCACAGTTCAGGGAAATTACACGCACTAATTTGGCTAATGGTTTTGGAGGCTGGGAAGTCAGACTGTGATTCTAGCATCTTGGGAGCCTTTGGGCCTTGCCACAACTTATCAGAAGGGCAAGCGAGCATGCCTGGGACAGAGGACATTGGGGCACACTCATTCTTTTATTGGACCACTCTTGTGCTAACTCCCCGTAATGGCACTAATGCATCTTGAGGGCAGAGTTCATGATGTAACCATCTCCCAGAGATCCTATCTCTGCATGTCATCACAGTGACGAGTACATTTCAATGATGAGTTCTGGATCAGGCAGGGCTAGCATCAAGTGTTATTTGCATTTCTTTGGCCAGGCAGAATTCTGTAGTAAAGGGCCCACCGGACTCCGAATCATAAAACAGGGGGCTTACCTGAAGTTGGTGTCTGCAGAGGTAGATGTATGAGAGGCTTGTTAAGGGAAGGACCTGGAAGGAAGTGAGGGAGCCAGGCAAAGCAGGAACCAGGATTCACAATGAGATGCTGCAGCCCACTGATTGGTGGAGGACTCTGGAGCGTGATTCCCTGCCTGGAGGTAAATGCCTTGTGTCACTGTAAATGTCCCTTGTTCACTGTGGGTGATCCCTGGGTAAATATAAATAACTGTGCGCATTTTTGTTTCCAGAGGCAATCCTCTGGATAAAAGTCCAGCTATAAGCTCCCAGTAGCAACATCTATAGACACTGAGATATCATGGCACAAACTGACCTAATAAAGGAGACACTTTGTGGAGCAATGGAAATTCTGAGCCAGTGTCAATATTCTCATCCTGTGGTTGGTACCTTTGAGTGATGAGATATACAACAGGAGCAGTGGACTTTAGGCTCTTGCACTGTTGAGTAGTCTCTCATGAAGAGGTGGTTACCACAGAGTGCATCTAATTCATACAAATGTCCACCCTACCCTTCCTGAAATCAGATATAAGATGGAGAGGAGATTGGTTAGAACCTAAGCGTGTCTGATACAGCTGCCACTACAGTGGCGTACAGCTTTTGTGGGCCTCAGTGCCTATGTTGTTGGGTCAGGTGCTGTACCAAGGAAGTGTGTAGGCTGTGTGCTCTTTGATGTTCTGTTCACATAATCAATCAAGACACACAGTGGAAGTGGTTATGTGTCAAGTTCCACATGAGGGATTTAGATATGAGCATATTTTTATCCTCTGGGAACTCGCCACCTAGTGCAGTAAATACTTTAAAGGGGACGATTTTCATGAAGAGAACATGGAAATGTTAATACTGCCTAAAGAACGCTTAAAAGTATTCAGAAAGGAGGGGGTAATATTCGGATTAATAATTAAAAATAAATGAGTTTTCAAAGTAATTGATCAGTAGAAGGTATGCTAGTAGGAACAGCATGAGTCAGGACCCTCTGTCCAAATAGTCTGGACCAGTGGGAGTATCTCACACAGATCATGATGTCAATATAATGGAAATAGTCAACCTGGGTCTGAGGAAAGAGACAAGGCTGTGTGGGAATGAAGCTCTCAACCTGGGCCATGGCACCCCTGGTTAAGATGACTCAGTTGGAAGGAATCTCACCCACCACTGCCAAATACAGTTCACACGGGCTCAGCACTGCCTCCCCATATTCTCTGGAAAGGTAAGGTTGGTCCTAACTGAAGTACTGAGGGAGAAAAGGATTCTGATGGGGTAAATGTGGGAAGCCTAGTGAAGATGGCCTCACTCATGGTTTACTAAGTGGAAACCCGGAGTTGTTTGAAATTGTGTACAGTTCATCTTGTGCTAGAACACAGACCTATGCAAGGATACCAGATGCTTTTCCTAAACACTTGCATTCTTCAGCCACATAAATGACATGAGCAGCATTTCAGGTGCCATCTGTGTAAATTATTTTATAAAGTGCTAGGTTGCTTTGAGTCCATTTAACGTGGGCTGTAATCACTACTCTCATCATCAACCAATGCAATGAAATAATGAGTGTATTGTGGGGGCAGGAAGGGTACCGGAGGAGCAGGGCGAGGATGGATCGAGTCCATGTTCAGGATGACGGCAATGGGGAATTTGCAGAAGGTGGCTGCACAGTCAGTCTGTGAAGTCTTCCCAGTCTCATGTTAGCTGTGGACATGCAGCATGTTATGGAACCAAAAGTGGGGCAGGAAAGGGGCTCTTGTCTTATGCACTGATAACCACCACCTCTTCCTCCACTAACACACCTTCTCTTCCTCCTCCTCCTCCACTTCCTCCTCCCCATCATCTCCCCCTCCTCCCCATCATCTCCTCCTCCCCTTCATCTCCTTCTCCCCATCATCTCCCCCTTCTTCCCATCATCTCCTCCTCCCCATCATTTCCTCCTCCTCCCCATCATCTCCTCCTCCCCATCATCTCCTCTTCCCCCATTATCTCCTCCTCCCTATCATCTCCTCCCCATCATCTTCTCCCCATCATCTTCTCCTCCTCTCATCTCCTCCCCATCATCTCCTCCTCCCCCATCATCTCCTCCTCCCCATCATCTCCTCCTCTTGCCCCACATCATCTCCTCCACCTCCTCTTCCTCCATCCTCTTACCCTTTCTGCCTTCTACTTTCCTGTTCCTGCTCTTCCAATCCATCACCTTTTCCTTTCTTAAATTGGTCCCTAAACAGGCTAGATCAATGGGTTGAGAACAGCAGAATGCCAGGGCAAAGGTGGGTTAGTGGGGGAAATATTACTGGGTAGAGTCAGGCCACATGGGGATCTGCTAGAATTAACTGAAGTTTCTTTTCAAGCTACTCCTCTGTCTCTCTCTGTCTCTATCCCTGTCCCTGTCTCTGTCTCTGTCTTTGTTTCTCTCTCTGTGTTTGCGTGCACGCGTGTGTGTGTGTACCAGTGGAGATGCTAATATGCCCTCCTAGGGTGAGCAGGGGTGGCTTGTGGGCTCCTGAACCCCCTTCCTCATAGGCATGCTGGGAGCAAAGGGTCCAGAGTGTTTTAGCCTCTGCTTCTTCTTGTATATTGAATGCTGGGATGAATCTTTTCTAATTGCAGATTAGTCATGACACCCTGCAAACTCACTCCCACCATTTATTTATTTGAATCACTTGTGATTTATAATGAATCCTAATTAATGGTAGTGAGTAAAATAAATGTCCCTGCAGCAAGTCATAAGCTTATACAGTAGATCATTCTGGTGTTGACATTGCTTTTGCTATGACAAATGGAGCAAAAGGCACTTCCTGTGTGTTTATTGTCATCCTCAGTCATAAAAACATTCCCTGTGTTTGCAGTCACTTAGAAACACCCACAGTTATGAGTGGGTGATATTGATATGAAAGAAAAATGATAGCTACAGAGCACTCTGTCCTCTGACAGTTTGTGGGTCAGAAGGATGCATGAAAGGAAGGACTGATATAACCAATCGGTAAAAGGAAATAGCTCAGCATAGCTTATTGTCATTAGGAGTGAATACACACACACACACACACACACACACACACACACACACACACACACACACACAAACACGCACGCATTCGTATGGGTTTTTATTTGTTTTGTTTTTTTGAGACAGTTTCTTGGAGAAACAGCCCTGGCTGTCCTGGAACTCAGTCTGTAGAGCAAGCTGACCTCAAAGTCACAGAGACCCTCCTGCCTCTACCTCCCCAGTGCTGGGATTAAAGGTGTGAGCCACCCCCCCCAAGCAGGCAATAATTTTGTTTTCTCAGTTCCCTTTAGAAGCATTTAAGTGACAGAAAAGGGCAGGCATGATAGTATTACAATTTCATCCAATTATTTTCTCTTAAGATGTCTTAAAATTCAACTTTTTACTTGATTGTTTAAAAGTCACAATGCACTGAAAGGCAGGGGTCAGTGGGTAAAGGCGCTTGCCTCCAAGACCGGCGACCTGAGTTTGATTCCTGGGATGTACATGATGTAAGGGAAGAATGGACTCCAGGAACCTGTCCCTTGATCTCCATGTCTGCTGTGGCATGCATGTACCCCTTCTCCACGTGTGCACTGTAACATGTATGTACCCCTCCTCCACATGTATACTGTAACATAAATGTACCCCCTCCTCCACATGTGCACTGTAACATACATGTACCCCTCCTCCACATGTGCACTGTAACATACATGTACCTCCTCCTCCACATGTGCACTGTAACATACATGTACCCCTCCTCCACATGTGCACTGTAACATACATGTACACCTTCTCCATGTATGCACTGTAACATGCATGTACCCCTTCTCCACGTGTGCACTGTAACATGCATGTACCCCTTCTTTCCACACTCAACAACGGAATAAATAAATACATAAACAAATGGATTCCTTTTGTTTGCTCAATTATTTGATCATTATTAACCTTGCACACTTTCCTCAAGCACCTGCATTCTTGGCCATCCATTCGTGTTTAAAGATTGGGTCTTTGGAAAGCCCATTTGAAGCTCTGTGTCCAGCCATTGGACTTCCCATTGTTGGGCTTCTCTGAGAGACAACAGTATAATGGTGCCCCTCCCAGGGCCCTCAGATACTAGAGCCTGTAGTACTCCTGTCTGTAGATGGCTCAGTTGCCTGGAGACACTTCCTCCCACTAGCTCCAGGGATCTCTTCTCGCACTCCATCTGCCTGTCCTCGTTTGCAATCTGACCTCCATGCTCCCTTCTGTGCACCTGCATCATCTCCCTTTCCTACAGTGATAAAGGAGAGACAAGTCCAGTGGCTCTGCAGCTGTGGAGATGGTCTCAGTGTGCGGAGTACCTCCAATTCAATTCTAATCAGCATCTTCTTTTGCAGGCACTTTCCTGTGTTCTTCCTCTTCCCTAGAGTACCATCTCTTCCTCTATTTCTCTAGCCATCCGGTGATGCTGACTCTCCATTCCCTTAGTACTAGAGTGATTTTTATTCTAAGAAGAGAGAGGTTGTGAATATTTGCTATCTCGAAACTGACAATCCAGCAATCATCACTTTAATTACAACGGGGCATTGGGGCATTATCACGTATGGTATGCCTGAATAAGTTGCTATGTGAAAACTCTCTCTCTCTCTCTCTCTCTCTCTCTCTCTCTCTCTCTCTCTCTCTCTCTCTCTCTCACTCTCTCTCCTTTCTTTCAAATTTCTTATCTGCTAAAAGCTGACAACACACAGATCTTACCAAGACATACCCTTTTTCACATTTGTAAGTGTAAGTAAGGAAACAATGGGTGTGATTGATTATGCCTGAAAATTGCCTTACAGCGCTTTTCCTCTCTCATTGGTAGAGTGGGGAGTTCTTCCATTCTTCTCTACAAAAAAAGAAATAAATCATGCTTTCTGATCATATCAGGTTCAGAATACAATAGGAAGTAATTGTGCATCTCCCAGCTGCTCTGCAGAGCTTAGCCTTTCTGCACAGGAACCCTGAGAGCGCTGTGACCCGAGGCCCGAGATGAAAGGCTCTGCAGGCATTCTGGTAGCATCTAAACTGATGCATCCCAATTAAAAGAAACAGTAACAGGAGCTCTGGTGCCTAGTGTAGGACTAGAGGAGGCTTCTGCTCCACTCTGGGTGGTGGCTTTGGGGCGTTGACACCAGCAGGAACCAGATTACAGAAGGTCAGAGAAAAGGGTAGGTATGATTGACACTGATGCCTACTCTGTCAGGAACCAGAATGTGCTTTACATACTTGTATCATTTATTCCTTGTAATAAGCCTTTGTGAAATCATTGTCGACTTCACAGGTTGAGCAGCAGTAAGTGAGGTGAGCCACCCAGACCTATGCAGTCCAGGGTTCAATTTCTGGCAGTGTGATGCGGGAGTGTAGGCTTCTAGCCTTTTCTTAAGCAATGCAGAGCCTATGCAGATAGGCTGGTAGGAAATGGGGAGGAGGCCGCACATTCCAGGAAACTGTGCCCCAGGGGTCTGGAGAGGAAAGCACCATGTAAACATTTGTTTCTGCCTGAATGTGTACCTCCCAGCACTGCTCCATCAATTAGGAGAGCCGTCTTGAAGAATGCTGCCTCAGCTTCTGAAGAGAGGACCCCAGGACACACATTAATGAGAGCGAGCTGAGGGAGCCACAGCTGGCAGAATAATAAAGCACTCCGAGGGAGCCTGGGCTCCTAGGGAAGCTGGGAGCTGGTTGACAGTGGGAGGCCACAGCTGGGCTCTCCTGCCTCCCTGGATGTGGCTTCCCTGCTGAAATTTAGAAGAGGCGCTTTCTCCTCTTGCCTTATAAAGACAGTTAATGGCAATGCCATGACAGGGTCACCTCTCCATATTGTTCATGGCTTGGGCATGGGAGCAGACAGTCTGCAATTGATACCCCCACCCCTCGGCTCTAAAGAGAGAAGTGTTCTTCGGCTATTGAACAAGGCTGCCAGAGCAAAGGGCACCTAGTTGGTGCAGCCTGTCCTCAGTATGTTCAGTCACTTGCTTTGGGGGAATGGTGGGTCTAGAAGGGTGTGTGCAGTTTTGTTCTGAGGGGTAATCCCTCCTTTGTCATTATTAAGGCAGCTGCTCAAATTGCTTCAGACAAGAATGTCTCTCTTCTATCACCCATTAGTTCACTGCAGAAAGAAATCACTTCAACAGAAAAGCATTTTAAAGGCTTCTCCTCTTGATGGTTTTTTCCTAAGGTGATAATCTCTTTAAAGGCAAGGAGGAAGGCACTGAGTTCAGAGAAGGAAATGCTAAACCTCAAACAGTTGAAAGGTGTGTGTGTGTGTGTGTGTGTGTGTGTGTGTGTGTGTGTGTTGTGTATGTGTGTGGTATTTGTATATATATGTATACATGATTGTGTGTACACATGTGCTTGTTTGTGTAGTATTGTGTGTGTATTTATGTATACAGGTTTGTTTTTAGTATCTGTATGTGTACATGTTTGTGTGTGTGTACATGTTTGTGGATGTGATGTGTGTGTTTGTCCATGTTTATATGTGCACACACTTGGATGTTGGTGCTTGTGCATGTGGTATGGAGGTCAGAGTTCAGGGTCTTCCCTTGAGTGCTCTTTATATTACTCCTGGAGGCAAGGTCTCTCACTAGCCCTGGAACTCTGGGGACCAGCTTATCTTTGCAGACCTTGGGGTGAAGACCTTTGTGTAAAGTGTTCTGAGTCCAAACTCCGGTCCTCAGGATTACATGACAGGTGCTTTCCTGACCGAACCACCAACTTAGCCCCTTCACATGTCTTTGTAAGGCCTTTTGTCACATGGCCTCATCTTAATCACACAGGAAGGATGACTCTAGTTGTAGCTCATTGGGTGTTTCCCTTCTGATAATGTGTGTGCTAAGACTATAATGTGTGTCCTAAGACACAGCAGCACACTCACCTTTAAAATGTATCTTGTCCATTTTTGTCTAGATTTGCAGTCACATTCGGATACATACTTATGAACAAAATACTTAAGGGAACAAGCTGTTAATAATAGCAAGAGTTTCTTATTTTAAAAATAGTTGGTATTGCTGGCATACTAAGTGAATGAAGGTGACGGTTGAGTGGAGGGGAGAGATGGGTGGGAGGGGAGAAGAGCCAGTACATGGTGTTCTTCCACTTGAAGCGTAAGATTGGTACAGGAAAGGAAATGTTGCAGCTACCTTCCAAGTTTGGAACAATGCTGATGAAGTGGGTAGGGAGTGAGGCTGAGTGTGCCCACAAGGTCTATGGTCCTGCCACCTTGTTTGTTCTACTTGATTTGTCCTATTCGCAAGAACGTAGCTTACATTCATGGTAGGGACAGGAGAGATGGACCCGCTGGGCAGATTAGGATGGAGACCTCCAGAGATTCTTGCCCTTCGTTCTGTCCAGGCCAGAGGCCAGGAATGCCAGAAGCACACATGTGAGCTTGTAAGGGGCTCTAGTGCAGACTCTCACTCCTTCTGGCCAGCAGCTTTGGAATTAGATCTCTGGATTTTCATGGTATGAATGGTTATGTCTATTCGCCCCAAATTCAGCCTATCTCATAATGATTTGGGATCTCAACTCTCAATAGTTCCTGAGGCATTAGAAGCTACAGCAGGCATTAAGAAGTAATGCCTCCCTCACACTCAGCTGTGGACCCCACCTCTTGATTCCTTGGTAACACTAGAAAAGTAAACATCAGCTTTGTTCCTCCTTAGGCCCCTCAGGTCCAAACAGCAGGCTACCTTTGACCCTGGGTAGATATATGACATACATTCTGAATCACTCCAAAGGTAAAGTCACTAGATCCCATTTCTCTGCTTCCTTTATATTTAATCCAGCCTGACATGTCAATAACCTAGCCAGGAGTGCACCCTTCCTAGAAACTGGCTAACTCAGAGACCCATGGAGAAGAGAGGCATATTATCCCCTCAAGGAGTTGATATACTGAGCCTCATCTGAAGCCCCTCCTTGGGTAGCCACTTGAGATTAGGATCCCCCTGAATAAGGGACCCTTGATTTCCCTATTAACATTTAGACTAAGAAGAAAGAAAACATCACTTTTTGGATTTCTGAACCTATCCAATTTATCAAGTAGTTTTTGAAGACCAACGATGGCGCTCACCTCTAAAATATCATTTTTAGGTATTTTAACTAGTAATTACTGAATCCATTGACTTTGAATTCCAGCCACCCTTCTCTTGAGAATTGATTTTTGGGATCTCCCTATGAGACAAGTCTCTGTATATCAGATAAACTATATGGGAAGAATGTTTGTTAGTGTGATAAGTTTAGTGAAGATAAATAAAATAGTTTGTCACATGAATTACAGTGTCTCCACAGGGAAGGGGGCTGTAAATAAGAATAGGTGGCAGCCATTCATAGAACAATCTAATGTGACACTTGTGGTGGATAGCAGCTTTCTTCTCCATGGTGATTCAGGGACATGGCGCTGTCCATCTGGTGGCTGTGCTTCCTACCAGGTCCTCACAGTCTACTCAATACGGCAGATAGATGGGAGACCGTGAAGGATGTACACTGGCTCAGAGAGGCGCCATGTAGAGGCAAAAGGAGTAACATGCCTGGGCATTACTGGGTAAGCCAAGAACATGTGGGAATGCTTAGATTACTAGAAATGGGCTAATAATTAAGAGAGTCAGTAAAAAGCCTGAGCCGTCAGCCCACAGTTTAATAATTATTATGTCTCTGTGGCTATGGGACTAGGCAGGAAAGAAACACTGTCTTCAGAAGAACCCACATACTGAAGCATGTGACTTCCTTAAAACGCTAGGTCAGCATAAGTAGATGGTGTGAATGTTGGGGAGCAGTTAACCTCTTCTGTCATGTAGTTTCTCCAAGTTTCTGTTTTCTTACTTGTAAATTAGAACAATATTTCTATCAGTGAGGGTCTGAGTCTCTAGCAGCCACAAGAGCTCTTATAATACTGTTACTTTGTATATTTTAACACAGTTAAGACATTTACGAAAGTAACTGTGTTAACTTAAGTTTTAACCTCTACCACAAATGAAGCCAGGACAACCCAAAGAGAGCCTGTAGTTGCTGGTTTTGGAAATGATGTGGTAGAAACTTTTCAATTACTACCTCTTGTGGAGGCCATGGCACACATTAAGGCTAAGATGATATATGACACCATTTGGTACTATGAACTTTATATTAAAAGGATTTTCTCTTGAAAATTAATGCAGGTTTGCTAATATTAATTATATGTATTTATATAATTAATATACAGAGTACCACTTTTGGGAATCAGTTTTCTCCCTTCACCATGTGGGTTCTTTCTGGAGATCAAACTCTGATTTTTGATGGCTGCATGCAAGCATCTATTCCCAGTGAGCCATCTCACAGGTCCTCAGTTGTCCTTAAATGGTGTCCCCATCTAGTGACACTAGATGGACAAGAATTATTTCGAATGTGCTTAATAAACCTGAAGGAGCTAAGAAACAGAAACCCAGGGAAAGGAGAATACAGGAGTATAAGGACCCAGGGCCAGACAAATAGAAGGGGTACAGGAGGGGGTTTCTATGTGGTATGATCCAGATCTGTCCCTTCAGAAGCAAAATGACTCATTCCTCAGCTGCTGAAATTATGCTGGGTGCTGATGGCTTACAGGTGAATTCTCTCTAGGACAATGTCCTTGGTTGAAGGGAACTGTCTTAACCAATTGGTTAAGAACTCCATCTTAACCAATATGGAACTACCAAGACCAACTATGGACATCTTTGGAATGCTTTTCCGGTGTGCAGCTCCCTGTGCAGTGGCTCAAAGCCCTTGATGTCCTTGGACTCTGCTTCTATTCAAGCTTGCTTCCCTCACCAGCCATGATTATGGCTCATCCTAGTCTGTTTCCTGGAGAACTGAACCTGTGGGGATGAAGACAAGAGGGAAGAGAAGAGAGGGGAAACAATCAGGATGCAAAGGAAAGGGGTGGGCCAGGAAAGGAGTCTGCTCTCCTTCTGGAAGGTCATCTGCAGTGGCATCCATATGGAAGTGTCTCTTCCTAACTGCTTCCGGAAAAACTCAAGTGTGGTCAGAGAATACAACCCCTACTGGAAGAAAAGGGCTGATTATGTATCATGGCGGACTGGTTATTGTTGCAGAATCTGGACAGCTGTCCCTTAGGGGTGGGGGAAAGTAGGTGTAACACCAACGACATAGGCATTGGGAACAAGTTGAAATAACAGCTCAGTTTATTGCAGGAAGGAGTGAGTCTTATATACCCCTCAACCCTGCTCCAGGGGAGGAGATCCTCTGAGCTGCACCTGCTGAGGTGATGTGGTCACTGTCCATAGATCCACATCATCTCTTGTCCACTGTTCTCAAGCCCTCTGGCAGACCAGGCTGGCTATCAGGAGATATCTACTGCACATGCTCTCACTATCAGTCTAGGCCAACTGTCAGGAGATATTTAGTGTGCATGCTCTAGGCCAGCAGTCAGACCCACTGAAGCTTAGTTTTCCTACAAGTTATGTATCATGGAGGGCTGGTTATGTATCATGGAGGGCTGGTTATGTATTATGGTGAGCTGGTTATGTATTATGGTGAGTTGGTTATGTGTCATGGTGTTTGCCATTGTAACAGGGAGTTTGTCTACTCATGGTCTGTTCTACTCACCTTCTATCAGTAAGGGCTGGTACTGGGGCAGCAATAGTAATTCTGTTCTAAGACTGGCTTTGTCCCCATGCTTTCTAAGCACTATCTAACTTACCTAGCTCTACTCTGAGCAGAACAGGTATGTATGTCTGATACATTGGAATTACAGGTGAAAGTACAATGGCTTCTATAGGGCAAGGTGCTCTCAACAACATTGTTATAGCTGGAGGGACTTTCAGATAGGAGGGTTCATGGCTGCTAATGCCAAGTTCACACTGAGCATGCAAGAACACATGTGAAAATGAGATGTACTATGTCTGTAGGGCATAGGTAGCCACTCCAGCTAGAACAGGGGAACTCTTTGGAAACATGACTCCTGAACTTGACATTTACCTCCAAGCCTTATCTGCTGGTTATCTGCTGCCATTTGTAGGCTTGTTTTTTTTTTTTCTTTCTTCCTTTTCTTTTTCTTCCTTCCTTTCTTTCTTTCTTTCTTTCTTTCTTTCTTTCTTTCTTTCTTTCTTTCTTTCTTTCTTCCTTCCTTCCTTTCTTTCTTTTTCTTTTCTTCCAAAAGATTGAAGGATATGGCTGCTTTTCTAAAGTTCCCTTCTAGTTTAAGAAGTTTCCTTAAGGGTGTGTTTACTACTCTTGAGATTCAATTTCCCTGATAGGAGCGTGTTTTCAGGCCTCCCATGTGTGATTAATTCAGAGAAAAGCACTTATCTGTTGTGATCTAAATGTGTATTTGTTTTACCCGAGCCAACACGACAATTACAAATGTTGTCTTGCCTGCGATCACAGGCTTGGAAATGCAGTTGTATTGGAGTTCTGGGCTCCATGCTGACACTTGGCTAGGCTCATACACAGCATCTAGGAAGTGGACGGTGACAACTCCTTTGCTCTTAGAACTGGTAGGGACTTTCGACCCAGGGTTATTTCTAGAAGTAAGTGGAGTATCTATCATGATCTTTTAACTTTCCTACAACATTACATTCCACTGGCATTCCAAAAATATCATTACTGTACTCTGTCTTTTTTATCTGAGGTTTTAGCATCTCCCAAAGCTCTGATTTGCTCCTGTGATATCTGGCGGGGACTCAGAATGCTTGGAAGTTGAGCCAGCAAATTGTGGAGCTGATAATTAGCAGGAAAATTATGGGGTGGAACCTCCATAACTATCTTGGGGAGATAGGTGCCCAGTGGATCACCAAGCATACCCCTCACATTTAACCTGCTTAAGAGCCATAAGTTCTCTACCTGATTGCGCTTTATCCTCATAATAAACATTTTTGTGCATTTCAGACCCAGGTCAAATAAAGGTCGGAATGTGGAGGTGCTGATGAGAGTACCCTGTTAACAGCACAGTCTTTGTTACTAAGTTGAAAGAGTGTATCTTGGGTTATGCCCTTCCTAGTGACAATCCTGGGTGTTGATGGTATCTTGAGATAGCTCCTGAGGGAGCCATCTTCTATCATTTTCTTGTAACTGTCACTCTTATGTGCTGAAGGGAAGTTTTATTGTCATTTGCATATTCTTCCATTTCATTTAGTGATTATATTAAGCACCTAATACCTGGCAATAAGATAGTGTTTGCTTAAAGTGGCCACTGTTGCATCTATTGTCTATGACTGGGCCCAAGCTGGTAGCATGCACTAGCAAGACAGGAGGGAGATTGGGAGTTTTGCCAGTCTTTAAGGGAGGAGGAGCAGGACTCTATGCAAATGAGGTGGCTCATGAGGCCAGGCAGGAAACTGAGTGTAGTCTCCCAGGGCTGAGCTTCAGGAATGTGATGAAACTTCTAGCATGGAGAAGGTTTTTGAAGGTAAAGCCGACTTCACTGGCTCTAAACAGGCAGACCCAGAGACTGCACTAGTGAGGAAAAGATCCAACTATAATTTGGATGTAGTTCATTTTTCAAAGACACTTGTGTTAGTAGCTTTGTCCCCATGTAGCCATGTTGGAAAGACACAGGATCTTTAAGAGGTGGCTTGGCTGCTGGGGTGTTGCCCTCTGCAGAGATGGGGTAAGTTTTTACAGAAGGACAAGATTGATTCCTTCATGCTCCCTACCTTCCTGTCACCCTGTGTGATCTCATCCATAAGCATGACAGCTGTTGTAATACTATGAGGTCCTCAGCTGCTGCTGATTAGATGGGGCATTGGTGGTAGTAGTGTGTGTGTGTGTGTGTGTGTGTGTGTGTGTGTGTGTGTGTGTGTGTGTGTGTGTGTGTGTATGCGTGTGTACACACTCCCAAACTATGAACTAAATAAACCTTTAAAAATTAATAGCCTGGCATTATGTATTTTGTTGGAGCAATAGACAATAGACTAATTCACATACAGATTTCTATGAGTTCCCTAGTAACTGAGAGGTATGACTGAAAACTAAATTTACATCTTTGAGATACACATAAGTGTTCATGGATGATGATGAACACAAACACTAAGACTCCCGTGATGGCACATTCCAGGCAGTTGCTGTGTCACTCAGCAAACTCCTAAGAAGCTGATGCCTCTGTTGTATGGCCCCACCCACTGAGATTCAATCACTAGTAAATGTTAAATCTACAAAAACCAATGCCCTTTGTTTTGTATATTAGTTCTAGGATTGGGTCTTTTGTTTTTGTTATTTTGCTAACGTAATAAACTGGGCAATAAAATGATAACTGTGACGTCCAAACCTTCACTTTGCTTAAACAAAAAGAAAACAAACAAATAAACAAAAACCAACAAAAAACCCTGTATATGTTGATCAGAATCTTGTTATTTAATCTACAATAACTGAATTATTGACCATATACAGAGTAACAGAGACTCTAAGAGCTTGTGTATAATATCAAAACTCCTGTGTTTATTGGGACACTATTAACAACAGCCAAACAAAACAAAAACTGAAGTGTGCATTGGTAGATGAATGTCTAGAAAAATTCTACTGTATATGTATAATAGAATATTACTAAAATAAAAAAGAATGGAATATGCCATTTGTAGCAACATGGATGGAGCCAGAAGATATGTTAAATAAAACAGAACATGCCTAGAAATAACATGCCTAGAAATACAAATACCACATATTCCCATACAGAAGAGAGCAGTAGACACCTGAGGGTAGGGACATGGCAGGGAGTGTTAAAAAAAAAAAAAAAGGATTATAACTACTATGAGAAAAACTATGTATAATAAGTACAATAACTATATACAATATATACAATATATACATGGCAATAAGTACATTAATAATGTCTAGTCCATGAGCATAAGACAAATTCTGAGAAAATACTCCATTACCTATTCTTTCTTGACAAGTCCAAAGTCTTGTACCTAACCCTGCTAGCTAGCTCAGTCAGTAGATCATGAGACCTCATGTTGGGCCCCGAAATGTAAATGGAGTTCTAATTGTCCTAGATAATAAAAAGATACAGATAATAAAAAGCTGTGAGATCAAAGAGAAGGAGCAAGCCACAGCACACCTTAACTTCTCAGCATCTCAGCAGAGAAGAGAGCCATTTCCTGTTTCTCCCTGTTTATATCCTGTTTCTGCCAGCTATGTCACTTCCTGCCTGTCTGTACAGACCTCCAGACCTCTATGGTTAGCTAGTGGCAAGCTTCATTCTCTGACCCCCAAACAGGCTTTATTTGCGCAAGAAAGATATAACCACAGAATGTGGCTCCATAATGAGTACCCAAGCACTCTCAAGTAAAAGTAAGTCCTTGTGTTCGACAGCACGGCAGGGTGCCTGCAGCTTTTAACAACTTACACATTTATAGATAAGTTCAAGAGAGGTGTTTGTAGGCTACAAGTACAAAGAAAGGATAACCGTTTCAAGCACTGGATATGCTAATTACCCTGACTTATCACTATGCACTCTGTTCATGTATCTGATTATCATACTGTGCCCCATAAATAGGTGGAATTATTATGTGGGAAAAGTAAAATTTTCAAGTCTGTGGGTGTAGTAAAGTAATTTTACCATTAAAAGTTCTATCAATAGAGCTTAGAGCACCTCTCATACTGGTGCTTCCCTCATTTATAGCTGAGAAGTTTAACTAGGCAACATTTGTTGAGATAGAGAGTAGACACCTTGCTTTCATCCTTCTGCAGGCTACATATCCATCCAAACAACACAGCAGTGATCAGAAACTGAAGTGTGCTGGTGGCTGTGGACGTGTTTGACTTGCATGAATGTTTATAAATGACTGGAATTAGCTGGCAACATTAAAAGCTGAGAACTGCAGGTCTCATTCTAGCTGAAGCTGAGCAGCCAAGACCCCACGGGGAGGCCATGGCAGATGTTGAGGGTCTAGCCCCTGGACTGTCCACTTCTCTCATGCCACCTGGAAAGTGAGGTCCTTGGAACAACCTAGATGCTAAGAACATTCAAGGATCAATGCTAAAAATTTAATTTGTAGTGTCTTCCTTTTTGAGAAAAATACGTTTGTTTTTATTTTGGGTCTGGGAAATGCAGTTGGAAGACTCATGGGGAAGCAATGCATGGAATTATCATTTCTGTCACTTCTGTTGATTACTTCCTCTTAGTGAGTTATTTATGCAACTTGGAGAAGACAACACAGAGCATTTATTTGTCGGATCCCTGTTGTCATCATCCCAAGTGGCTTACTTATTCTGTCACGTAGGCTCATCTGTTACCCTGTTCCTGCGGGAACTCGTTCTGCACTATTTCCTGCTCTTACCTCCAGTACCGTCATTTATGCTCCAATGTCTGTGTTATTTTTTTTTTCAGCTTGAAAAACTTGTCATGTATGAGTAAAGTAGGTGCTTGAAAAATGAGCATGGATTTATTTCTACCGCTTTTGTAAAGCATACACAGAAAGCCATTATAACTATTTTAACATACATGAAGGAATTAAGTTTTATCTACTTATTCATCTTGTTTTAAGTTAGTCATTTATTCAGCAGATACTTAATGAGCATATATTGTATACTTGTTTTTGCTGGATCCTATCAATATGTTAAGAGAACAACATTCAGCTTCAGTCTAATAGGGACGCAGGTATTAAGTGAATGCCTCATAATGCCTGGTTAATGACAGGCTAGCAGGAACAGTGAGGCAGGAAGAGAATAGTTACACCTGTGCTATCAACGGTTGGCAAGCCCAACTCCTCTGAAGGGGGACATTAAAGCAGATACTTCAATGAAGTAAGGAGATGATTTGGAAGCTTTCCAGATGTGGGGACAATCTTTCAGAGTATGTGTCAATCCAGATGTACTCTGGGGTAAACAGTGTGTGTGTGTGTGTGTGTGTGTGTGCGTGTGTGCGTGCATATTTTAGAAGAGCCTGAAATATACAGTGTGACTGAATTGGAGTATCTGAGGTTAAGAAGGCTGTTGAGGTCAAGAAAAGGAATTGGGTTTTATTTCTATTTCTATATTCTCTATTGTACAGAGAAGGAATTGTTGACCATTTTAAAGAAGGGATACCTGTGAGGAGAGAAAAAAGCTATGGAGAAAGCCTGAGCCAAGGAAGGTCGAGTCCTGAAACCATGTTCAGGTTCCTTGTGACTGAGGTGATACACAGAGCTTGATTATAACCACAGGTAGCTGTTGATTTTGTGTCCCCAGACTTCTCTCTCTCCTCCCCTGTCTCCCTCCCTCTCTTTCTCTCTGTTACTCATCTCACCCATTCTGGAGTAAGGCAGTCCCTGTAGAGCAGTATGGTTCTCAACCTGTGGGTCATGATCCCATTGGCAAACCTCTGTCTTCAAAAATATTTACATTTTGATTCATAACTGGCAAAATTGCAGTTAGGAAGTAGCGATAAGATAATGTTATGGTTGGGGTCAGCACAGCATGAGGAACTCAGTCTTAAAGGGTTGCAGATTTAGGAAGGTTGAGAACCACTGATGTAGAGGATAGAAGAGGGAAAACAGTATTATATGTAGCCTTGTGACTGGTGCGTCTGTGTTGCCATTGGGCCTTCTAGGAGAATGTGAGTTTTAGGAGTGATAAATATGTGGTTTAACTATTGTGAGCATCTGAATGCCCATTGAGGGACTGATCTATGCTTATTGGGACTGATGGTAGAGGATCTGTCTCTGCTGCATGTGCTAAAAGTATTCCAGGTGTCCATTTGGATGGGTATGCATTTCGTCATGTACATCCATTAAGAGGGATGATTTTCATAGAGAAGTGACACTGACCAGTTGATTAAAACATTTAACTTTCTAAACTGTAAAGTGCCCCAGTAATTACTTAACTGTTGGAGTCGCCATTCCTGTGTTTAAAGACATCTCACTTGCCCTTTTGTAGACCTGGTTGAGGACATCTCAGCTGATGTGTTAGTTGAATTGAGAAGAATAGTTGTCTGAGCTCTCACCCTGTTCATGCATAGTATGACACCATAAGTTTATTTAGTCCTAAGGACAACCCAGTAAAATGGAAGTAGAGGGGACTAGCTGTCTGTCCAGGTTGCCAGTCAGTTGTGGAGTGGAGAAGCTGGGATTCCAGCCTGGGTGTGTGTGTCTGTCGTAGGGCTTAAGTGCTTCATGGCTTTGCAGAAAGGATCTTGCAATTTTTTAAACACCTATTAGAGATAAATATGAATTAAGTATAGGCAGCTGTATGCACATCAGTGGGTCTCATTTGAGGAACAAACTATGCTATGTGGAAACTTGAGCTGTGTGATCAAGCTTTGTTCCTTTTGAGACTCGTGTTTTAGCCTTTGATACTGAAAGCTGCCAGTGCCGTGTTCTGCTGCAAACACTATCTGAAATGATTAATACGTTGCATTTATTATTCACTGTAACTACTAACAAGTTGAATGACATGAGGCTGTTAAAATTGCACTCAAACCACCCGCAGGAAATTATTAGCATGCATGCAAAGAAGGCAGCATGAAGTAGTAATTCCAGTGACTTGGTGAGGGGGAAATGGCAGAGATTGGAGTCAGAGCCCCATATGTGTGCACACACGTGTTCTGTGCTCTGCCGGGGCTGCATGTTTTACATATATTTTCTTATCTCACTCTTCTAGCACACAGACCAGGTGCTATTATTTCCTCCATTTCACAGAAGAGTTAGGGCTAGGTGCTTGCTCTGCCTGTGACAGTTAAATTGTTAACCCACAGAAGTGAGTTTCCACTAGGATTACCTGCCTCACAACTTTATCTTCTTCCCAGTTTAGCAAATGAAGAAAAACAGGGAGGTACAAATGGTGATATTTTAAGATTATTAGAAGTAGGGATTTTTTTTTGTGTCATTGCATTTACTTTTTTAAAGCACATATTTCCCCATCTTACATAAAATGATGCTGATATCACTGCCTCTGGGTTCAAATTAGTTGATCATATTAAATGGTTTCCAGAGATATCGCTGGTACACTAAGAAACCAGGAGTGTCAAAAAGCTGGTTCCCCTGTGGTCAGGCATGCCATTCATTGCATGCCCAGTCTTGGTGGGAGATTCACATGTTCACTTTATTTCAGGGAAGGCTTGGCTTCACTTTGAGGCAGGTGAGACTATAAATACATACGCTCAAGCCTTCAGCTACTGCCTTGGCAACACTCGACAACCGTTGTGTGATGATCTGCAGAACATGTACTCAGCAGGAGTCCCACCTGTCTGTATCCCATGATATGCTGAATCCGAGAATCCTCCAGATTAAAAAACCCACACTGATTCTCCCTGTTCTTGGTCTGGACTCTAACCAGGACCCCAGGGACCTTGATCCTAATAGCCAGGCTCTGTGTCCTAATGAGGCCAGATTTCTTACTTAATTCCAGGGTTGTTGAAAGTCTATAGGAGAGAAGAATCTCTTTTTACTTAACAAAACGCATAATGATTTTTTTTAGTCCAAAACAGAGGGCAGCTGGGCCTCTCAGTCCCTGTGGAAGCATGCTGGCTTCTGCATTTCACACAAAATATTTCTTGTAGCCTTCAACGAAGCAGTCCTAGGGATTGCAGGGGTCATCAGATTGAATGCCTTCCCCCCTACTCCCAGTTCTGCTAGTTGTGTCTCTAAAACTGAAGACTTTCTGGGAGTTGTAGCATCTATCCATGGCCTTTCCAACAGAGGAATCTTACCTCCCAATCGTTTGGGGCATCTCTTTTGAATGTGACATTATCAAGGCTTATGGAGAAAGCATTTAAATCTGAATGATTGCAGGGTCTCGTGCAAAATTAAATGGGTTGTTGGTGGTGGGGGAGCCTGTCTCTGGTGCTTTCTTCTAGTGTGGTCTTCATACAATTCTGTACGTGACAGTATTTCGTCCTTTCCTAAGACACAGGCAGCAGAACTCTGAAGTGAAACAATTTGTCATCTTGATTCCAGTCGAAATGAAGCATTTTGTACTGTGTACATGAAAAAATATAGACGTCTTTGTAGTGGATGAACAGCCCATTATCCACAGCAAAACCACTGTGTTTTATGTTTGCCTGAGAATTACTGATTACAGCCACGGCGAAGGCAGGAAGCAGCTAAGCAGCAGCTGAATTGTCACAGCCTGGAAATAGATGGGAGTTTTATTCTCTAAGCTCTTCCAGTTGGTGCCGTGGACTCCTCTCCAGTATAAATGAGCACTTCAGTTAGGGATCTTGCGGGTAGAAGCAGTGGCATGAACAGGAGGAGCCGTTCTGTGACTGGTGGGCTTTGGGCTTGGAGGGCAGTGATGGGTAATTACTTCAGTCAGATAGCGACAGAACCTGCCTCTTTGGAACCTGTTTACCGTGCTAGGAAGATCCATCAGCATTCCAGCTGCATCAGTGATGGCTGATTTGGGAGAAGATAAGAGCCTTCATGATAGATGTCTTGATTTGGGAACAACATAAACAGTTTTTTCATGGAGCTCCCCTACAGCTTGAGGAGAGACACTGTGGCCAGCCGCCCAGGGTTTGTGCTTACTTCTCTTTGCTCCTTGGGTCCAATACCTCAAACTCTAAGATGTAGAGACAGAAAAAAAGCAATCGGTTGTGTGATGTTTCAAGAATCTTGTAGTAATCACAATTACAACAAACACTTTTTGTCTTCTACTCAGGACTTTGGGCTATGTGACTTATTAGTTGCACAGAAATGGCTCTCAGAAGGGACTGATCCTTTGTTTAATGCTCTGCTGGTGTCTTCTTGATATTCTTGGTAAATTTTGGACAAGAGACACACACACTGGGTTGTCACTACAGAGCCAGTGCTAGAAGCCATCAGTCTTAAAGACGTGTGAATCAGAGACTGACCAATTAACACTCCCATCTCTAGTTTATGGGTGTGGAAATCAGGGTTCCCTAGACTTAGTATGAGTGAAGTGGAGTTTATTCGGAGAAAAGAACTTACACAGGAAACAAGAGACTGTCGCGGTTCCCACTCCAAGGATGCCGACCCTGCCACTGGGACGCTCTCCAAGACCCGAAGAAGGGCTTCAGGGCCCCAGACCTTTTCCTTAACTGGTCATGTCCACACCTGTGACCACGCCCACAAAAGGGCGTGGAGGTGGATGTCACTACACTAGTTGTTGTCTCTTCACTCTCCGCTCTCCCCAACCCCCTGTCTCTGTTTCTCTCACAGGACTTTTTTTCTTTTTTAAGATGAGGTCATCCCTCATCGATGTGCTGTGTACTTGAGGCAAATGACTGTTTAGTTCCTGGTAAAATGGGGATGTTTCCAACCTTGAATTCAGAGCAGTAATGAGAACTAAATTGGGTGATTCCCATAAATGAGTATGTATATCATAGTTATGAGGGCTACAAGTTTAAGACCAAAATGGTCTTCCTGGTTGCAGATCAGACTTCTCAGTGTAGCTGCACTTGATATAAAGAGTGAGAGAGAACCAGTCAGTCTTTTGGTCTCTTCCTATTAAGGTGCTGGTCTTATCCCTTGCAGGAGCCTCCAAATGCCATGACATAGGGGTTAGAGTTTAATGTAAACTTTAGAGTTGCTGTCATGTCCTTCTCATCACAGAACAGAACACTATAATTACTCTAGAGAGGTCCAACTGCTGTTCTCTCGTTTGACCCTCAATTTTCCTATGAGATTCTATATAGTAACCATATAGCTCACAGTCTTGTGTAAGGCTTAGTTTCCAAAATTAGTGTTTGTTAATTATATAAACTAACAGTTCCATTGTGACCCTTTCAAACACACACATACTGCATCTACATCAAATATTCACCAATACTCTCTTCTGTTTCCTTCTCCTCATCCCTCTTCATTTTCCCTAAGTTTCCATTCTCCCCACCCCTTTTTAAATTTAGATTCCATATGAGGGAGGAAACATGTATTTCTCTTTCTGAATCTGCCTCATTTGCTTAGTACCACCTCTAGTCCCTTTGGTGTCCTTGCAAACAGCATAGCTTCCTTCACTAATGGCAGACAGTTACTTCACTGTATATATGTGCCATGATGTTCCCAACTGTCCATCTGTTGACAGCACCTAGGCCATCCATTCCTATTACTGGGTGTTGAGGGACTGACTTGTTTTCATTGCAGAGAACTCTTCCATGTATGACTGTACCAAAATATGTTTTGCCATTCTCCCGTTGATAGGCTCTTGGCTAATTTAGACTACTAGGAATAAAGCTGTCATGAGCATTCCCATATCATTTTTTTTTGTAAAATACATGAATCAGAGCAAATATGCATTTTTTTTTTATAAAATGACTTTAATTGGTCTTGATGGAACATACTTTTTAACTGTTTTCCCTGAAAAGATGGAAGGTGGGCAGGGAGGAAAGGAGGAGAGTACACTGTCACATCACCAGTAAAGTGCTAAGTTGCTGATTCCATGTGTGTAAACATTCCCACCACAGACAATTACAAGCTTTGCTGTGAAGTCACTGCGCGCTGGGGGGAGGGGCTCCATGAGCAGGGCCCTGAACAGTGACCTTGGGGACACGATGAGCAGGTCCTGCACACTTGGTGTACTTTGTACTCCTGTTCACAGTTTCTGCTAGCCTCAGTTTTACTGTGTCTCTCTTACCATTTAGTGGCATTATTCTTTTTACCTTTTACAATCTTGGTAGGTATTAATGAGGTCAACCCCTGGAGTCCATATGTAAGCATAATATCCCTTTCACACATGTAGGTACACACACACACACTCGCACACACATACGCACATATGCACACACACATGTACATGCACATGCACGCACGCAGACACACGCACACACATGCATACGCGTGTGCACATGCACAGGCACACATGCACGTACGCACAAGCACACGCATACACACACATCTGTGAACACATAGATACATATGGGTTTTAAAAAGAACCCTTTGTATGTTCTCGGTCCAGCACATTCATTTTAGCATATTTCCCCACTAATGTAGATAGTCTTTGTCACAGAAACACATCTAATTTTGGAAGATAAAGATTTCTTTTAAGCATTAGCATATTCTAATTATAAAATAATTATCATGATTATAGTAATTACTAAGTACCCAATCAGTAACTTTCCTACAGTATCGTAAAACCACTATTGTTTTTACTTTATTTTATGGAAACAAAATTGGGGCATAAGCATTAACTGATGGTGCTGCATGGCTGTTTAGTGAGGAAGGAATCAGATTTTCTGATTGTAGGGGCGACGATTCCATTAGAATATGCTTTCTGAAACAGTCTGCTGTAGTGCCAGTGTTTTACTCTGTTAGGTTTCTTTTGGTGGGGGGTGCCATTCAGCTCCCAAATAAATTATACAGAGACTTATTCTTAGTTATGAATGCCCAGCCTTGTCTTGGCTTGTTTCTTGTCAGCTTTTCTTAACTTAAATTATCCCATCTGTCTTTGGCCTTGGGGCTTTAATCCTTCTCTATTCTTGTGTACCTTTTATTGCCTTCTTACTCTGTGTCTGGCTGTGTAGCTGGGTGACTGAGTGATTGTGTGGCTGTGTGGCTGTGTATCTGTGTATTTGTGTGTCTGTGTGGCTGTGCAGCTGTGCAGCTGTGTGGCTTTGCAGCTATGTGGTTGGGTAGCTGTGTGGCTGTGTGGCTAGGTGGTTGGGTGGTTGGGTGGTTGGGTGGTTGGGTGACTGTGTAGCTGGGTGTCTGTGTGTCTGTGTGTCTGTGTGGCTGTGTGGCTAGGTGGTTGGGTGGTTGGGTGGTTGGGTGACTGTGTAGCTGGGTGTCTGTGTGTCTGTGTGGCTGTGTAGCTGGGTGGCTGGGTGGTTGGGTGGTTGGGTGACTGTGTAGCTGGGTGTCTGTGTGTCTGTGTGTCTGTGTGTCTGTGTAGCTGGGTGGCTGGGTGGCTGGGTGGTTGGGTGGTGGCCCCTGAAGTCCTCCTCCTTACTCTCTCATTCCAAGAGCCTCTTTTTTTTTCTTCCAGATTTCTCCTCATATTTATCCTCTCTGCCTGCCAGCCCTGCCTATTTCTCTCTCCTACCTCGCCGTTGGCCGTTTAGCTCTTTATCAGACCATCAGGTGTTTTAGACAGACAGAGTAACACAGCTTCACAGGGTTAAACAAATTCAACAAAAACAAAAGTATCACACCTTAAAATAATATTCCCCAACAGTCTGTTGCCTCACAGTACAAGAAGCATGCTGATGCTCTAGTGCTCTGCCTTCAGTTAGAAGCCTCAGGCCAGGGCTGGAGAGAGGGGTTCGTGGTTAAGAGCACTGGCTGCTCTTGTAGCACATGGGGTGTGATTCTCAGCAGCCCCCATGACAGCTCACAACTCTCTGTAACTGCATTTCCAGAGGATCCAATTCAGGCACCAAGCTCACACGTGATGCACAGACACATGTGCAGACAACACACCCCACACATTAAATAGGTGAAGAAATTAATGAAATGAATGGTTTTAAAAAGCTTTCCACCTAGTTCTGAGGGCTAACACATGCCAATAATTACCAACTTTTGGTCAGTCTGCTTTGTGGTCTTGTAGCACATACATCACAGACTGTGAAGGATTGTAGGGGACAACTCTAAACATCCCTGTTCAAACATACAGGGATTCCAACCTGGAATATTTGAGATCCAGGAGCCAATTGATGCAATCTCTGCTCTTCTGCATTCTAAGCCACTTGGGGAGTGATCCAGATGTTACAAAGGACTAAGCATGGTTCTAGTGTAGGCAACATGGATTCGGAATTTTGTGTTCAAAGTGGACCCTCAGTCTCTCATCATCTGGGTTGAACTCACCCACCCAGATGAGGACTGTGCATCCAGTAACTTCTCATCCCACAGAAGCAGACCAGTCTTGTGAGTGCTCCTACAGAGAGGAGGCTGGAGTGAAGAGGATGGATGTAATCCGTGTGTGGACAGTGAGAGCAAGAGGCAGGTCTTGAGATCCTTGATTAAGCAGTATGAGGGGTTTCCTCTCAACACATGGAAGGACATGTAAAAACATGTAAGGGAAGAGGAGATGGCAGGCTAGGAGAGTCTCTACTGAAATGACTGATGTAGGTCTGAGGCAGGGATCCTGGGACAAGAATCTCTACTTATCCTTTTTGCCCTGGGGTAGCCCACTTTGGACTTTCTCATTTTATAAACACATTTACTCATTTGTGTTTTCTGTCCGTGAGTGTATTGCTGCATGTTTGCATGCCTGGTGTCTACAGTGGCCTAAAGAAGGCATCATATGCCCCAGAACTGGAGTTACAGGTAGCTGTGAGTTACCGTGGGTGCTGGGACTTAAACCCAAATCCTCTGCAATAGCCGTGAGTGCCCTTAACTGCTGAGCCATCTCTGCTGCCCCAACCTTTTTCAAATACATTTCTGTGATAAATGTATTTATTACATTGAAGCTGGTTCTTTAAGATTCTTTCAGTTAGTGGGTCTTTGTTGTGTTCTCCAGACACTCATGGAATAAATCATCATTATCTCTGCAGACTGGAAGTACTTAGATACGTC